>OU342623.1:6645000-6975000 GCA_910589645.1 Tinea semifulvella | reverse complement strand
CTAACTCCACGCTCTCCTTCCCCACACATCACACCGCATTAGTTTGCAAGTTGTTTGCGATGGTGGCTGTGCATCTTTGGAACCAGTTACCAGTTACCGTCAAGCTCCAAATAGAACACTATTTAAGAAACTGGTCTATGCGCACTATTTAAATTTACCATAAGCTTAATACACTCTCTGCTATATTTATTTCTCTCATTATAGTCATCATATAGTAGGTATATTATATTTATGTATATACATAGAACGTATGTATGTAGTTTTATTTGTATGAATTTGTTCACTAGTATATATTGAAGTCTAATATTTTTCTATTAGTTTTGATAGCACCTGCCTTATCTTGTCGTAACTGCTTTAGTTGTCCCAAAGGTTTGACCAGTATAGAATGTCTAGCGGCATTAGGTCCGCCTTTGTACTTTGTGCAATAAAGTTTATAATAAATAAAATAAATAAATAGAAACTCCTTAAATACTAAGGGCAGGCGTCCCGCACTTGGGTGATCATTGATAGCTATAAGATTATCTTTAAAATCTAGGCCGTAAATTAAAATCATACCTGGTTGAGCTGTGGTTGAAGCTGCTGTATGTAGACTACTTGGTTTTGTGGTACAACGGTTGAAGGCAGTTGTTGGTTCCATGGCATCGGGTTCTGAGGGATGTAGATCATTTGATTTTGCTGTTCGCCTGCAAATACAGTTTCCGTTTTAATATCATGGTGTTACTTCACGTTTGTCAATTGTCAATGTCAATGTCAAAATTTGACCGCCTCCGTGGTCTAGTGGTAACAAACGTTGCCGTGAACTCGGGAGGTCGTGGGTTCGATTCCCACCGGGGGCAAGTTGTACATTGTATAATTTGTCTCGGTCTGGGTGTTTATATGTATCCTCCTCCTTGCGCCGTTATCCTCAATGCTGAGGGTCGTGAGGGGGTCACGGATCACTTTGTCTCGGACGATGCTGCGCCATCCGGGTCTGCACAAGGCGGCATGCAGCGCACTGTGGAATGGGGTGTTAAGTATGGTTCGGATCTGGTCAGACCAACGTATCGGGCTTCGGCCACGGGGCCTCTTGCCTTCGATTTTACCCGTGATCACCACCTTTTCCAGATTGGCCGAACTTTTTCGTGCTATATGACCAAAATACTCAAGGACTCGCTGCAGGCAGATAGAAGAGAGTCTGGTAGTGACTTTGAGCTCCTTGAGTATTGATACATTGGTTCTCCACGCTGTCCACGGAATGCGCAACATACGCCTCCAGCACCACATCTCAAAGACGTCGACGCTACTACGATCAGATGCTTTGAGGATCCAGGTTTCGGCAGCATATAGGAATATGGAAAATACGAGGCTGCGGACGAGTCTTGTTTTGGTCCCAATAGTGATATTACGATCTTTCCATATTCCTTTCATCTGACTCATAGCATTTTTGGCCATGCCTATCCTTCGGCGTACTTTTTTATATGTATATATTTCCAAAAAAAAAGTTAAATATGTAGTTTATCAACCATCTAGTTTCCGTAACACAAGCCTCGTAGCTTACCACGGAAATTAGATGGCGCTGTGACCTGTCTGGAAATATTTATTTAAAAAAAAAAAAAAGTGCATGTTAAGATGCACCAGTAGGTCATAATTTACCAAAATGTTTGGTCAAGTTTACAAGGTATAGGGTCTCTCCACTGCTGGAGATTGGCCTTCCAGAACATATATCTAGAGAATTTGGTCTACACTCGCCACGCTAGCCAGGCGGGTTGGCAAGGGTCTGATGTCAATTTTCATGACAATTTATTTGCGATTCCACAATTAGTATTGGTGGAACCAGGACCGACAGTTTAACGTGCTCTCTGAAGCCCAAAAACAGTGGTGTATTTTGGCACTTTTTAAATTGGAAAGCCTTCTCTTACGTATCAATCGTTTTTGGGGACATGATGAGGAAGAAGATAGACACTATCCAGCCATTGAGAGGGAGAGGCATTCGAAGATCATTAACCTGGTGGTATGAGGACATGCGTGTCATACATGACTGGACACAGCATCATCCAGCCTGCTACTGAAGAGAAGATTGTTAATGATCCATTTTGTGTTTTGTTTGAGGTCTTAATGACGTCACTAACCTGGTGGCATGAGGACCTGAGTGTCATACATGACCCTGACTGGACACAGCATCATCTGAGCCTGCTGCTGAGGAGTGGGAGATTGTTGGCGGTTGTCCATTTTTCCATCTACAAGTATTCAGTTATCTGAAAAGAATACATAAACAGGTCAATAACTGTAAAGTCATTAGACAGGCGCCTTCAATAAATGTGTTTAAAAATCTACTTGTTGCTCACTTTTTAAATAAACAAAATAATTTGTCATGATAACTACAAGTACCTATGCATTATAATACGAGTATCTATCTATTAGCTGTATTTATATATTCATACATAATATATGTTTATTATATATATTATTTAAATTATATATCATGTAAGTATTTATGTAATAGTATTTAATTATTCTTAAGTAATTGAATGTATCTTAATGCACCCGCAATCCTCTGCCACACTCCCAAAGGTTAGCTGTTATAAAATGCCGGAAGGCATTAAGTTCGCCCTTGTACACTACTTTTTAAGTTATTTTGTGCAATAAAGAGTTTATAAATAAATAAATAAAGTCAGTCCCTATTCTGTGATGCTAACCACGTGGGGATACTGCTGCGGGTCTTCGATGGCTTAATTAAAGAGTGTTTAGCGGACTGTATATGGTTTATTGTAGAAGTAGAAATTCAAGTTAATTACTTGAGTAAAAAAGCTATGAAAATGTGAGAGAAAAACGTTGACCGCTCGGTGCGCGAATTGATTCCACTCTCGTGGGCGCCGCTCGGAGCGCTGGCCACCGATCCAACGCTGGTATTGGCCGAGCGGCAATAATGTCGCTGTGATCGCGACTAATAACCTTGTTCTAAGCACCCTTCAGTAAGTCTTTTCAAGCGGTGTTATTTTTATATAAAAATCACCATGGCAAGCTTACAATAATAGTTGTGGAATTTAAAAATTGGCATTTGCTATCATTGCAAATGGCACATACTTTCAACGAGAACAATAAATACCTAAGTGGTAGGCGGACTGATGGTCGTAATTTGTCCAGTCTGTCGGGGCGGGGAAGTATCCACCGTTCGCGCCGATAAACCCAGTAAAGTGTATCCACACGTTTCGGGATCAGGCTCGAATTGCCGTCATGCCCAGTCAAGCCGACATAGTGTTAGGGACTGATGTCAGTCATGAGTGTCTGATTCCACAGGCGGAGGCAAGGTACCTAGTATAAACCATGCTAGTGCACCAACTTCCACTGCGTAAAGCTATTTCTTATGTGAGATCATAATATTTAATCAAATGGAGATAAAAGAGAGAAGACAATTTTCTAAGCATTCCATGGATTCACCGTGCGGGTGCCGGGTCCATCGTGTGTGGGTAAGAGATGAGAAGAATGGTGTCTCGGGCTTGCGACCGACAATAGACTGGTTTAAAAAAAAAAGAGGCCTCCTTTTTTATTTTTTTTGCGCGATATAGAACAATGACGTCATAGTGTGAACAACTATAGGAGGACCAACCCTTACCAAGACCTTTATATAAGAGGCGTTTAAGATCAAAGGCAGCTAAATCCACTTTCGGTAATTTGACACAAATAAAAAAAAGTGTTATTATTTTGTAGCAAGCAATATTACAAAGAGTGATGTTCAGAATGATGTAGCTAAAGACTAGGAGCTCTATGGATAGCAAGTAACTATGCTCTTAAATTGTAGGGAATCAACTGGTCGCAAGTTAACTTTTCATGGAGGCCAGGGAACCCCATATTTACTGTATATTTATTTTGTACTAAGCCTTACTATAATGTAATCTTTCTTTTGGTTAATAAGTTATTATTATTATTAAAGAGCTGGAGTACAACCTGGCCCTGCCGCTTTGACGGCTATTACAACCTATCAAGTTACTAACGCACTCAAACCGTGGACAACGATGTACAGTACAGTGCCTCGATAGTCCTGTAGTGACGGCTGAGCGTCAAAATAAATAATTCGACGCCTTTTTAAACTTTAATTGTAACATTAACAGAGACTTCAGTTTGCTATAAAGCACAGCGTGGCAAAAGCGAAGTGAGACGGTTAAATGATTCTGTTCTGTAGGCACCATGGGGTCTACCATCAGTTAAGGCTTCATAGTGAGTCGAGCATGCGCTGTAGCGAACTGTACCTTAAATCTTAAATCCGTCTATAAACAAAAAAAAAAACGATTGAAGTCAAAAATGGCGTCAAATGTATCAGCTTTATTATAAAATCATTGATTTTTTAGGGCTACAAGGATATTGAGTTTTGCCTAAATTAATGGATCAGACTTCTCATTTTTTTATATTGTATGCATTGTAGTACAACTTAGCCTAAGTATCTAAAGATACATGTACAAATCAAGTTGATATTCTAATATTTATATACATTATGATAATTAGGACCCACGCGGCCACATCTTAACTTTTTTTGTAAAAAAAAAATGACTTTTTCCACTGTTAACTTCTTTTGTTATTAAAATTATCTCAATACGTTTTTTTTTTCATTTTACCTTATACACAACTTGATATACCTACACGTAAAATGATTTTAATAATAATAATAAAAAATATTTATTGCACAAAAACTAAATTACCTTAAAATTATTGTGCACAGGTGAGCTTTATGCCGTGAGGCATTATCTACCAGCTAACCTTTGTGAGTTTTGAAAACATGTGACAGGCAGAGTGCCAAGTAAATATTAAATAAACAATACATACTAATAATTCATATACAATACATGTTATACATATAATAATACATATCTATAATACAATACATATATTTAAATATTTAAGTTTACGTTAGTAAAAGAATATGTTGGTTGCATGTGGGGAAAAAAATATTTCCATTGGTATCATTTTAAAATGCTACACAAGCGCCACGGCATACGGACTTAAGGACTGGTGGTCCCGACTCTAGATATCTATTTATTTAGATCAATTAATCAAATAATCTTTATATAGATATGTATTTAGTACGGAACGGATAGTAATTGAAAATGTTTAAAGATAAAAAAACTGTCAAATGGGGTGTGTATCACTAACTTTTTATCACGATAGATGGCGCATTATAGATGGTACCTAATATAACTGTCAGTTGCATAGAAAACTTGTATTTTTATTACGAAATGTATTATTTTCTGGATATTATGCAGAAGTGAGCAGCTTTTAAGTGTACAAATCGAGATTTCCAAGCGAAAGCAAAGATATGGTGATCTCAAAATAACCGTTCTATTAATTCAACCTTTTTTATTTTAAAGACGGTGTTCGCTTACTTAATTCGTCTTTTAAGGTAGGTAACGTTAATTTAAAATACATTTTTCTGTTATAAAAATGTAAAACTACAAATAAGTTTAAAAAATGATCAATCATAGGTGTAAACAAGGTACCATTGCCGCTAGCGACATCTACAAAAAGCTTTGCCTGATACACCCCATTATAAAATGTGACAAAACAACCGATGATTTTCGTTTTTTACTATGAACGTAAACGATTTTTTTTTATAGACGGTGAATCGCAAAATCGCTTAACGATACGACAGCCTGAAGGGCCACCGCGGGAAATCGCATGCCCGAATCACCGTGAGGCCTCCTAAGGAGACCCCAAGGACCCCTAAAAAAACCCTATAAACCGTCTCTCTTTAACTGTTGGCCCTGCGTGCCTTAACAGCTAAGTCTGAGTCGTGGCTGACCCAACCTGAGGGGTCTGCGGTGGAGCCATCGAGGGGGAAATGGGGGACGAAGACAGCGCGGCTGGATCGGCGACTGGAACGGTGGGAGGGTCGGGGTGTCCTTAGGTTGGCGGCCAGAGCACTTGGTGGAGGCCTCAATCAGTAGATTGTTTAGAGCGTAAACCAGACCGGTTGCGTATCTAGGTAGGTATACTAATATTTAAATGTGAACGAAGCTTTGTGTTTATGTGTGTATGCTTTTAAAAATAGAGCAGTAAGTGGTTGTTATTATCTCATACTTAAACAAGCTTTATACCCATTAGTATTCGGGAAAACCTAAAAACTGAACTTTATTGTGGTATAAAAATTTAAATAAAAAATAAATGTAAATTAAATAGCGCGGTCGCGGCTCGGTTGTAAGAACGCCTTAAATTCCAACAAAGGTAAGGTGAAACCCCCGGCATGTACCAATGAGAAATACACTTTTCTTACGTACCTACATTTGTTATAGATTTACAACACCCGTTAAACCGTCATCGGTCCCGGTTCCATTAACACCAACTTGTAGAATCGTTAATAAATTTTCGTTGAAAATCCCCTCTGCCAAATTCTCCATTATCATGTTCTGAAAGACCTATCTTCAACAGTGTAGGTCTAGGACGCTGTGTCTAGTGGCTGTAGTGATGATGATGATGTACATAAAAAAAAAAACTAAACTAAAACTAGTGTGGTATTGGACTTTCCAAGAAAATCATCAAAGTATAGAAATTATAGTAAAAGCATAAAATAAGATTTATAAACATATACCACGGCTGTTTGTTTAAAAAAAAACAATAAGCCGCATGCACAAATCGTTTGCCTCCATTGTTTTTTTTAACCGAGGTTCCAATTTCAAATCTATATGAGGCGCCAAAATGTTTCACACGATATTATGTCTTACGCATATACAAATAAGGTTGATTATTTAATTGCAAGAATGGGTTGTCGCATAGCAAAATGGACTTTTATGGCTACAGAAAAAAGAGAATAGATTATAACTTTATTAAGCTCACCAACTCGACAGAGATTGTTTATGGGGTGTAAAAAAGCTGTATTATGCAGGTAAATTACCTAGGTATGATGTATTGACTTTTTAATTAATATTTTTCCCTTTCTTATTCTGTCGAGTATGATAAATATTCACGTAAGATAAAGACAAACGTGCTAGAGTGAGAAATACTCAAGTAATATCGACTATATTTTCGAATTTTTACAATATTGAAACATAATATTAGATTATAGAGTAAGAGTCCCTAAAATAAGCACTGTAAGTTATTTTAATGTTAAAAAAATATTTAAAAGTAAAGTTCTTCGTAAAATAAAGTTTTCGACTTAACGTGATGTTACTGATAACTGCTAGATTCTTCTCTGATATCTGACTTACAAATATTTTGCCCTCAAGATCTAACAGATCCAAAGCGCCTTGCGCATGAAGTCTGAGAATAATAACTGTTGGACAAGACGCAATGAATCGTATAACACTCGTACGAGTATAAGGGCTGCTAGACGCATGTCCTTTTTGTACAGTCAGAAAAGTCGGCGCTATTACAGCTGTAAGAAAACAATGTGTTTTTCATCATGATATTGTAGACTCGGATTTAGCTATTGCACCAACATAATAACCACGATATGTGACACCGCTCCCTCCAGCATGACAAAGCGGTAAGCGAGCTCTAAAATGGGTGCAACTGACACCAGCCACTAATTACTTAAAACAATCCCTATCACTATTTGCTTTATTAGACTTTTTAGGCTTATGTCTAAAAAGTCCGTTATAGGTATCAAGGTTAAAATGACGTTTGGGTGACAAAAAAGCGAGCATGGGTTAGGCAGGAATATAACAATCTACCTACGCCAATTTAGTCACAAATTATTTCTTTGGCTAAACTAATTAGGTACTTACTACAAATTTTGTATTAAATAATTAATTATTTTTTATTTATTTTATAGAATTTATATACTTATATATATTCACGTAAATACAGGCATTTACAAAACGTCATTAATTTAATTACTTAACCTTAATGTTTAATCTTACTGAGAAAGTAATCTGCTAGGAAAACGCAGCTATATCACATAATAAAACATATACAGAACTACACCACAACGATCAATTAATAACCTTTTAAATATGCTATGAGGTACCTATGAGATTACTATACCTGGTACAGCGGTACTTCATAAGGCACATATATATAGACTACTTGCAACCCGAAACTCTGAACAATAAGTTGAACGTGTTCGGCTGAAGTCCCAGGCGCCCATAGCAGCACCCGATCACGGACACCCGATAACACAGCTTCAGCATGCGACAGATGTAAGACTCTTTATCGGCTTGATATAGTGATAGGTGATCTAGAGGAACATTTGATGATTGTACGGGTACATGTAGGGTTTCCCTTGCTAGTTGGTTCCTGTTCATTCTAGCATGGGGACGCTACCTCATATTGCCAACCCTTAGAATTGAACCCTTCCAAATAAATCAAAGGGTTATTTTTTTTTACCTATTTAGTATTATTTTTTGTTGAATATTATATAAAAAACTGTCCGTGTTTGTTATTGTACCTACTCGAGTAGGACACGACACCCGCACGGTGATTCTATTGCTAAATTTTATTTTTCTTTTCGATTGAATCTCCCATGTTGAACCAGAATTAGCTAGCGGGGTGTGCAGCTGATATAGGATGCGTTCCAATTTCCATTCGCTCTAGCACTTTTAAAGCGCACTTAGGAAGAATTATGTCAAGATTTTTTTATATATTTTTCGGAACGCATCTCAAAATATTAAAACAAGAATATATTCATCCTACCCCTCGTGAGAATTACCGTTGCGGTGTCAATTTAGGGGGAAGAATTTTTTGTTTTAATTTAAGCTCTATTGACAGATGATTAAAAAGCACTTTGCAACAACATTGCAAACACCTTGCTACGCTTACTTTCGATTTCTGGAAACGTAAATCTTGTGATCTAACTTATGAATGATATTCCATCTCTTTTTAACAAACACTAAAAGTTATTATGAAGAGTAAGACAGAGGATTTGACTTACACAATCGATTGGTAATTATTAACGTAATAAAACCCAGTTACAATGCAATAGAGTTGATTTTAGATTGACAATTTATTTGTTGATTTCTTGTCTTGATTTTTTTGTCAGTTTTGCAACTGGACTGGACTAAATTGACAGAAAACACTTCCAAGTAAATGTTAAAATCTTTACACAACTAGGTACTTAGATAAGTTTCCCAAAATTTACACTGGCTTACCTAAGGTAGGTTCTAAATGACATCATCTATTTTGAGGTATTTTTGTACTACTTGTGCTGTGTACAATGATAAAAATAAATGTTAATGGTAGTTTCGATGGATACTCTTATTGATAAGACTAATGTTATTTTATTGATATGTGTGTATGGTCTATGTATTTACTGTATGTATGTGTATAGATATGTATATATATTATGTATATTTGTGTGAATTGTATATTTATAACTAGGTATATGATATATTTATGTATGTTATTTAGTTAACCTTTCTATGCATTGTAGCATATGTTATATCTACTTGACCTATTGTTTATCTTTCCCTTTAATATTTTGATTGGCCTAAAAATAAATAAAGAAAATTTTATGTACCTACTTCTTTAGAAATGTAATAATAATTTAGGTACTTTAATTATAAATTCTTAATTATGTTAATTTGCATGCTTAAATTCTATTTATATTAATATTTGTTTAATAAATTTATTATTATATTGTACCTCTGGAAGACCCTGAATCCCGTAACGCAGGTGTTTTTTTATAAAACATCTTACTCGGAATTCAGAGCGCCATAAAATGCATCTTATGTTCTTTTACTTCGAATATTTATTTTTTATATACTAGCAGGACAGTGACCTTTTTAATAAAAATTCGTCATTTTCATCTTTAATCGTTACTTACAGAGTAAGATTGTCAAAATATTGGATTCCGTTATTTTCTGTTAGTTTAAGAGAGACATAGCCAAGCTTACCAAGATTTCGATTTGGTACAACTCAGCCTTAGTAATGGAATGCGTCGCTGCTGTTTGAATCTCTCCTGTTTTTTTTTTTAATATTTATTTATCGTTACATTAAATTAATATAATTTACATACAACATTATTCTGATAAACTATAAAATTTTGTTAAGTTTACTAATGGCCTAACTGAATACTTAGTGGTATTCGCTCACTTAAATAGCTGCGTTTGCATACAAATGCATTTAAGTGTCGAAATGCCACTAAGGCAGGATTCAGTTACCGGCCCTAAGAATGAATTCTGTCTATATCATTTTGACATGTGGCAAAACAAATGTAGAACCTGGTTTAAGCCAGTGGAAACTTGAAGAAACTTCCCTAAATAGCTTTGTAAAGATTTTAACATTTATTTGGTGTTTGCAGGAAATTGAGCCCAATCCAGTTGCAAAACTGGCAAAATTTCAATACATACAAAAAAATTAACACGTAAATTATCAAGCTAAAATCAACTCTATTGCGTTATAACTGGGTTTTTATTACAATAATAATCGTCTTAATTACAGAGACTTCGTTTTGGTGCAATCCAGCCTAAAAGTGTTTGACATTGAGTTTCCGTTAGTTAAACGATTCCTTTATAATATCACTTTTCAGGCTAATAAACGAAAATTCGATTTAGCAAAACTGAATAGAACCTTTTTTTTTAATTGAATGCATAACTGTTTATTCATTGACGGAGAAATCTGGAGACAGAAAGGCTGGCAATTATTTCGCCATGTTTTAGCCTCGCTATATAGGTAGAGGGGAAATGATGCCAGTCTTCTTGGGACGTCTCTTGAAGACATTTGTTTATTTATAGTAAGTTTCTTTTTTATTAGTACCAATGGGGTGTATCAGGCAAAGCTTTTTGTAGATGTCGCTAGCGGCACTGGTACCTCGCTTACACCTATGACTGATCATTTTTTAAATGTTTTTGTAGTTTTTTATTTTTATAGCAGGAAAATGATTTTTTACTTAACTTTACCTACCTTAAACGACGAATTAGGAAAGCGAACACCGCATTTAAAATGAAAAAAGGTTTAATTAATAGAACGGCAATTTTGAGATCGCAATATTATTGATTTCGCTTGGAAATTTCGATTTGTACCCTTAAAAGCTGCTCACTTCGGCCATATATCCAGAAAATAATAAATTTCCTAATAAAAATACAAGTTTTCTATGCAACTGACAGCTCTATTAGGTACCATCTATGATGCGCCATTATCGTGATAAAAAGTTAGTGATACATCCCATTAAAGAAGTTTGGAATTAACATTATGTACATTTTTACAAATAAATATTAAATTTCGTTTAATTATATATTAACTTCACAGAATGGTTAGCCAAACTAAAGTAGGACTTAAATAAAATAAAATTAACTAACCCAATTTAAGCCAGGTCACCCTTTTTTATTTAAAAAACGAATATAAATAAATACCTGATTTAACTATTAGAAGCAGTAGTAACAATTTTTTTAACTAGATGGCGCGCATTTAAAAAGTCAAATCACCCTATTTCATAGCACAAAATCATAGATGGCGCATCCTATCACTAAATAACGATTATTACCACGCGTATTTATGTATGCTTTTAAGTAAAATTTACTACTACGATCCCTATAAAACATAAAATAATTTACCATCTGTCAGCAAATAATAGGGGTGGACGAACCCCTGCTTTGAAAATGGCGTCCCACTCAGGATAAATGTATAGAAATAATACAAAAGAATGGTTTTTTTTTCACAAGGGGCGCGCGGATACAAAAGGGGCATGCGGGGCAAGACGAAGGGGACAAACACTGCATGGGTTAAAATATTACTAAAGAAAGATACATGTAACATAATAAACTTTACTACCATACCTTTAAGAATCAAAATCCACTAGCGCAATTTTTGACAGTTCATAATAAATAATTTAATTTTGTTGCAAAAACTAATATTAAACGTTCTTCCATCACTACTAATCACATGTTTACTCGCCCAACGAGTTTTACACCACTAGTCACACGCCAAGGTAAACACAATATTGTTTCAACACAAATACACTTCCATTTTGACGATATTTTCTCTTATAACTCGTTATCCATCATAGTTTTTAGCGTGTAAACAACACTATCTAGAACACAACATCAATCGAAGGCACTGACAGTACGAATATCGTCGCTATCTATTAATAATGATATAAAATAACTTAAAATATTATTGCACACGTATCTTTCCGTCCAACGCACGCTCCACGAATCACTTGCTTATTCTGAACTCGGTCTATATTGGGGGAATGGGGGCCCCCGTACCAAGATTACTGAACAAAAATCGTTATCGCTTATAATGTATGGAGAACGACTGGCTAACGATAGAAGCGAGCGCTTGTAGAGGTTTTTGGTAGAGGCACCATATAACCAATGGTCGGATCCTATTCACAGTCGTTCTTCATTGGTGGCTTTATAATTTGAATAAAGAACTCGTTCTCAGACCCTGATAATGATCGTTAAAGTTGACGCGACCGCACCATCACACTGTCCGTCTCTTTTACTCGTATGAAAGTTTTTGATAGATTAGACAGAGAAAGTTATATGTGTGTTGTGTTGGATTGAATATAACGGTACGTCTACACACAAAGAAAATTTAGAGGTAGCAAGTAACTGTATGTTTAATATCAGTAAAAATAAGGTTTCTTTTTGCTTGTGACATATTTTTTCTTATGCCGTTTTGGTTCGATGTTCCAGGTATCAGACGGTCGAAGCGGCAGACATATTTGCCTTATTTTTTTTTCTGTTATCGATTGACGAGGGTCGACTCCGCTCCTTTTCTCCGTCTTGCATTCCGCGTAATATTGTCTGTCTGTGTCGAACACCACTTACTTTGTTCTACAATGCTGTTTTAATATTAGAATAGTTGTCTCTTTTCTAACATTGCACGCAATGTATTGGATAGTGTTTTTTCTATCGAAAATATTAAGCTTTCATATTCCATGATTGATTGGCGCGAATGCATTTTGATTTTTTCCTTTCCGAACAAAAGGACCAAGATTGCATAATTCTGAGACAGCTTATTTAGTTCGTTGAAACAGGATCGTCGAACTTGTTTTTAGAAATTATTTATTATTGTCTTTACAATATCTCAACCATTCCTTCTTTTTGAGACAGCAACCATTCTACAGCAAAATTTGCTAGCATGTTATATTAAATTTATTATCTTGCATCTCTTTCGTTTGGCCTTGAGTAAACAGGACAAAAGACGAATATAGCTATCTAGTTATTTATCCTTAAAAGTCCTATAATACGAATGTAGTTTGTACTACGCAAGACTTAGCTTCACATTATACAATTATGACCCTTGTGTTAATAGCAATAAGAATCAATTTGATGTTTGATTTTGAAATTCATGTTTGGACGACTAACGATTGAAATTAAATCCAAATAAGGGGTAAACAGAGTTAAGGGAGGTGGCTGCTGTGATAATTTATGTACTCACTAATACATTATTCACCATTAAATTACCTAATTATAAATTGAACAAAATGTATTTTATTCACTATATTCAACTTTAATATTCGGGGTAACTTGTTTTTTATATGTTATTACTATTAGTATCATCACGACCATAATACCTTGCGGAGTGGTCAGAAACAAAGATTTTTAAGAGCATGTCCGCATTTAGCTAACTTAACTATTAATTTATATAATAACTTAACAATTTACGTTATTTTTTAAAATAAGTATATTGAATATATATATTTACGAAGTAAAATTTTTATTATGCTATGTTAGTTATTGATTTTAGTTGAAAAGTAATAAGGATATTAGATATTTTTTGTGGTCTCTTCTCCCGATGGATGATTAATGAGGTTACAGAGAAGGCAAAGGGTCTAGCCCATACAGCCAAGTCAGACGTAACATATCTTTCTTTTTTCTGAGTTAATGAGGTTATCATTAAATTCGACATATTGCAGAATTTGATGCTTTTCTTGGAGTCACTCGCGGCATTATAGCTCAATCACGTCAGGTAAAATATGGGAGTTGATAGCGCGGGAAAACCGCATAAAATAAACTGCAACTTGTGCCCCATGTTTAAAGTCCAATTTATCGTTTTCCATAATTATTCACATTGTAGCACATTATTAAACAAAACAACACCACTTTTGACTAACAATATGAATTAATTTACAAAACAAAAACTTGCACTGAATGGCGCAAAATGGCGCGAAAGACTTCTTAATTTTTGTTAATTTAAAAATATTAAGTGTGATAATACCTATATAGGTACTGCTGGGTGTCCCTACTATATAAATAAAAAATCATTCTCAATATAGATAATTATTAATAAAATAATAGGCAAACAGTTACCTACTTACAATAAAAAAAAAACTAAAAATAATAATCAATAACCGATTTCCACCAATATTTGATTAAATATCAATATTAAACAAATTGAACGTTTTACAGAATCGATTCGAATTCGCATCCCTAAAATAAGGAGCGCGGGGAATTCAAAATTGGAACGTTTCACATGCCGATTTACTTGGGATTGCTTCGCGCCATTTTGCACAGACATGTCAGTTCCAAGTTGTATGTTTTGTTAATTAGTTTACTGTGGATATTGTTAGTCAAAACTGTGTTATTTTGTTTAATAATGTGCTACAATGTGAATAATTATGGAAATCGATAAAGTTGATTTTATATATGGAGCAAACCTTGCAGTATTTTTTTTTGTTATTTCACTCGACTTGTTACTTACGCGAATTCATGAAGAGCATAAAATTCTGCAACACTTTTGTCTTGTTTTGGGCAACACTAGTTGGAAGAGGGCTGCTAAAGTGTATGTGCTTCTGTATCAAGCAGTGGAATGATAGGCTGAATGATGATATACTTAGATACTCAACAAAAAGATTTATCCCCACCCTAAAATAAATTGTGACGGGTTACAATAACCATATATTGCGCACATAAACAAATCCGATACCGAAGTAAGTAGATATTTTTTTCGAACGAGAGAACGCGGCGAACGAGTGCCTTCACTCCGTAGCCACGACTCAGACTTAGCTGTTAAGGCACGCAGGGCCAACAGTGAGAGAGAGACGGTTTATAGGGTTTTAGTCCGTAGGCGCCTTGGGGTCTCCTCGAAGGCCGACCTCCCGCGATGGTCTTCAGGCTGGAGTCGTATAGTCATGCGATTTTTCGATCTCCGAATTTAAATTAAAAAAAAAATATCTCTTGCGTGGTGGTCATAAACCACGCTTTTGTCTAGTTCTAGAGCAAACATTTAGCCAATCTATAATTCTATACAAGTGATGAGCTCGTTTTATTTAAAAACTTTACTGTACAAAGTACCTACCTACAAAGACGGACTTTTTCAAAGACATTTTCTGACATCCAAACCTTAGGGATAAATTAGAACATTTATAGCTGCAATAAAAGAAATATTAATAGTAGGATAAATTCAACAACATAAATGTTTTTAAAAGACATAACACCGCGTCTTGTCGTCTCCTCCGGTGACAAGAGGGCTGGCTCTTTCTGCGCCCAGAGAATCAGTATTGCAATTCAACGGGGAAATGCAGCCAGCGTTGTTGCCACCATTCCACGCGGACGGGACTTATATCCTTATCCTTAGTATAAATATTTATTATATTTTATATTTTGTAATTTTTTTTTTCGAATAAATGTTTATAATAACATAATTATATATAGGTACTTACATAGTATACTGTAATATAAATACACTAAATATACATATACCTATACATTTATTAACAGCTATTTAGAAAGTGTAGATAGACGGGTTTTTTGAACGAAGATCTGGTAGACTCTTGCCTTATGTTTACAGGGGGATTGTCACAAGAAATTATTAAAAAAATATATCCTCGATCAGCCATCGCAAGGTAGCTATGTTTGGTATTACTCTGATGGATAGAATTTGAAACGTTGATATTCGTCAGAGAACCAATTTTTTTTTTATACTAGCCCTACCACCTGTACCTATATAGGTAAGTGGTGCGCGAGGTCCATGAATCAAAATCAAAATCAAAATAATTTATTTCCATTGGTTCTCTCGAAACAACTTGGATACAGTCAGAACTAATAAAATCAATAGGTACATTTTTTACAACATATGTACTAATCAAAGTGGTAATAATGGTTGGACCGTAAACAGGCAATAATCCATATCTAAGTATGCTATGCACAACATTATTGCTACAAGCAAGTAAAACTAACTAACTTAGAAACTACTTAAATAAGATCGTGGCTGTAAAGAGGCCGTGTCAGTCTACATTCTAAATACTTAATAATTATGATGTACAGAAATTATATACATATGTCAGATAATTTATAAATGTATAGAACAAAATAATAATAATAATAATAAATAATAAAAAAGACGTCATCTTATAATCTAAATAATAATAATGATATGTTAATTAAACATAAATTCATAGCTGTAAAAGGGCCGTGTCATCTTATATTCTAATAGCATTAATGTTAATTAATATTCGTGGCTGTAAAATGGCCGTGTCACATTACAATCTAAATAAAACATTCTATGTCAAGTAAACTTGAATTCAACTTCGTGGCTGTAAAAGGGCCGTGTCAATTAAAAATAAATATAAAATTAAATAATTTAAATTTAAATATTAAGATTTATTATTAATTTATAAAATTTGGCCGAGTACTTCTATGCAATGGTATCTTTCAATGTTAGCAACTGGATCAACACTCATGACTGACATCAGTCCCTAACACTGGGCATGACGACAATTACGATAGCTTTACTAGGTTTATCGGCACGAACGGTGGATACTTCCCAGACCCAGCTGACTGGCTGAAGCTGACTTAGCAAGCTGAGGTGGCAGTGGGTCGGACACATCTACCGCAGAACCGACGACCGAATGGAGCAAATGGGTTCTAAAGTGACCACGTACGGAACGACCCCCCGGCAGATAGACGAATGAACTAAAGAAGGTCGCTAGCGGAGACTGGATGAGAGTTGGAAAAGAAGTCTACATCTATGCTACTGTATAGAGCCGCGCGTACATATAACTTGGAGTAGGTACTCGGAAATTGTCATTTTTAATATATCTAAATATAAATTAAAGAAGGAGATAATTGCAATTAAACATTAAATAAATAAACATACTAAAACACACACGCACACACACACACACACACACTCATTTAAACAAACACATGCACTCACTCTCATACTTACACAAACATGCATTACCATAATAAAAAAAAAAAAAATAAAAAAAAAAAATGTGTAGGTGTAATTAATACATTACATTATTATATCTGTTTAACTGAAATTTAGGATTTAGTTTTAATTTTTTCATATTTTATGCAATCAATTTTACATCTTAAATATGTATTTTTAACTTTTAAATTTTTTTGTATCACTTATCACAGTTTTTAATATTATGTGTGGAATCCCGTTAGTGGCCTAAAATTGTTAACTTGTAAGTACTTAATTTATTAAAGTTGAAACGCTGTTGGATTCTCAATAAATAAATAAATAAATAAATCCATCAGTGGAGAGACACAGGCTGATGATGATGATAAGCCATCGAACCTTCGCATTTAAAATCTACATTATTATGCTCTAAACAAGGCAATCCTTTATTGATACAACTACAAAATCTTGGGGGGTAGTTAACGCTTAAAATAATACGACATCACGACATGTGACCTTGCGACCACCTGATGGTAAATTTATATATCTACTTAATAAAATTGTAGGAATCTGGCTTAACGTAAACTCATCTGTAAAACGTGTTTTCAGACAAAGGATTAATGTCTTGAAGATACCTTTCCCGTAGCACGTTACAATATTAAAAATATCATGTCAAATATGCCACTCGCTCTAGCTCCTTTAATAGCTATAAATCTCTTTTTATTAAGTTATAATAGGATGAACGTGTTACAAATATTTTTTTATTTTTGAACGCAATCTAGGCGAATTATAAATTCGAATACAGAACTCAGCCGAAAAGTTTAAAGGGTTCCAGTGCGGTTAAGCTTAATTTATTATAACCACCAACAATTTTAAAAATCTGTTTAGTCTATTTTTACAAGTTAACTATGTCTGACAAGTCGGATACTGATGTTGTGCCGCAAAAGGAAATAGTAAAAAAAGTGCAAAAACAAAAAGTGCAAGTTGAGAACCCCGAAAACGCAAAACCGAGCGTTAAATCTATGATAAACGACGCGCTAACAGAATTGAAATCAAGAAAAGGCGTCTCATTATACGCAATAAAACAATTTATGATCACAAAATACGAAGTGGATCCGGCAAAAATAAGTTACCATATCAAAAAATACCTTAAAACGAGCGTCGAAAATGGAACGATAATACAAATAAAAGGTAACGGCGCATCAGGATCTTTCAAACTTGTGCCTAGCAAAGAAAAAACAAAATCTAAAATTACAAAACCAAAAGACCTAAAAGAAAAAATAATCGAAGTAAAAAAGCCAAAAGAGAAATTAAAAAAAAGCGACAGCAAAGAAAAGCCAGCAATAGCAAAAGAGGACAAACTGAAGAAAGCGAAAACCGTAAAAAAAGCGGATAAAATCGAGAAAGAAATAAAAATAAAAAAAACAATCCAAGAGGGTAAGAAAAAAAATAAGGTAATGGATAAAGTCAAAGCAATAGCGATATCGACACCAAAGAAGAAAATGAACAATCGAAAAAGCATCGGCTCCATAATCAAAAAGCCAAAAATGAAGCCGAAAAAAATGAAGGAATAAGTTTCAATTATTTTACTACGTTAATAAGTTCAATTTGACTTTGTAAATATTTAGCAATAAATGACAGTTACGAATATTTTTTCTTTTATTTTTTATATTTCATTATTGTTGATATATTTCTGTACCCGCTTATAATGGTTCCCCACAAGGGCGTACCCAGGTAGGTAGAAGAGAAAATAAACGTCAATTTTCCCGGCAAGTGAGAATTAAAAACGTGTTACCTACTCTGCGCAAAATGAAGTGTGGAAACAAAACATCTTTCCAGTCAGATATTTTGATTTAATATTTTTTATCTATAATTAAATATTCTACATTCTACAACATTCGATATAGTATACTCTTAGCGACGCAATATAATTTCAATCTCCCGCGAAACCGTCGCATCTCGTAGTTTCCGCTCCCGAGTTCCCGACAAGATAATCAGAGCCATCTAGGATTAAAGCCGAATATAATTTGGAGAAAACAATATCTAGCGCTAGCGCTATCTAGTTACGGACGACACTCGACAGTACTTTTTCCAGTCAATTTTCATGATTTTTGTTTCAATATACCCGACCGCCTCCGTGGTCTAGTGGTAACAAACGTTGCCGTGAACTCGGGAGGTCGTGGGTTCGATTCCCACTGGGGGCAAGTTGTACATTGTATAATTTGTCTCGGTCTGGGTGTTTATATGTATAATATGTATATATTTACAAAAAAAAAGTATAATATGTAGTTTTTCAACCATCTAGTTTCCGTAACACAAGCCTCGTAGCTTATCACGAAAACTAGATGGCGCTGTGTGACCTGTCTGGAAATATTTATTTATTATTCTCGAAACAGGTATGAGCTGCCCCCTTGCCCCCTCCTAGCTAAAATCCTGGGTACGCCCTTGGTTCCCCATTCACAAAGTTTAGTTGGTAGATAATGCATTAATATCATTAAGCTCGCCTTTGTACCCACACTATTTTTGGTTCTGTACAATAACAGATCAGATCATGCGTGGAATACTGTTCACACCTTTGGGATGGTTCAGCCAAGTACCTCACAGATGCTCTCAATGTCCTACAGAGCCGAGCTGTTCGAATTGTGGACGATGCCACTATATCTGGAACTCTCGGATCCCTGCAGCTTCGCCGAGATGTAGCTTCTCTGAGCGTGTTCTACCGGCTATACTATGGTGAGTGCTCTGAAGAGCTCTATAACCTAATCCCTTCCTCCCCATTCCGCAACCGAACCACACGCACAGGTCAGAATATGCACCCACATACCGTAGTCACCATCCCTTCGCGTACGTATAAATTTGGTGACATCTGTCGCACAATAAAGATGTGGTATGCTCTTCCAGCATCTGTATTTCCACTTTTCTATAACCTGGAGTCCTTCAAGCGAAGTGTGAAAAGGCATCTAGTCAAGCCGGCATAGTGTTAGGGACTGATGTCGGACATAAGGGTGATTCCACTTGCTAATATTCATGGACCCTGCGCGCCACTTACCATCAGGTGGGCGCAGGGTCACATGTCGTGCTAGTATTTAAAAAAAAAAAAAAAAAAAAAAATATTAACCCTTAAATGCATGATTTTTATTTTATTTACTAGATCACATCAAACACAAACACTTTTTAATGATATAAGTAGATGTCCACCTAAAATTTATTTATTTATTTACAAACACGTAAACCTAACATAACAGCCTAAGCCAATTTGTTAGTAAAGGCCGCGTTCGTTTTAAGAAATGTTAGCATGAAAATACCACTTTTTTTAGCACAAGTGGTTCGTTTAATGAAAATTCTAACATTTAATGCTAATTTCGTATGTCAGTACCGTGTTGAAAGGAGGGTTATTGATGTTACTTTTTGACAGATGTCATTAAACATAAGAAATGGTTTGTTTACTAACATTGTATATGTATATGTAATAAATTCAAAGACCATAATACATTGTCAATTGATTTGTTACTTGTCATACTTGTCAAAAAGTAGCCTCACCGCTCGTTTTTTTTTAAAGAAATATTAGCATTGTTAAAAAAAGTGGAATTTCTTAACAAAAACGACATTTCATGCTGGTTTGTGAAGTTGCTACGAAATGTTGGAAATGCTATAAAACGAACGCGGCCTAAGTGTTCTTTTTTTTTTTTGGTTCACTTCTCCCGATGGATGATGAATGAGATGATAGGGAAGGCAAAGGGTCTAGCCCATACAGCCAAGTCTGACGTAATATATCTTTCTTATTCATGAGTTAATGAGGTCATCATCAAATTCCAGATGCTGCAGAATTTGATGCTTTTCTTGGAGTCACTCGCGAAACCATCCACTGCTCAAACACGTCGGGTAAAATATGGGAGTTGACAGCGCGGGAAAACCGCAAAAAATAAACTGCAACTTGTGCCCCATATTTAAAGTCCAATTTATCGTTTTCCATAATTATTTACATTGTAGCGGCCTAAGTGTTCTTCACATATGGTTAATTAAAAAAAAATAATACCTAAATAATTTGTAGTAACAATAATAGTTAGGAGATATATCAATCCTCACTATATCCTAAAAAAGTTTTTGCTATAGCCATTGTAATATTAAAGATAGTTTTATTTATTGTTATAAATTAATTATGGGTTTTAAGATGCCTGAAATAAAATATATTTAATTTAATTTTAATTTAAGGTTAAGATTGCGTTCCATAATTTACTGAGAAATGATTATAATCTAAAGATATACAGGGTTACTGGTTAGGTCGACCTAGATAGATTCGTTAAGGGCGTGTAGTATTCATCGTTTCTCACTAATTTGACTATTTCTACACCTTTTATTTTATTTTTATTTATTTTTTAAAAGTAAAGTATCATCACGACCTTTCCCTTTGGGGGTGGTCAGAAACCACGCTTATAAATAAGCGGATTCACATTTAGCCAACTATACTATAAGCGTACCAAACTCGAGAAATATCACAAATTAATTAAATTTATTTATTTACATACAGGAATCGAACCTGGTACCTCCGAGTCTAAATCCACGGACTTAACCGCTAGACCACGGAGGCATTTCCTTCTTTTCTTTAAAACCTTAGTATCAGCCCCCGCTGATTAGGCGGAGTGCACAATCGTAATAAAACGTATCGTCTAAGATAGATTATCCGAGTTCCGATACGCGATAATAGTAACCTAAGCACGCTTAAAGGTGTTCCGATACGCGCTTAAACTGTTTTGCCAAAGCTGTGTGACGTCACAAACGACATCATTTCTCGCGCTTAGACTGCTCACGATATCGAGGTAGATCGCTCTGAGCGCTGTCAGTTTTTTGTCATTATGTCGCGCGCCATTTTCAAGTTTATTTAAATTAAGTTTTCTTTTAAATTATTTAATATTGTAATTCGTTTATACTGTTTGTATATTACTTTTAAAACAAATCTATAATTAATATTTAAATAAAAAAAGTAAAAAAAAAGCGCTTACAGCACCAAGTCGAACATGGTAATAGAAGAAATAGACGACACCCTTCACAAAAAATATTTGTGGTGTGTCCAAAATCTTGTCGAGTTTAATGCCATGCGTGCTGACGACTAAGAAGTCCCTCTTCTCTCCTCCCCCACTCTTCAGGGAATCTACAGCCTATCTTCAACATACTCGAGGTGGAAATGCGCTCAGACCTAAACCGGAACTACATTGAGAGCATCATCAAAACAGCTTCAAAAAAGCTCGGAATACTGATCATGGTGAAGCGGCTTATCTCGCCTTCAAAAAGTTGCTGTACAAAGCACAGATCAGATCATGCGTGGAATACTGTTCACACCTTTGGGATGGTTCCGCCAAGGACCTCACAGATGCTCTCAATATCCTACAGAGGCGAGCTGTTCGAATTGTGGACGATGCCACTATATCTGGAACTCTCAAATCTCTGCAGCTTCGCCGAGATGTAGCTTCCGCTCCGTTCCGCAACCGAACCACACGCACAGGTCAGAATATGAACCACATACCGTAGTCACCACATCTGTCGCACAATAAAGATGTGGAATGCTCTTCCAGCCTCTGTGTTTCCACTTTCCTAAAACCTGGAGTCCTTCAAACGAAGTGTGAAAAGGCATCTAGTCAAAACGGCATAGTGTTAGGGACTGATGTATTGTCATGAGTGTCTGATTCCGGTTGCTAAAATTATGGACTTTGCGCGCCACTTACCATCAGGTGAAGGCAGTAAAAAAAAAGAGTGACCTTCACCGATCTGTTATCTGAATGAAATCCACTTTTTATGTAATAAATAATAATTTGTAAGTAGAAAAAAAAAAGTCTAAAATTAATGATGTCAAAATGACGTATTCTGAGAATGACTAACCGATAGCCAAGACGCAATGTATAAGTGTTAATTTATAATAACTTTACTGGTAGCCGTTTCTTTAAACACGAAAACTATACTTACATTATACACTGAATGTTATTTTCTACCAAGTTTCTATTTGGTTTAATGTAAGCAATGTATAATGAAAATAGAACGGTATGCTGTCCGCCATTTTATTTGCGTTCTGACACAAAATGCCACAAATAATACATCAAATCAACTTACAATGCGTTTTAATATTTATTCTGTCGAAGTATAGCACTTATGAAAGAATATTTAAAATTTTGGAACGCAATCTTAAAGTGAAATCTTGATCCGAGTAAAAGATTATGTTTGACTTGGAGCTGTTTATTACTTTATTTCGTAGCGTTTTCATACGATTCAAACAAAATTCAATAAAAAAGCACGCTTTACTGTGTTTTCTACGCAAACACGCACTCCGTGTTCGACTTTGAGTTGTAGCTAAGCGCCTTTTTACTTAATTTTGCTTTGACAGGCGTTCCAGGAGCTTTTTCATACGCTTTACAATTTTTGATGACGTTGAATAACAGAGACAAGCCCCTCATTCCGAATTGCGCTCAGAGCGCTTAAAAATGTTGTAACTAATTACACTGCACTCTTCTTTATTAACACGCAAATTATCACTGACAGTAATTTATAATAACAACAAACACAACACTCGTCACTCTAAGCACTGGAGCTAGTACTTCGCAGTTTTCTTACTCGCACGCGCCGGCAAAATATATCTAGTTTTGTTTTTGTCTCATGCGCCGCCGCGCCCGGCACTTGTCGTTTTATACTTGTCTGAACCTGTTTTTCGCGCCACACCGCGGTGCCGTGCGGTAAATAGTGGCATTGGATTAACGATTAACGGACTTCTGAATATTAACGGAAGTTAACATTTTTAAAAGTTAACTTAAAAGTTAACCCGTTAATTAAAATGTTAACTTCGTTAATTAACGGATTAACGAGTTAATGCCCAGCTATGCCTATATTAGTTAAGTATCCTACCATCCACCTCGCTACGCTAGTGTTCGGGTGAACCAGAGTTTTTTGCGTGAGTATTTAGCCATTTTTTTCCCAATTAGTAACTATACTAAATAAATAAATATTTCCAGACAGGTCACACAGCGCCATCTAGTTTCCGTGGTAAGCAACGAGGCTTGTGTTACGGAAACTAGATGGTTGATAAACTACATATTATACTTTTTTTTTTTGTAAATATATACATATTATACATATAAACACCCAGACCGAGACAAATTATACAATGTACAACTTGCCCCCGGTGGGAATCGAACTCACGACCTCCCGAGTTCACGGCAACGTTTGTTACCACTAGACCACGGAGGCGGTCGATTTGATACCTACTAATTAAAATTGTTATTTAGTAATATATATACTGGTTATTGGCTAGACCTAAAGATCGTGCCTTGGCACATACACAGCTGATGAATGATCAAGTATAAGCAAGCGCCTTAATTTGTACTAACTCAAATAATTAGTGTAAAATCGTTTGCTATTAAAGATTTTTCAGGCGCATTAACAATTTTATTCAACCCTTCCTATGAATTGATATAAGGTTGATTGGTTTGGAGGAATAAAATGAATCGACCAATCAGGTGGAGGTGCAGTACGAATCCAGCAATCAGTGCAGTACGACACAACTATGATAGTTGATTATTTATTTATGATATCACTAACTTTTTATCACGATAAATGGCGCATGAGACGGTACCTTATATAACTGACAGTTGCATAGAAAAATTGTATTTTTATTACGAAATTTATTATTTTCTGGATATTATGTCGAAGTGAGCAGCTTTTAAGTGTACAAATCGAGATTTCCAAGCAAAATCAAAGATTATGGTGATCTCAAAATTGCCGTTCTATTAATTCAACCTTTTTTCTTTTTAAAGACGGTGTTCGCTTTCTTAATTCGTATTTCAAGTTAGGTAACGTTAAGTTAAATATCATTTTTTTGTTAAAAAATTTAAATAACGACAAAAACGTTTAAAAAATGATGCGTCAAAGGTGTAAACAAGGTACCATTGCCGCTAGCGACAACTACAAAAAGCTTTGCCTGATACACCCCATTCGAACGACGTTTAAAGCGAAATAATAAAAGAATTTAGATTATTGTCTGTGTTCACGAAGCTCGGTTAAGCCATAAAGTGTTAGTGCTTTAAATATAGAATTTGCAGCGTGCTTAGCATATTTAAGACATCATCAATAGTTTAGAAGACGCTTTATTTTCGCCAGTCAGTCAGTGGAGTCATCGAGGCCCGGGGGCTAATGGGCCTGGGGACATTCTCCTGTTTTCCCCGGCAGGATTTCGGCAGGTAACCACCCACCGCTAATTCATGCACTTTACTGTATAACAGCGCCCGTGTGGCTCACGAACCCAGGGGGTCTAGGTTCGACTACGTCAGCTCTCCTCCAGAAGCACTTCTCTAGGAAGCGGTCTCCCGTTGGGGGCTTTATTTTCGGGGTAGGAGTAAACTCACACTAACGCAGTAAAATGTCAGACATATCGTTTCTAAGCGCCAAACATTTTGAAATTGAAATGTTTTTAAATAGTTATGATTGTACCGCTTGCTACCAACTTGTGTTATTCCTTCTAACCATTAATGTTTGCGATTTACCATGTCGTCCATAAAATTAAATTTATATAATTTTTAATTGCTTAATGGGGTAAAGCTTTTTGTAGATGTCGCTAGCGGCAATGTTACCTTATTTTACACCTATATCGCATCATTTTTAAAATATTTTCGCAGTTTTATATGTTTATAACAGAAAAATGAATTTTAAATTAACGTTACCTACCTTAAAATACGAATTAAAAAACGCACACCGTCTTTAAAAAGATAAAAAGGTTTTATTAATAGAACGGCAATTTTAAGATCACCATATCTTTGATTACGCTTAGAAATCTCGATTTGTACACCTAAAAGCTGCTCACTTCGGCATAATATCCAGAAAATAATAAATTTCGTAATATAAATACAAGTTTTCTATGCAAGTGACAGTTAAATTAGGTACCATCTATCATGCGCCACCTATCGTGATAAAAAGTTACTGATACAACCCATTGATACAAACGTGAAGTTAGCATAAATGCCTTATCGGCGATTGCCATTAATTAAAAAAAAAAGAATAGTTATGCTATGTTCGACTTGAAAGCATATAAAGCAAAGATTTTTTTTACCGAATTTTGTATACAAACCATAGACAAATAAATAATAATAATAAATATTTCCAGACAGGTCACACAGCGCCATCTAGTTTCCGTGGTAAGCTACGAGGCTTGTGTTACGGAAACTAGATGGTTGATAAACTACATGTTATACTTTTTTTTTGTAAATACACACATCAAAAAAGTCTAGGTATCAAGCATGTTTATGCGGATTTCTTGTGATTGAGATGTGGCTTTGTAATAAATTTATGATTTTATAAATTTATATGGATCCTTTTTGGTGCATTTCATAATTTAAAACAGGAACTGTCAATCAAATTCGAGTAAAAGATGAAAATCAGCTGTCAATATTTTCCCTATAAAAACATAAGACGCATTGAAGACATTATTAGTGCTACTGTTTCCCTACTACTGATTAAAACCAACGTTATTATGGAGCGGCGACGTCATTTAAGCAGGGAAGAAATGATCAGAGCCGTGGGAATGATAGAAGCTGGTTCCCGGCAACGTACTGTGGCTTTAGCTCTGAATACAAGTCAGAGTGTTATCAGTCGACTTTGGACACGTTACCGAACCACTGGTACCGTGGCTGAGCGCCATGGAGGACGGTATCGCTGCACCACACGGAGACAAGACCGATACATTCAAATCACAGCTCGAAGAACTCCAACAATAACCGCCATGATGTTAGCCGTGAGCCTTCATCGCTCTTCAGGGAACTTAATTAGCGACCAAACAGTCAGAAACCGCTTGCATGAAGTGAACCTTCATTCCCGAAGACCGCTACGGGTACCACCTATAGCAATGCACAATCGTAGGACTCGATATCAATGGGCTCTTGAACACAGAAATTGGACAGAAGAACAATGGCGTTTCGTGTGCTTTTCTGATGAGTCTCGTTTTGGTATGAGGCCGGATACAAGACGTATACGACACTGGAGAACCCCTGGACGCCAACAGCGATTAAAATCCTGCCAGGAAGTCCATCCTTATAGTGGTGGAACCATCATGGTATGGGCGGGTATTTCGATCGGCGGAAGAACTGAGTTGATTTGGATCAGAGGCAACCTCAACGCTCAAATTTATGCTGAGACGGTTGTATCAGACGTCATCGTTCCTCTACAAGTGCATATCGGTCCCTTATTTCAGTTAATGCATGATAATGCACGACCGCACACCGCAAGAGTTGTAAGACAGACTCTCGCCGCAGCTAACATCAATGTCCTGCCCTGGCCTGCTCAGTCGCCAGACTTGAACCCGATTGAGCATGCATGGGATATTCTTCAGAGAAGAGCTCTGCCGAATATGGAGGGTATCCAGTCGCAAGAAGACCTTTTTTTGTTGTTGCAACGAACATGGGCGGCCATTCCACAGCGTGATTTGGATGAACTCATTTTGAGTATGCCAAACCGATGTTCTTGTGTTGTTAGTGTTCGCGGTAGAAACACGGATTATTAATTGTTTAAGTTACCCAATAAAATTAAAAAAAAAACTGTTATTTCAGTCTTTTTTTCGAACTTTAATGTTAGTGGTTCAAATGTCAAAAATCCCTTTATTAGGAAAATGGCAATTTTTTTTACTAATGCAAAGGTGACTTGGTTTATCGTTACTGTAGACAAACGAAAACATTTTATTTGATCAATCCTTAAAGAAAATTTTAATGAATATCAATCAGGAGAAAAGTTATTGCAAAAATATATGTTGATCCCTAGACACTTTTGATGTGTGTATATACATATTATACATATAAACACCCAGACCGAGACAAATTATACAATGTATAACTTGACCCCGGTGGGAATCGAATCCACGACCTCCCGAGTTCACGGCAATGTTTGTTACCACTAGACCAATAATAATAAAGACTGATTTTTCTTGAAAATAAACAATAAACTCATTGTACTTACGCAGCACGAGAAGGACAAAAGAAATAAACAAAATAAAAACATAAAAATGTATAAAAAGTAATTTATTTAATCTTAACCTATAGGCGTCTTGCATTGCACCAATTTAAACATAATTTAAATTATATTTAAACTCCATTTAGAAGCAATGAAGCGTAATTTCTGTCAGAAAAAAGTAACCGGGACTTGAGAACTATTTGAGTTCCTGATTTGTTATTCTTACTGCCTCCGTAGTCTAGCGGTTACGTTCGCAGATTTAGACTCATAGGTACCGGGTTCGATTCCTGGTCGGGACAAAATATTTCGTCATGATCGTAGAACAGTATCGGATTAAAAAAAATACCCATAATTTTGCATATATATTTATATATAGTTTTACATTGTTTGTGGTCTGTAATTTATAGTGCAAATATTAGAAAGGGTTCCAAAATGAAATCTAGAAGGTTTGCACTTATTATGAGACTTAAAAAGTGACAAAAAAACAGTCGAAATGACAGTTGAATGGCCGTCATGAAAATTTTAAATATAGCAGATCCGTCACTGTTCTACGATCATGACGATTTATTAATTTAAAATAAGAATGCTAATTTTCTTAGAGAAATGGGCCCAATAAAATGTTCTCGTGTCATAATGATTTCTTTTTTATTTCATAGTTAATATATTGTGTTTTCATAATCTGTAATTAATTTTATTTATTTGACCCTAGAATAAAGACAATTGACAAAAACTTTTTTTTACGTTAATAATTACATAGTTTCGATCCCGCCGATTTGAAATCCAGTGTTTTATCTATAATAAAGTACCTGGTCATAATAAAGAACCTAATCGTATAAATAGTGCTTTGTAACTATTTCATACATAAATCTTAATCATTGTCTATTTAATTAAATATTTTAATGCTGGGGTAAAATATATGTTGTAATTAAATTTAAAAAAAAAATACAATTAATTGTATGATTATTGAATGGGGTGTATCAGGCAAAGCTTTTTGTAGATGTCGCTAGCGGCAATGGTACCTTATTTTGCATGTATATCGCATCATTTTTTAAATGTTTTGTAGTTTTAATTTTTATAACAGAAAAATGTATTTTAAGTTAAAGTTACCTACCATAAAAATCGAATTAAGAAAGCGCACACCGTCTTTAAAAAGAAAAAAGGTTTTATTAATAGAACGGCAATTTTGAGATCACCATATCTTTGATTTCGCTTAGAAATCTCGATTTGTACACTTAAAAGCTGCTCACTTGGGCATAATATCCAGAAAATAATAAATTTCGTAATAAAAATACAAGTTTTCTATGCAACTGACAGTTATATTAGGTACTATCTATCATTGGCCATCTACCGTGATAAAAAGTTAGTGATACACCCCATTGTATTTAGTTGAGGCACGCTGCAAAAAAGTTGGGTCCTGATTTTGGGCAATCTCCTATAAAAAAAAAAACAAATTTCCTCAGGAATTCAATTACAAAGAGTTTCCCGACTTAAATTACGCATCATTGCCTTGTATAATTGGTAAAGGAACTTCCAGATTTTAGATGTTTTTGAAGAATTTGTGATGGTCTAATATAGTGTTAGATTTTTTTAAAGTGTGTTTAACGCCTTTGCACCCCTCTCGCTTGCACAATCCAACATAGTAAAGTATCATCACGACCGTTTCCCTTTCGTGGTGGTCAGAAACCACGCTTATAAGCGGATTCACATTTAGCCAACTGTACTATAGGCTAATCATGACAGGTGGCAAGCTCGTCTTTATTTACATGAATAAATATTTTCGTGTCCCGACCTGGAATCGAAACCGGTACCTCCGAGTCTAAATCCACGAACTTAACCGCTAGACCACGCAAGCAGTTTGGTTAGTAACATTTATTATTCGTAAATTAATAATAAAATAAATGTTTTTTCGACTTGTCATAATTCGCCATATTGTTTCGTCATTTCAGGCACACTTAAAAAAATCAATTTGTATATAATTACACAATTAAATAATTCTCATTTCATATTTTTTATTAATCAATTAATATTATAACATAAAGCTAGATATATCTTTAAAATAAAATTAATAAAAAATATTTAGAATAAAAATTTCGTTGTTATTTATAAAAATATACTATATTTAAAAAAATAATTAAATAAAATATAAAAAAAACCAAATAAAACAGATCTTATTAAGACCATTTTCTTTTCAGAAGCGGATTTACAAATAGCCAAGTTTAGGACGCTATAATACCGCGTGTAATTGTCAATAGAGCATTTTTTTTTAAATATTCAGGTATCATTAGTAAAACCTCTTTGAAATAAAAAAAAAAAATCTTTCGCGCCATTTTGCGCGGACATGTCAAGTGCAAGTTTTTGTTTTTTAAATTAATTTACTGTGAATATTGTTGGTCAAAAGTGGTGTTGTTTTGTTTAATAATGGCTACAATGTCATTAGTTATGGAAAACGATAAATTGGTCTTTGAATATGGGGCACAAGTTGCAGTTTATTTTTTGCGGTTTTCCCGCGCTGTCAACTCCCATATTTTACCCGACGTGTTTGAGTAAGTGACTTCAAGAAAAGCATCAAATTCTGCAGCATCTGGAATTTGATGATGACCTCATTAACTCATAAAAAAGAAAGATATATTACGTCAGACTTGGCTGTATGTTAATGAGGTTATTATTAAATTCCAATAAAAAAAATAACAGTTCACAACGCGGGAAAACCGCAAAAAATAAACTGCGACTTGTGCCCCATATTTAAAGTCCAATTTATCGTTTTCCATAATTATTCACATTGTAGCACATTATTAAACAAAACAACACCACTTTTGACTGACAATATCTACAGTAATTTAATTTACAAAACAAAAACTTGCACTTGACATGACAACGCCTCTTTTTCTCGATGTATGAAATGATACGGTAAGGCAAAGAGATCTAGTCCATACATCCATTCTAACTTTTTTATGAGTTAATGAGGTTATCATTAAATTCGATTAGTTAGTAGTTCACAGCGGGAAAATCGCAATATTTTTCCTGAATTTAAAATCGCTTTATTAATCTCATCTTAAGCCTCTTATTAATTATAATATCCTATATTAATAATTCAGTTCATTTTTTATACCTTATATTAAACGCTCGGTTTTTGCCGCCAAAATTTGTGACATTTTTTAGTAATTTATAATATTTTTAAAAAATAAAGTTAATCAGGAACATTTAGAATAATCCTTTCGTTTTAGACTCGGCCGCAAATTTCCTAACATAAACAATATAATCTAACATTACGGTAGCAAAAGCGCGGTCCAATACGAACTGAGGTATTTTACCTGAAAAATAAAATAATAAAATAAAAAATATGTAATTAGTATTTCATCACAGCCCCTAGAACACAGTCCTAGTATCATCACGACTTTCGGGGTGGTCAGAAACCACGCTTATAAATAAGCGGATTCACATTTAGCCAACTTTACTATAGGCCAATCATGACAAGTGGCAAGCTCGTCGATGTCTCCAGCGTACCAAACTCGAGAAATAACACAAATAAATCAAATTTACTTTTTTTTTTTCTTCTTTTTTTTTTTTTATTTTAACTAACTCTACATGTGACCTTGCGCCCACCTAATGGTAAGTGGCGGGCATGGTCCATGAATGTTAGCAATTGTAATCAAACACTCATGACTGACATCAGTCCTTAACACTATGCCGGCTTAACTAGATGCCTTTTCACACTTCGCTTGAAGGACTCCAGGTTATAGGAAAGTGGAAACACATACATTTGACGCCATTTTTATCCTGGCTACGCTAGTGTTAGGGTAAACAAGAGTTTTTTGCACCACCACCACTCTTTTCCCAATTAGTTACTATACTTTTTGGACTCAACTGAGTTGTATATGAAACGAACTTTATGTTGATTACGCTGACCAATAGCAATGCAGTAAACATTTGCTTCGATTGTAAAAAAAAATACTATAGTAGTTAATTTTTCTTGAAAAATGAGCAATTAACACTTAGGACTAATTGGCAGTTTACAAACGATATACCTAAAAAAAAAAAAAAAAACAACTTTTTAAAAGTGTTAACTCACCATTGAGATCGCAGCACATAAGCCACTGAAAATGCGACATAGTGACATGTTTACCCTCACCACTCTTCACGGTCACAGGTTTGATAAACCAACAAGCCACTTTGTTGTTACCTCTGAAATTGTATACAAAAACACATTTATAAAATCGTTATTTAACACAAAATAATGTTGGTTCGTTATGGTGAACCCTGTATCCTGCATAAGCAGTACTGTATAACAGGAGACAGTGTCTTCCAATAATGATCATATTAAAAACATTACTGGTATAACAGCGCCAGTATGGCTCACGAACCCAGGGGGGTCTGGGTTCGGCTACTTTATTTGTCCTCCAGGAGCACTGTAAGACGGAGCGATATTCGTTTTTCGACTCCAATCTTAGTTGGGTGACTCAGATCTCTAACACTAACCGAAAACTCTTTGCATCACTCCATTCGCTCAATAAGTTGAAAAATTATTTACCGGTAAAAACTAAAATTACACTTGCTCACAGCCTTCTTCTTCCACTTATTGATTATGGTGATGTATGTTGTGTTAACATGACCGAAGAACAACTAAACAAGATGGATCGCCTTCTTAACTCCTGTATTAGGTTCATTTATTCTCTTCGCAAGTATGACCACATTTCAGAATATCGCTCTAAGCTCAAATGGTTACCAATAAGATTGCGAAGAAATCTTAGAATTTTGTGCCTGTTATACTCAATATTAAATGAACCTAATACTCCTATATACCTAAAACAATTCTTCTCATTCCTCAGCTCCTTTCACGACAGAACTCTTCGATCTTTACAAAACTCCGTCCTTTCTATCCCTTCCCATCACTCTAACTTTGTCTCAAAGTCTTTCGTAGTCGCAGCGTCATCCCTTTGGAACAGCCTTCCAGTCAGTATTCGTCAAGCACCGAATAGAGCCACCTTTAGAAGGCTTGTGTTTACACATTTAATTAAGTCCCAATAAATAATACTATTTTAATGTGTGTTTTTAGTTTATTCTAATTATTATGTAGTTATATGTGTATGTATGCATTATGTATATATGTAGGTTTATATATGATGTATATTAAGTAGTATATGTATTTGATATTAGGTTAAGTATTAGTTATAGCAAAAACTGTCTCTTTTAACTCTTATTTTTGCACCGTCTCATATTTCTATTTGATATCTCCTTTGTCCCCAAGGTCGACTGTCAGAGAATGCCTAAGGCATTAAGCTTCGCCTTTTGTACATTGTGCAATAAAGATTTTAACTAAAAATAAAAATTCTGGAGATGCTTGAAGTGTCCGTAGAACATATGTCTAGTCAGGCCGACGACAACTCTTCAATAGTAGGCATCTCCAGATCTCGAGCTATGACGGAATTACGCACGAACCATGGTGCTCGGGAGACCACTCTGAGCGATATGTTCTGCTGACTTTGGATCTTGTCCCTATTAGTCTTGGCTAGAAGGTGGTGCCAGGCTGGCGCAGCGTAGGTGAGACGGGAACGGATGAACATCTTGTAGATACGGACCTTCAACCTGAGCGGCAAGCTGGAATTCATAACAGGACGTAACATGGCTCGGGCCGCATTTGTTTGATTGACGGCGTGGCAGGCCATTTCACCCATTGTTAACGTCCTGTTAATGATGCAGCCCAGGTATTTGACGGTCTGAGTCCACTTGATGTTCTGTCCCCGAAGCTGCAGTGGTGGAGCCAGTCGGCATCTGGATGTCATCAATGCGACAGTTTTGCATTGATGGACATACGCCATTTATCCAACCACGCAGGGAGGAGATCCAGAAGGTTCTGCATTTTGTCAGCAGCCTCATATTGGCTTGGAGAAGAGCTGAGCACTGTCGTCCGCAAACAGTGCGAGAATGACACTCTCTTTGTCCTCCCTGTCCTCCTACAGGACTTCAGAGAGGGTTGGGATGTCATTGGTGTACAGCGCGTAAAGTACGGGAGATAAGCAGCTACCCTGTGGAACCCCAGCCAAAATGCGTTTTTCCACGGAGATGAGATCCTCCACAGCGACGTGAAATCGTCGTCCCTCCAGGAACGACGCCAGGATCCTTACTTCCATTGCTGGGACTGACGTGTCGAGAAGCTTGTAAAAGAGACCGCCGTGCCAGACTCTGTCAAACGCCTTCTCGATATCAAGGAATATCCCTGTTCTCGACTGTAAAAATAATAACTACGACTATATATAAATATGTATTTACAATAAAGAAAAAAACTTACCTAACATAGTCCTTGCTAGGCGGATACCCAGGAACTGGCACACTAACCCCGCTAGTAATATAGCAATGGGGCTCCACATCGTCAGCTAAAAGCTGTCCATCTGCTCCCAAACCACACGTCTGTCTCAGGATGGTGAAGTCCCGGGGAGAAACTACACCACCCCCACCACCAGCCGTGATCTGGTACGTCAGATCTACTATGGGACTGATTTGCTAAAAAAAAGAAAAAGAAAAATTATATTAAATACAATACAGCGTGCTATATATATATAAAACTATATATGAAACTGATTTGCTTAAAAAAAGTTTTACGATTCGATTTTTTACGATCGAAAGTTTTACGTTTACGTTTCGGGACACAAAAATATTTATTAATGTAAATAAATACATTTAATGAATATTTAATTTATTTGCGATATTTCTTTAGTTTGGTACGCTGGAAACATCGACGAGCTTGCCACTTGTCATGATTGGCTTATAGTAAAGTTGGCTAAATGTGAATCCGCTTATTTATAAGCGTGGTTTGACCACCACGAAAGGGAAATGGTCGTGATGATACTTTACTTTTTCCCTTCTAAGAAGAAGAAATAAACCATAGTTAACCTACCACTATGGTATCTACGTACCTTTATTAATTCGCTTCTTATAATAGTTGGGTTCCATTCTGATAGCCTCGTTATGTTTGTTTTAAATTCGTTGAATAAATATTTCGGTGGGCAATCCACTATACCCTGAAAATTATATGGTTATTCATTAAAAAATAATATGGACATGTGTATGGAAGTGTGCTTAGATAAAATTGGTTGCCTGTAAAGTCGGTATACGGGCGAAAGTTTTACGTGACAACGACTTTGAGTGGTAAAATAATTTTAATGTGAATATTCATTCGTATAGTAGGAAGAAGGATGAAATAATAGTAACAATTTAAAACATTTATTTATACAAAGAATTACATTTAAAACATTGATTTATACAAAGAATCTCGCACTGAATTTCATATTAACAAAATTTTATTTTTACCTTTACACATACATACGTATTTATATACAAATATACATACAATAACTTGCAATACATTTGCGTACAATGAAACAGCGTTTTCATTTTTTCAAGTTAAACAAATTATTATTGGTTGAGAAACGATTTATACTACTTTTTTGATTGAAAACTACCACAACATTGTGATTACTACAACATAACCTATTCACTTATGTCTTAGTCATTTATTTCATCATGTTATATTATCAGTCTGAAATTATTTACCTTTGCTGTTTGAATTGTTGCGATGGACGAAACTACCTTCACATTATCACTACACAATCGTTTTACAATTAACTGGTAACGTGTAAACTTGTATGCAGGCGCCTAAGCGAAATAGAAGCGCAAGACATGAACCGGTGTGTATGCCTATCTCTCTCACTCTCGCTCTGTCTCTCTCGCTCTTAGGCGGGCTAACTGTGCTCGAGTGGAAGGGACGCGTGCCTTTATGTGTGATGGTCAGTGAGTCTTTAAGTGGTGAGTGATTGTGTGTGGTGGTGAGTCATTGTGTGAGTCTGTGAGAATATAATCCCGTATGTCTTATTTCAAGCGGTGTATTTTTTATATAAATATCACCATGACAAGCTTACAATATTAGTTCTTGTAAGTAAAAATTGGCAATTGACATTATGCAAATGGTAGTCATTGAATTGCCATCATGCCCAGTCAAGTCGACTTAGCGTTAGAGACTGATGTCAGTCATGTGTGTCCATTCCAGTTGCTAACATTTATGGACCTCGCGCGCCACTTACAATCAGGTGAGCAAGGTCACATGTCGTGCAAGTATAAAAAAAAGTAAAAAGTGTGTGTTGGTGAGTGATTATGTAATAGTTGATAAGTTATTATACTTACAGTAAATCGATAGACTTTTCCATATGGCTCATAGTGAATAGATTCCACGACGTCACCCTTCATGGATCCTTTCTTCTCTAACTTCCAGTTTGGCTGATGTATGATATGCCAGGCACTGGACACGCTTTCCGCTGCCTTTGATAGGTATTCTTCTATCTGAACAAAAAAAAAACCATTACTATATAATGTGGTCTTCTGCTAACAGCTTACTCATTGGACCTCTTTGCTACTTAGGGGCGGTAACTGAAATCTTCAATAGTGGCATTCGTTCACTTAAATGGCTGAATTCCCATAAAAATTCTGTATTTATGTGAACAAATGCCACATAGTCCAACAATTAAGACAGTTTGTTTCTGACCACCTAATCGACACTTTAGCTTGCTCATTATGAAAGTTTCACAGTTTATTCATCAGAAAATCATATTATACCATGACAATTACAAGATTATTAATTTTAAAAGATGGTAAGTAAATATATTAATATATTGTGATGGTCGCAGTGAGTTCGTGTGATGGTGTGATGGATTGTGAGTAATAGTGAGTGACTCTCTGAAATAGTGAGTGAGTCTGTAAGATGGTAAGTGAGAATGTGTGATGGTGAGTATGCCCGTGTCATGGTGAGTAAGTCTGTGATATGGTAAGTATGTGTTATGGTAAGTCTGTGTGTGTGCAATTGTGACAAACATAGTTGGCTGAGCGACCTAAAATTTGTGGACCAGACCTACTATCTGCTTTGTACGACTATGAAAACTTACGGTTAGCCATTCAGCCTTAAATTCTTTGCCAGATATGTCTTTATTGAACAACATTTTCATCCAGCTGGCAATACTGAAGCCTATTTTATTCATGTTGCCTAATTTTTCATCCAATTCCTTCTCACTTTTGACACTTTCAAGTTCGTGCATTCGACGTGTATATTCTTCTTCGTCGAAAGTCGACGACGACGCGTTTGAAATGCGATCGCTCTTGGCCGCCATTTTGTTATTGTTTACAAAATTTTCGCGCGCTTTGTGGGTAGTTTTAAATGTTTTGTTTTTACTGTTAGTTTTAGCTATGGGTTTTGAAAGTTTTTAAATATAGTGCGAATTCTGGGATATACTTATTTGTATAGACAAGGTCAATTTTATCATAGTTCATTCGACGGTTATATTTTAATTTGTAAGAACGCTTACACATACTGGAAATACACTGTATATTTGTCATAAATATGTACATTTGTCATAAATTAGGTAAATATAACCACCGTTTCCGTGCCTCGTAGAGCAGGTTAAGCCGTCGGACCCGGTTCCATTAAAACCAACTTGTGGAATCGTTAATAAATTGTCGTTAAAAATTGACATCAGATCATCGTTATGTTCTGGAAGGTCTATCTACAACAGTGAATGTCTAGATTTTTGTGTTCTAGGGGCTGTGACGATATATATAGTTTAGCGCTATGGAAGATCTGATGAAAGGATTAATTATTGCTTGGCAGTTTTCTTTTTCTACAAATGGTGTGACTTTTCCTTCCACCTACAGAGTTTTTAATTATTTTGTAAACTCGCAGTCATCTAATAGTAAGCGGCCTTATACATCTAATAAATAATAATAATAATAAATATTTCCAGACAGGTCACACAGCGCCATCTAGTTTCCGTGGTAAGCTACAAGGCTTGTGTTACGGAAACTAGATGGTTGATAAGCTACATATTATACATATTTTTTTTTGTAAATATACATACATACATACACATCTTCACGCCAGATCCCTTGCGGGGTAGGCAGAGACAATTGAGCGCCACTTGACACGATCACGACATAACTCTTTCGCTTCATCGACGTTCATCAACCTCTTCATACATGCCCTTTTGTTACGAAGGCTTTTTAATGCACCTTCAGTCAGTGTTTTATTTATTTGATCGTGATATGTGAGTCTCGGTCTGCCAGGGCCTCTTTCACCCACAACTTTCGCATTATATATCTGGTTCGTCAATCTTTCTTTGCTCATTCTTTCAACATGCCCGAACCATCGTAGCATGCCTTTTCTTATTTTTGTCCCTATGCTTTCTTTTATACCAACCCTTTTCCGTATTTCGACGTTACGTATGCGGTCCGCCAATGTGACGCCGCATATCCGGCGCAGCGACCTCATTTCTACGGCATTAACCCTACTGTCATGCGTATTCTGACGTATCCACGACTCGCTTCCATACATCAGTGTTGGTACCAACATGGCATTGTGTATGGCGAGCCGAGCTTTGTCACTGACATTTCGACTGCCGATCAGTGACCCCAGGGCACCGTTAACACTATTTCCCGCGTTCACTCTTCTTTCAACGTCCCTATCGTACTTCCCATCCGCAGTGAAAACACTGCCCAGATATATAATTTCATTTACTTGTTCTAGAGTTTCATCATCAATCTTTATCGTCAAGGTTGTCATCCTTCTTCTTTCAAATACTAGTACCTTAGTTTTTCTCGCATATAAACACCCAGACCGAGACAAATTATACAATGTACAACTTGCCCCCGGTGGGAATCGAACCCACGACGTCCCGAGTTCACGGCAACGTTTGTTACCACTAGACCACGGAGGCGGTCATATATATATATATATATATATATATATATATATATATATATATATATATATATTATTATTATTATTTTCCTTTAAAAGCAATATTAATGGGTTCTGTTTGCCGGTTGGCGATAAAATATAAATCCTAATACCACATTAAATCTTATCTTAATCTTGTATAATTTACATAAAATCAATCATGATATTATTAACTCTTGTCTTTAGGCCAGATTCGACCATACTTTACTACTAGCTATAATAATCACAGCGCTGATTCACCTAGAACCAAAGTTACCATACAAGTGTCATTCTAGCATGTCATACTAGCGCTGCCAAGTGTAAAAGTACATATATAGATATAGCTTCTATATAGGAATAGTATTATATTAGAATTTCGATGTCTGAGCCCGCAACCAACTAACTGTGCGTCCAAATTTAAAAATATTATGTATTTTCCAACTATTTTACCATACGATATGGTACTGAGAACTTACACAATAAAAGTAAAGTATCATCACGACCGTTTAATTTTCGGGGTGGTCAGAAACCACGCTTATAAATAAGCGGATTTACATTTACCCAACTTTACTATAGGCCAATCATGACAAGTGGCAAGCTCGTCGTTGTCTCCAGCGTACCAAACTCGAGAAATATCACAAATAAATTAAATATTAATTAAATGTATTTATTTACATTAATAAATAGTTTTGTGTCCCGACAAGGAATCGAACCCGGTACCTCCGAGTCTTAATCCACGGACTTAACCGCTAGACCACGGAGGTTCAATCAATTGATTGAAATCGTACAAGAATTGAATGAATGACAACAACTAATGACAGCTATCTTATATTTTATCTATTTGTGTATGACACATGTACGTAAGACAAGTGTTTTCTTATTGGTACATGCCAGGGATCGAACCGCGACGTTTAGAAAGATCTAACAGCCGGGCCGACAGTCTCGACATATCACTATCTTAGCGATTTCGGTCGGTAAATCATTAAAAAATGTTGCCACTAACAAAATCAAAAAGCTGATTTGGTATTGACCAAATCATTAGTTCCAAAGGATTTAAAATAAGAACTTATGTCATTAAAAACTCTGGCAACTCCATATTAACTCATTTTATGCCCTAATATGTGTTTTATATCAATGGTCAATAATATTTAATCCTTTGCAACACTAGAAGCAAATGTCAAAATGTCAGCTGGCTGCTGTCACACGATAAAACTGTATTGATAATATGCTATAACTTTGCGAACTGTCAAATTTCCAGGTGGTAGGCGGAAAGATGGTGGTAAATTGCCAGTCTGCCGAGGCGAAGAAGTATCCACCGTTCGTGCTGTTAAACCCATTAAAGTGTGTCCACACGTTTCGGGATCAGGCTCGAATTGCCGTCATGCCTAGTCAAGCCGGCATAGTGTTAGGGACTGATGTCAGTCATGAGTGTCTGATTACAGTTGCTAACATTCATGGACCTCGTGCGCCACTTACCATCAGGTGGGGCAAGGTCACATGTGCTAGTATAAAAAAGAAATAACCTTAAATCGCTAAGTTAGCGATCGTAATGAATGTCGAGACTGCTGCCCCTGCAGCTCTAATCTGTTACTTAAGCCCTAGCGTTATATAATGGAATCCGTTAACTATATATATATATATATCAGTGGATTTCGTTATTTACGTCAGATAATTACAAAATATTATTTAATTCTCAAATCTATAATACAGCGGCTGTGCAAATATCAACTTTAATAGCGTGATATATAGTATATAGTTAAGGAATTCCATTATATAACGTTTACGACTAAGCATCAGAATTGGGCTATTGGACTGAATGACTTAATCCCTTCGTTCCGATACGCGATAATAGTAACCTAAGCACGCTTAAAGGTGTTCCGAGACGCACTTAAACTGTTTTGCCAAGCTGTGTGACGTCACAAATAACATGATTTCTCGCGCTTAGACTGCTCACGATATCGAGGTAGATCGCTCTGAGCGCTGTCAGTTTTTTGTCATTATGTCGCGCGCCATTTTCAAGTTTATTTAAATTAAGTTTTCTTTTAAATTATTTAATATTGTAATTCGTTTATACTGTTTGTATATTACTTCTAAAACAAATCTATAATTAATATTTAAGTAGGAAGTGAAAAAAAATGTCTGTAACACGGCAAGTTATTTTAAATTACCAAAATAAGTAATTAATATTAAACTTTACACATATAAAGATGAATAAACCGAGAGATGTATATTTGTTAGTATTCATACTCAAAGATGTGGAATCCGTAATTTATCTTCTATGCATTTAAAAAAAAAACTAACATTTTATAAATGAAAATGTGATTTAGACCGTTCCGAATTGATATCACGCTCTGAGCATCCAAATCGCGATATTTGATTCGGAACGACGGTCAGTGTCATAATCGTTCTAAGCGCTCTGAGCGCGATTCGGAATCAGAGGAATGTCTTATCACAAAATAAGCTAAAATAGGTCAACGAACTTAAACACTCTTTGTTTCTGATTGTTGTTTTATAATATAAATATCCCAGAATCAGTATATTTACTATTTACGATATATTTTTATATATTAACAAATATATTACGTCAAATATAATATAATACGACAAATGTATCAAATTACACTATTGTAAGAAACACGTCCGTCGCGATCGACCGCGTCTTCGAGACTGACTCATTCCGTTGTCTATTGGTTTTATATGCATTCAGTTAATTACGATGCCTTACACGAGCGTGCAAAAAACACGGTCCTAATAAATATTTGCACTCCAATAACATTTCTGTGGTGTCAAGGAAAAAGGGGATAAGTACAAACCTTGAACTTTTCAAAGAGGCAAATTAAAAAAATAACTCATTTTTATAATTAGAAAATTGTAATTTATGTAATGTTCAATTTCATTAGTCGTATACTTTAGGTACGAGTCCACTCATCTCACTATGCATAACTGAATTATTGACGGTAAAAGCTGAAAAAATACTGAAATAACTCGATTGAACTCTTTTTACTTATTTATACATTTTAATGTTACGACTAGCCCCTTTATGTACGTGGGGATGTAAAATAAACTCAGTTTATAGACTCATCTCCTTATTGCATTGACGCATATGAATGTTTTGAACCAATAGGTGCAAAAATCTAATTTTTCAACTCATCTCCTTTTTCCTTAACACCACAAATTTATCCCTCGTTCCGAATCATTCAACTCTACGCTTAAAGTTATTTCGAGACGTGCATAAACTAGCCATTGACATTTCCCTGAACTACGAGGCCCTCAATGGATGTGCGACACGTTTCAATTTCATTCATTCATAATATATAACTGAATTATTGACGGTAAAAGCTGAAAAAATACTGAAATAACTCGATTGAACTCTTTTTACTTATTTATACATTTTAATGTTACGACTAGCCCCTTTATGTACGTAGGGATGTAAAATAAACTGTACAGTTTATAGACTCATCTCCTTATTGCTTTGACGCATATGAATGTTTTGAACCAATAGGTGCAAAAATCTAATTTTTCAACTCATCTCCTTTTTCCTTAACACCACAAATTTATCCCTCGTTCCGAATCATTCAACTCTACGCTTAAAGTTATTTCGAGACGTGCATAAACTAGCCATTGACATTTCCCTGAACTACGAGGCCCTCAATGGATGTGCGACACGTTTCAATTTCATTCATTCATAATATATAACTGAATTATTGACGGTAAAAGCTGAAAAAATACTGAAATAACTCGATTGAACTCTTTTTACTTATTTATACATTTTAATGTTACGACTAGCCCCTTTATGTACGTAGGGATGTAAAATAAACTGTACAGTTTATAGACTCATCTCCTTATTGCTTTGACGCATATGAATGTTTTGAACCAATAGGTGCAAAAATCTAATTTTTCAACTCATCTCCTTTTTCCTTAACACCACAAATTTATCCCTCGTTCCGAATCATTCAACTCTACGCTTAAAGTTATTTCGAGACGTGCATAAACTAGCCATTGACATTTCCCTGAACTACCAGGCCCTCAATGGATGTGCGACACGTTTCAATTTCATTTATTCATTACAGCCCCTAGAACACAGCGTCCTAGACCTCCACTGCTGGAGATGGGCCTTCCAGAAGGGCCTTGGAGAATTTGGCCTACACTTGCCACGCTTGGCGAGGATATGATGTCAATTTTTTATGACAATTTATTAATGATTCCAAAAGTTGGCATAAGTTGGCTTAACGTGCTCTCCTCCTCACGGGAACGGTGGTGTTGTAAATCTATGACTGCAGTACGTAAGAAAAGTGTATTTCTCATTGGTACATGCCTGGGGGGTTTGAATCGACCATTGTAGGATTTAAGGTACGCGTTCTTACAACCGAGCCACCACGCTATTCTTAACCAGAATATATTAGGTAAATCCCATGCGCAAGATTTTTTATTATATTATAATATTTAATGTTATTAAGAATACTTATTATTACTACTATTATATTATTATTGTTTTTGGGTTTATATAAATATATATAATTTTAGTTATATATAAGATGTCAAATTGTTATTTTCATGTTTAAATTTAGATATTAATGTCTTTCTGTATTTCATTCTTAATATTATTTACTGCATGCTGTGTACAAATGTTAAGTACTTATTTATATCACTCTGTACTATAAACTTCCTCCGTACCGGGTTCGATTCCTGGTCGGGATACAAAAGTATTTATTAATGTAAATAAATACATTTATTTAATATTTAATTTATTTGTGATATCTCTCGAGTTTGGTACGCTAGAGACATCGACGAGCTTGCCACTTGTCATGATTGGCCTATAGTAAAGTTGGCTAAATGTTAATCCGCTTATTTATAAGCGTGGTTTCTGACCACCCCGAAAGGGAAACGGTCGTGATGATACTTTATATAACTGTATTTTGTTAAATGTTTTGTCTGTTAACTGTTTTTTGTACCTTAACAAACAAATAAATAAATATTTATTTGTTGACCGGTGTAATCTCCCGGAATCGGCACCGATTAAGCTAATCCTAAATGAACGATGTCAATGAATTATTAATGTCAATTGACATGACCCAATTCGTAGGTTAAATGGCTATCTATTGAGGCACTGATGGCATAAGCAATTTTTTTGTATACTAGCACTCATGTCCGACATCAGTCCCTAACACTATGCCGGCTTTTCGCTCGAAGGACTCCAGGTTATAGGAAAGTGGAAACACAGACTGGAAGAGCATTCCATATCTTAATTGTGCGACAGATGTATGATTCCCCAAATTCATACGTACGCGAAGGGATGGTGAATACGGTATGTGCATATTCTGACCTGTGCGTGTGGTTCGGTTTAAAAATAAATTATTGTAAAATAGTGATACATTAATTAATCGCAACTGAGTGCTGGTGGGTCGGTTACGTATGCGAAGGGATGGTGACTACGGTATGTGGGTGCATATTCTGACCTGTGCGTGTGGTTCGGTTTAAAAATAAATTATTGTAAAATAGTGATACATTAATTAATTGCAACTGAGAGTGCTGGTGGGTCGGTTACGTATGCGAAGGGATGGTGACTACGGTATGTGGGTGCATATTCTGACCTGTGCGTGTGGTTCGGTTTAAAAATAAATTATTGTAAAATAGTGATACATTAATTAATCGCAACTGAGAGTGCTGGTGGGTCGGTTACGTATGCGAAGGGATGGTGACTACGGTATGTGGGTGCATATTCTGACCTGTGCGTGTGGTTCGGTTTAAAAATAAATTATTGTAAAATAGTGATACATTAATTAATCGCAACTGAGAGTGCTGGTGGGTCGGTTACGTATGCGAAGGGATGGTGACTACGGTATGTGGGTGCATATTCTGACCTGTGCGTGTGGTTCGGTTTAAAAATAAATTATTGTAAAATAGTGATACATTAATTAATTGCAACTGAGAGTGCTGGTGGGTCGGTTACGTATGCGAAGGGATGGTGACTACGGTATGTGGGTGCATATTCTGACCTGTGCGTGTGGTTCGGTTTAAAAATAAATTATTGTAAAATAGTGATACATTAATTAATTGCAACTGAGAGTGCTGGTGGGTCGGTTACGTATGCGAAGGGATGGTGACTACGGTATGTGGGTGCATATTCTGACCTGTGCGTGTGGTTCGGTTTAAAAATAAATTATTGTAAAATAGTGATACATTAATTAATTGCAACTGAGAGTGCTGGTGGGTCGGTTACGTATGCGAAGGGATGGTGACTACGGTTTGTGGGTGCATATTCTGACCTGTGCGTGTGGTTCGGTTTAAAAATAAATTATTGTAAAATAGTGATACATTAATTAATTGCAACTGAGAGTGCTGGTGGGTCGGTTACGTATGCGAAGGGATGGTGACTACGGTTTGTGGGTGCATATTCTGACCTGTGCGTGTGGTTCGGTTTAAAAATAAATTATTGTAAAATAGTGATACATTAATTAATTGCAACTGAGAGTGCTGGTGGGTCGGTTACGTATGCGAAGGGATGGTGACTACGGTTTGTGGGTGCATATTCTGACCTGTGCGTGTGGTTCGGTTTAAAAATAAATTATTGTAAAATAGTGATACATTAATTAATTGCAACTGAGAGTGCTGGTGGGTCGGTTACGTATGCGAAGGGATGGTGACTACGGTTTGTGGGTGCATATTCTGACCTGTGCGTGTGGTTCGGTTTAAAAATAAATTATTGTAAAATAGTGATACATTAATTAATTGCAACTGAGAGTGCTGGTGGGTCGGTTACGTATGCGAAGGGATGGTGACTACGGTTTGTGGGTGCATATTCTGACCTGTGCGTGTGGTTCCGTTTAAAAATAAATTATTGTAAAATAGTGATACATTAATTAATCGCAACTGAGAGTGCTGGTGGGTCGGTTACGTATGCGAAGGGATGGTGACTACGGTTTGTGGGTGCATATTCTGACCTGTGCGTGTGGTTCCGTTTAAAAATAAATTATTGTAAAATAGTGATACATTAATTAATCGCAACTGAGAGTGCTGGTGGGTCGGTTCCAATACCAACTTGTGGTAATCTTTTTTTTTTTTTAAATTGACATCAGACCCTAGCCACCCGTCTGGTCAGCAGCATGGAGAGTGTAGGCCAAATTCTACCTATATGTTTTGACCCTAACTTCAGCAGTGGAGGTCTAGGACTAGTTTTAGGGGCAGTAATGTACATTTATTGGTTGGATTTTTTCCATAATATGTTAAATTCGTAATATGTTAATTCGAGAAAAAATATTTACATATTATAACATTTAACACGACCGTATCCCTTTCGGGGTGGTCAGAAACCACGCTTTTAAACAAGCGGATTCACATTTAGCCAACTTTCCTATAGGCCAATCATGACAAGTGGCAAGTTTGAGAAGCACTTGTTATTTGTTTACATAATATTTTTTGCAATCCTGAATAAGGTATAGTATTTTTTATTCTTACCAATTCCTGTGTCAATATGATCTGTTCCCCCGGTTGTCTGAGCCTGGGACTTCCCTCGGGGGTGTCGATGGGAGAGAACCAATTCACCGTGGATTCGCCGAAAATGGACTGCGGTGGCCTCGGGCGGGGATGAAGTAGAGGCGTTCTTTCTGAACTGTGAGTTGCTAACAAACAAAATTGTTTTTTTTTTTTTATTTAAAAACTTTATTGCACATAATTACTGTTTTCGCTGCTCGAGAGCGAAACAAGCTTCCACTAGTCATTAGACGGGCGCCTTCAATAAATGTGTTTAAAAATCTACTTGTTGCACACTTTTTAAATAAACAAAATAATTTGTCATGATAACTACAAGTACCTATGCATTACAATATTTATTTATTTCCTTAATTTTTATCGTGAATGATTGTACCTATGTAATAGAATACGATATTAGCGTGTTTATATATTTATAATAAATAAATAAATAAATATTTCCAGACAGGTCACACAGCGCTATCTAATTTCCGTGGTAAGCTACGAGGCTTGTGTTACGGAAACTAGATGGTTGATAAACTACATATTATACTTTTTTTTTGTAAATATATACATGTTATACATATAAACACCTAGACCGAGACAAATTTTACAATGTACAACTTGCCCCCGGTGGGAATCGAACACAGGACCTCCCGAGTTCACGGCAACGTTTGTTACCACTAGACCACGGAGGCGGTCGAAAAGACTTTGAACTTTAAGGACAATAAGAGTTTTAAGTGACAGGAGTAGGTGCACAAAATACAAAAAAATATAAATGACTAGCTATTTGACCCGGCGTTGCCCGTGTAATGTTGTGTCGTCGACAAAAAAACCTTCAGGCGTGCCATATTTAGATTTTAACTTCTTATATTTATTTTTATTAAATTATTATTTTTTCTTTAAGACGTGCCTATCTAATATATTATACTTTTTTTTTTGTAAATATATACATATAAACACCCAGACCGAGACAAATTATACAATGTACAACTTGCCCCCGGTGGGAATCGAACCCACGACCTCCCGAGTTCACGGCAACGTTTGTTACCACTAGACCACGGAGGCGGTCGAAAAGACTTTGATACAAAGTTTGTGTAATGCAAGGACTGTTCCTTTAAGAATGGTGTATTAGGCTCATTTATTAACCGACTTCAAAAAAGAGGTGGTTCTCAATTAGATTGTATGTTTTTCAGCTATTGCATAGCTTTTATCGCGAGCTTTCAAGAAATTCCGTAACGATAATAAACCTAACACCCCCCACTCCGACCGGCATCGTCTAACGTCGTTTCAGTTCGGCAGACTTCGGCACGGTGTTTGTGTGCGTGCGACTAGACGTATGCGTGTAGACTAGCTGCTAACTGCTCATAACTGATTCTATCTCTTTTAGACACAATGCTAGGTGAGACAGCGTGCTTTTTGGTTGCGTAAAAATAATAATTATATACATAGCTGGGCATTAACTCGTTAATCCGTTAATCGTTAATTAACGAAGTTAACATTTTGATTAACGGGTTAACTTTTAAGTTAACTTTTTAAAATGTTAACGGACACATTAACTCCCGTTAATATGCAGAAGTCCGTTAATCGTTAAACCAATGCCACTATTTACCGCACGGCACCGCGGTGTGGCGCGAAAAACAGGTTCAGACAAGTATGAAACGACAAGTGCTGGGCGCGGCGGCACATGAGACAAAAACAAAACTAGATATATTTTGCCGGCGCGTGCGAGTAGGAAAACTGCGAAGTACTAGCGCCAGTGCTTAGAGTGACGAGTGTTGTGTTTGTTGTTATTATAAATTACTGTCAGTGATAATTTGCGTGTTAATAAAGAAGAGTGCAGTGTAATTAGTTAGATAGAAAAGTGTACTGTGCAGTGTAGTAATTAAAACTATATCATGGAAGACATGGAAGCGGATTTCAGCGGTTCTGATGAGAATCCTTGGCCACATTTGACTGAGTATGTGGAATTTGTATCCAGATCGGGCCAGCAAATACTTTTTGCTTGTAAGCGTTGCTTGCCGAAAGACACCAAAATAAAAGTTCATGTATCAAGTCTACATGAGTCACAATACGTACAGTTTGAAGAGATTGTTAAGGCGGGCTCTAACCGAGGCAAGACAAAAAAGAGAACTCATTCTGACAATATTATATATTATCCTGTTAACTTCCAGAACCTAAACCAACAGGTTCTATAAGTTCACTAACGCAACGATATAAAAATGCAATTTTACACATATTAACGGATTAACGATTAACTGTAACTTCCGTTAATTCTTCCGAAATGTAACGCTTTAACGTTTAACGAAGCTAACTTTTTTTGTAACGGATTAACGATTAACGAAGTTAACTATATAATTAACGGTGCCCAGCTATGATTATATATATAATTGCATTAGTAATGCTATGTTTACAGCTGCTTCTTACATAGTGTAATATTTATTAATATATTTTGTGACATTTACTGACATCTAATTTAATAACGTAGGTTTCAGTAGTATAGTAACTGACAACGCTCTTTTACAGCAGCATCTATATTTAGGGAGTGTATAATTTACATAGTCTTAATTTGGTAATGACGATGGCTGTTCTGGTCGATCTTTTGCTATCCTTCCATGATATGTAAACTGTTGATTGTATAACTGACAAAACCAAGTGTACGTCATGTATCTTATGGTGAATAAATGAGTGGTAACAAACGTTGCCGTGAACTCGGGAGGTCGTGGGTTCGATTACCACCGGGGGCAAGTTGTACATTGTATGATTTGTCTCGGTCTGGGTGTTTATATGTATTATATGTATATATTTAAAAAAAAAAAGTATAACATGTAGTTTATCAACCATCCAGTTTCCGTAACACAAGCCTTGTAGCTTACCACGGAAATTAGATGGCGCTGTGTGACCTGTCTGTCTGGAATTGAATTGAATATGCAATAGCTTTACTGCGGCAGTCCCCGAGTGCCACACGTATTTTTTTTTGTATGTTTGTTACGCGATTACTCCGCTAATTATCAATCGAAATTGATGATTCCAGAGGTGGTCCCATATTTTTTTATCGAAATTAATTCGGAGTTATTTAAGAAAATAAATATAAATTAAAATAAATGGTTTGTGGTTCCCTTATTTATTTATTTTTAACTGTCATCACAGAAACATTAGAACATAAGAACTAAAAAGAATGTATGTATTTGTAATAAGGAGTTCTTTTTTTATTTAATAGTTAATGAAATAAAAAATTAAGTATAACATTTAATGATTTAAATGGGCGTTCTTATTCGGAACTGAGAACCGGGAATTCCCGGTACTTTCGAGATCGGGATTTCCGGGTTCTTAACCTCTTTTTTTTTTTTTTTTTTTAAATATTATCACGACATGTGACCTTGCGCCCACCTGATGGTAAGTGGCGCGCAGGGTCCATGAATGTTAGCAACTGGCATCAGACGCTTATGTCCGACATCAGTCCTTAATACTATGCCAGCTTGACTAGATGCCTTTTTACATTTGGCTTGAAGGACTCCAAGTTATAGGAAAGTGGAAACAAGGAGGCTGGAAGAGCATTCCACATCTTTATTGTGCGACAGATGTATGAGTCACCAAATTTATAGGTACGCGAAGGGATGGTGACTACGGTATGTGGGTGCATATTCTGACCTGTGCGTGTGGTTCGGCCTATCAGGAATAGGCTTGTCTCCACGTTTTTAACTAAACCAAAATGTTATATTTCTCACCAATAGCCTCCAATATATGTATAGCTTGCGATTCTTGTGGCAACACTCTAAAATCCAAAAACCAGGCTTCACCCCAAGCTATCGTGAAAGAGGCCAAGATTAAAAACACTTGGTATACTGGCTGAGGTGCATTTGGCCACTGGGAAAGAAAAAAAAAACACATTAGGATTGTTTCGCGCCGTTTTTACAGACAAGGTTTTGTAAATTACTATTCTGTGGATATTGTTACTATACTGAGGTATCCCCTAAATCCCAACTATCCCCCCCTCTGGATACGTGTTTGGTTCCAAGCAGTGTTGCCCAAAGCAAGTCTTGCATCATTACAGCTGGTCTTGGTCTTGCATGATTACAGCTGGTCTTGGTCTTGCATGATTACAGCTGGTCTTGGTCTTGCATGATTACAGCTGGTCTTGGTCTTGCATGATTACAGCTGGTCTTGGTCTTGCATGATTACAGCTGGTCTTGGTCTTGCATGATTACAGCTGGTCTTGGTCTTGCATGATTACAGCTGGTCTTGGTCTTGCATGATTACAGCTGGTCTTGGTCTTGCATGATTACAGCTGGTCTTGGTCTTGCATGATTACAGCTGGTCTTGGTCTTGCATGATTACAGCTGGTCTTGGTCTTGCATGATTACAGCTGGTCTTGGTCTTGCATCATTAGATCTGGTCTTGGTCTTGCATCATTAGATCTGGTCTTGGTCTTGCATGATTACAACTGGTCTTGGTCTTGCATGATTACAGCTGGTCTTGGTCTTGCATGATTACAGCTGGTCTTGGTCTTGCATCATTACAGCTGGTCTTGGTCTTGCATCATTACATCTGGTCTTGGTCTTGCATGATTACAGCTGGTCTTGGTCTTGCATCATTACAGCTGGTCTTGGTCTTGCATCATTACATCTGGTCTTGGTCTTGCATGATTACAGCTGGTCTTGGTCTTGCATCATTACAGCTGGTCTTGGTCTTGCATGATTACAGCTGGTCTTGGTCTTGCATCATTACAGCTGGTCTTGGTCTTGCATGATTACAGCTGGTCTTGGTCTTGCATGATTACAGCTGGTCTTGGTCTTGCATGATTACAGCTGGTCTTGGTCTTGCATCATTACAGCTGGTCTTGGTCTTGCATCATTACATCTGGTCTTGGTCTTGCATGATTACAGCTGGTCTTGGTCTTGCATGATTACAGCTGGTCTTGGTCTTGCATGATTACAGCTGGTCTTGGTCTTGCATCATTACATCTGGTCTTGGTCTTGCATGATTACAGCTGGTCTTGGTCTTGCATCATTACAGCTGGTCTTGGTCTTGCATCATTACATCTGGTCTTGGTCTTGCATGATTACAGCTGGTCTTGGTCTTGCATCATTACAGCTGGTCTTGGTCTTGCATCATTACATCTGGTCTTGGTCTTGCATGATTACAGCTGGTCTTGGTCTTGCATCATTACATCTGGTCTTGGTCTTGCACCATTACAGCTGGTCTTGGTCTTGCATCATTACATCTGGTCTTGGTCTTGCATCATTACAGCTGGTCTTGGTCTTGCATCATTACAGCTGGTCTTGGTCTTGCAACATTACAGCTGGTCTTGGTCTTGCATCATTACATCTGGTCTTGGTCTTGCATCATTACATCTGGTCTTGGTCTTGCATCTTACAGCTGGTCTTGGTCTTGCAACATTACAGCTGGTCTTGGTCTTGCATCATTACAGCTGGTCTTGGTCTTGCAACATTACAGCTGGTCTTGGTCTTGCATCATTACAGCTGGTCTTGGTCTTGCATCATTACAGCTGGTCTTGGTCTTGCATCATTACAGCTGGTCTTGGTCTTGCAACATTACAGCTGGTCTTGGTCTTGCATCATTACAGCTGGTCTTGGTCTTGCATCATTACATCTGGTCTTGGTCTTGCATCTTACAGCTGGTCTTGGTCTTGCAACATTACAGCTGGTTATGGTCTTGCATCATTACAGCTGGTCTTGGTCTTGCAACATTACAGCTGGTCTTGGTCTTGCAACATTACAGCTGGTCTTGGTCTTGCATCATTACAGCTGGTCTTGGTCTTGCATCATTACATCTGGTCTTGATCTTGCATCTTACAGCTGGTCTTGGACTTGCATCATTACAGCTGGTCTTGGTCTTGCATCATTACATCTGGTCTTGGTCTTGCATCTTACAGCTGGTCTTGGACTTGCATCATTAGATCTGGTCTTGGTCTTGCATCAAAGAGAACTAAAAACTTAACCTATTGAGATCAGATAATATAACAAGACACTATGCCCATTTAACAAATTATTTCTATGCAGAATGCAGAAAAAATTACTACCTTTGTGGTATTTTTTACCCGGTAGCGTCGAACCCCGGGTTAATCAATAGGAACACTAGTCCTAAGTATTACTTTTGTTCTCTTAAGGCATAGGAATTCTATAAAAAAAATGGCGGTAACAAGAGGGTTTTTTACATACTTACATCATAAACGAAAACTTTAGCCAACAAAAAAGCACATGTACCGCCAGTTGATAGCTGTAACAAAAAAATATATAATCCGACAGCTGCCTAATAAAGACAAAGAAAAACTAATTATGTCATATATTATATCTTGCCACGAATTTAAATATGCAGTGTCCGTGTGGAACCCCTATTACAACAAATACTCAATAATATACGCAAACAAATCCCCATACACTTACATACTATACATACATACACACACACTCACATCGTACAAACATTAATACACTAACACTTTACCCAATAAACTCTAAATAAGTGCAATACATATGTAGTATATGCCCTAGTTTATTTCGTAATTATAAATTTTGATTTGATGTAATACTTAATAATTTAGTTATATTAAAAAATATTTTTGTGTTCCGACTAGGAATCGAACCCTGTACCGCCGAGTCTAAATCCACGGACTTAACCGCTAGACCATGGAGGCAGTTTACTTTAAAGTATAAACATTTATATACTAAAAACCTGACTATATCAGTAAATTATTGTATGTATTACATTCAAAGTCAAAGTCAAAGTCAAAATATCTTTATTCACGTAAACCTATTACAGGCATTTATGAAACGTCACTAATTTAATTATTTTGAATGATTCTACTCCTGCTAGTAGAAGACTAAGCAGCAAAGTGGTCCAATAAGTAAGCTGTTAGCAGAAGACCAGCAGCAATCTTACTGAGAAAGGAATCTGCAAGGAAAACTCGGCTATATCAGATTTACAAAATAAAACATATACAAAACTGCACCACAACGATCAATTAATAACCTTTTAAATTAAGTTATCAGTACCTATGAGAATACAATACCTGGTACAGCAGTAACCCACCAGGCAAGTCAGAATTAAGGTAGACTACATGCTATGTGCAACCCGAAAGTCGACAAAATGCAAAAACCTCTGTTAATTTAAGAACAATAAATTGAACGTGTTCGGCCTCGGTCCCAGGCCCCCACAGCAGCACCCGATCACGGACATAACGTATGTGCCAGCCATCCCCACGCTCAACCAGGCCCTTAAGGTGCGGACCGGGACCCGACACACGTGCCACCACTGCAATGACCTTCTAAGGAAGGGGCGACTACCGGACACGCCACAATGAGAACCTGAACACTAAGAATGACCTTCGAGACACACAAGCATAAACATAACAATTACTTCCTAAGTACCCAAATGTTGCCGTGCAATTCCGTTAACAAACTTATATATTAGTTAATAAAATAATAAATACATAATAGTAACTAAATGTTACATAAAAATAATTATATTATAATAATAAGGTAATAAAAAAATATTACTGTATCACAATAAACAGTATTTACTAATTAGTCAATAATGTATTAGTAACTAATTGTTACATTCAAAATATTTCTACATCATCTACTACACTTATACATCAAATCAAAACTTATAATTAATTACATACAATAATATACTGATTTAGTCAAGTTATGTAGTCAAATTGCTTTTTATGAAAGTTTTAAGTGAGGAAATTTTCTAAACATATAAATGATGGTGCTTTACGAATATAAAGAGGGAGTCGGTTCCACTGGCGAGCTGCCGATACTGTGTAAGAATCTGAACATCTGCTGGACGAATGTGGCGGGGTTTATAATAGATTATTAAAGGAGGAGCGAAGAGAACAACTGTGTGTGTCGCACAGAAATTGGAAACGATTTTTTAGTTGATTTTATTTATTTATTTTCTATAGGTACACAAACAGTTCACAATCGATACAGTTCACTTTTACAGCAATTTTTTAAGTTGTAGATTGCAATCCAAAAGCAGTGTACACAGCATGCTTCTATTATTTCATTTTAGTTAAATATGTCAAAAAGAAAATAATAATAAAATATAGGTATGTCAAATAATAATAATAAGGTAGTAAATCAATAATTATAAAAAAAAGCAATGAACATTTAAAATAGGAATAATAATGTCACTTAATTAAAATAATATATAACAATCATAAATATATAAAAAAAAAAATCCAGTACAATGCCATGCTTGTACCAACACTTATGCATGGAAGCGAGACGTGGATATGTCAGAATACGCATGAGAGTAGAATTAATGCAGTAGAGATGAGGTCGTTGCGTCGGATATGCGGCGTCACTTACGACGGACCTCATACGTAATGACGAAATACGCAACAGGGTAGGTATGAAAGAAAGCATAGGTACAAAAATAAGGAAAGGCATGCTCCGATGGTTCGGGCATGTTGAAAGGATAAGTGAAGAGGGATTGACGAACCAGATATATAATGCAAAAGTCGTGGGCAAAAGAGGCACTGGCAGACCAAGACTTACATATCACGATGAAATAAATAAAACAATAGCTGAAGGTGTATTAAACAATCATCGAAACAAAAGGGCATGTATGAAGAGGTTGATGAATGTCGAAGAAGCGAAAGAGGTAAGTCGTGACCGAGACAAGTGGCGCTCAGTTGTCTCTTCCTACTTCATTTGGCGTGAAGATATGTATGTATGTAAATGATCTCTTATACACTGAAAATCTAGCGTTGAATATCCAATGGCCTTTCTCCTTTCGTCACTGTCTCCATTACAAACGATGTCATTACACTCGCGACACATTCTTACAACTTGGGTAAGGCACGATGTGTTCCACTTGCGGGTATGCAAAGCAAATGTGTTAGGTGCTCGTATTCAATACAAAATATTGAAGTTTATGGATGAAAGTAGGCAAGGGCGATCGAAGAGTGAATTAGTTTATGCAAACAAAGAAGATCATGAATAAAAATAAAGATAAAAATGATACTTACAGCAATAATACTCCAGTTGTTAATATAGCACATGGCGTAAAAAACTAGAAGTACTATAAACCTGCAGAGAGCTACCAATATAATGTCAAAAAGCGAACTTTTTATATTATAATGCAATATTTCCTTGTCAAATATTTGTTCCAAAGTTTCACCTCGCATCTGAAATTAAAAAAAAATGTTAAAACACAAGACACATTGAGTAGTGATTTATACTACGCAAATGCTGCACAGATTTACACATTCCCAGTTACAACTCCAATCTAGACGAAGTAGAATCTTTAAAAAGCGTGATTTATACTCTTCTAAAAATGCAAAAAATAAAAATCCAAGTAATTTGTTTCATGATATTGCAAATTATTCCTTCAATAATCACATATCTGAGGTACAACAATTAGCCGCGTTGTATGGGCCTAAAAGTGTATTTTTAAAAATACAAATGAACTAAATAAAATACCTACCATAACACAAATAAGCCACATAAGACTTGTGAACAGTATATCAAAGGTGACAAAGAGGCAGAAAAACCTCCGAACATTGGACATCCGACCCCCATATCTATGACCGGCCACCAAATCTTCGGTCACAAGATTAACGGATTGAGATTGAGCTGGAAAAAAAACATTAGAATAAGACAAAGTTAGCATGGACGATAGGCCGGCATAATGGTACTTAAAAGGGAATAAAGCATTGAGACCGCTTCAGCGAATGCATACTAACGATTTTTTTTTGGTAAATTGGAGGCTCCAGGATAGCATATGAAGAGCCAGGTTTTTCACACTTTTGCAGAAAACGATGTGACCGCTTCAGCGAATGCATACTAACGAATTTTTTTTTGGTTAATTTGAGGCTCCAGGATAGCATATGAAGAACCAGGTTTTTCACACTCGCAGAAAACGATGTTTGAAGTTAATGGAGACATTGTGTTTAAGTCCAATCTGACAAGCATGTGTCTCGTACCAACAATAATAAGCTAAATCTTACGAGGATTACAAAATTACTAGATTGAAGCAGTATGGCTTCAAGATCCTTATCCAAATTAGTGACATCAAAATTCAACGAGAGCTGAAGATCGTCAGCGTACAGATGTTAGGAACTGTAATTATTTGCGTGGGAGTTTGTGTTTTTCTAAATACCAAGAAAAGTAAGGGAGATAATATGCCACCTACACAGTAGTAACTCAACACCAGTAAGAGTAGTTATAGTCCGCACGAACACGTTGTTGGCGCCGCGAAATTGATCAAACCATTGAGCGACAGGCTGTGAAATACTAAGAGAAGGCAATGTCGCTTAAAGGATGGTCGACGCAATTGAAAGCGTTGCTGAAATCTAAGAGAGCAAGAAGTGTGAGCTTGTTGTCTTCCATGGAAAACTGAATATCTTTTGTGATATGTGATTTTGACAAGAGCAGTGGTGGTGCTATGAAATGGCCGAAACCTAGACTGAAAAGGGTTCACAAGGTCGTGTGAATTTAGGTAATCAGCTTTTTATTTGTGGTATGGAAGTGAGATTATGTGCCGGAGCTTCCTTGTGGCCAGCCATCCTAGCTGACACCTTCTTTGCTAGAGTTCTTCTGCTGCGCCGTTCTTAATGGTTTGTCCTATAGATGTATTTTTGTACAACTTTCAAAGTGGCTTTTTGCATGCAGATGCTTGGCTTGACATGGTCTTTGACTTTCGTCTTGTCGAAGTTCATACCGAGACCAACTGGAAAGCCTCATTTAAGTTCCGCACATTTTCTCACACTTTAAAAATAGTTAATTTCCTCAAGTAATTATTTGTTATTTTAAAATAAACCATACAGTCAGCTAAATCCTCTTTAATTTAGCTAAAAAAGACTGCCGCCTTTAGTTTTAAATAAAAGGCAGTAAAACATATAAAGCTAATGTAATCAAAATTAAAGTTTACTTACATGAAATATTTCTATATTGTGTATTGCAAGCACTGTTGAGCAGAGATTCAGCAACTTGTCTTGTGTATTGATTATCTGTCATTTTAACTGAAAAAAATAAATAAAATACTGATATATAAAGGACCACGGAAAACAATTGACGAGAAAATCTACCAATACAAATCTGGCATATCAGTGTTATAAATATGTGCAACATACTACCAGAAGATAGTCCCCAACTGTTAACTCTTTTAAAAACAACTGTCTTCTTCTCCTTATTTCTGCTCTTCTCCCTACCAAACCAAGAAGACAATTTCCATAGATTTACTATGCAAGTGCCGGATCTATCATGTGTGGGAACAAATGAGAGAAGAATGTGTCTTGGGTTTGCAACCGACCATAGGCTGATTAACAAGGCCTCCTCTTCTTATATATGATTACACTAATGCCGTATTGAAAGCTTGGTCCAAAAATGTACTGACAGCAAACCTGCTTAAGCCCGATTCTTTCAGTAAGTGGTGCAAACATCCTGCACTAACTTCCACTGCATAAACCTGAGTCTTGAGTCCAATCCTGAATATTTCTTCTATGACATTGTAATATTTGTTCAAGTTAACGTTGTTTGTGGTCTTTATAGAAATATTTAATTCCCAAGCAACAGTAAGTTTAACAAGAATAACTTTTTTGAAGTTTTGAGAAAACAGTAAGATGACTGGCCTATAAGCTGATACAGGTAGTTTATGTGGGATCCTATAATGAAGTTTAAATGTATGCATATTCCAGTTTGATATGGAAATAAGACAACATAACATGTGTGTGATTGTGATTATGGTTGTTTTTCCACACTTATTCTTTATTGGACCATTGTGTGTGATCTTTATTCCTTCAGCAGAGCCATCTAATCTCCTCCAGGAAGGCCAGGAGATACATCACGTCTGGAGGAACTTCAGTCTAAGCACAGCCACATTGCCGCGCTACAAGAGTCTCTTCTTCCGCCATGCATCCTCTACACAGTGGGCTATCTGTATTGTTCAGAGTTTAAAATGTTTTTTAAAGGCACAGTGTCCCATCAAAACCCCCACTATTGTGTAAAGCTTAGCTCTGTTAAGGGTGAGGTGTTGTGTGGAGCACCTGTCAGGGTTGGGAAGGGCCTCCCTGGACTGTCTACAAGCTGTGGCTGATGTCCACATTTGCTTGTGCAATCTGTCAGTTCTTTACATAACATTACACAACATCTTACTTTGTCCTTTGTATACAAAAAAGTTGAAATAATTCTCCTAATGCCAATTTCCTCTTGCAAACAAATAAAGTAAATAAAAAAATAACAATCCATTTTTGTTCATTGTTTTGCATTATCACCAGCCAGGTGTGTTATCTTAGATTAAAAAGCTATTACTCAAAAATGCATGTAATGTGGTCATTATTTTGACAACCTTGTTTTTTTTTGTGAGCAACAAAATCTGTTTCAAGGAGCGGCCAGCAAAGTTTTGCTATTTTGACGTTTCAACGTTTTAATATATATGTTATTTAAATTACTTGATGGTTTTATTTAGATTAGGTACCTGCATTTTTGAGTAAAGCACTATACAAGCCTTGGCCCACTATGACTGCTTCACTGGTCATGCTTTGATTGCCTCGAGCTAGCCTAGCTACGCTCTAGGCCTTCCAGCTTGGCCATCATTGCAGCCCTTGCTGTCCTCGCTGTAAATCTATTCTCCATCGCGCTGTGTCTGCCTAGAGCTACGCTGTCGGCCATCATCGCACGACCAGCAAAGTAGTCATTATAGACCGTGGCAGTAATGTACTATTAACAACTTTATACAAAATATTCATCCAATCTTATAAATAGTATTTCAAAAAGGCTGAATTACATATGGCTTTGCTTAATGTAAAAAGTGGTAACTTACCAGCCCTAAGAAAAAAGCTATCAAAAGTGCTAGAGCAAGTAATAATTCAAGCATTTATCTGACAGAATACATAAATTTAATATTGGAACTGAATCTAAATTTATGTATTAAAGTCTGACAATTTAATGCTTTCCTAGGATGTCGTTATGATCATAGAACAGTGTTGGATTTTAAAAAATCTGATTTTATATAAGTATAGTTTTATATTGTTTGTGGTCTGTAATTTATATTGTAAATGTTAGAAAGGGCTCCAAAATGAAATCTAGAAGGTTTGCACTTATTATGAGACTAGTATTAACTTGAGAAAGAAGTGACAAAAAAACAGTTATTTAACTTTGAATGGCCGTCATGAAAATTTTAAATATAGCAGATCCGTCACTGTTCTACGATCATGACGATGTAATTTATTAGGTGGTAGGCCGACTGATGGTGGTAATTTGCCCAGGCTGCCAGTATTCACTATTTGTGTCAACCCAGTAAAGTCGATCTATATGTTTCAGGATCAGGTTTGCATTGTAGTCATGCCCAGTTAAACCAGCATAGTATTAGGGACCAATGTCAGTCATAAGTGTCTGATTCCAGTTGCTAACATTGATGGACCTCACATGCCACTTACCAAAGGTAGGTCACATGACATGCTAATATAAAAAATACTAAGGTGATGATGAACTTAGTCTATATGTACTGACATAAAAAAACAATGAATCCATATTTAAAATCTATTATATTATATATATAATTTACATCCCTGAAGCCTAAACAGAGCCAAGGTCTGACAATGGTAGGGATGATGACAGGATACTGACCTAAAAAAACACTTATACACTTTGAATATCAAATATAGTCCACTGAGGATGCATGGCATAGGAGCATTTGCTTAGAGTGCTCCAGTGTGGCTGCACCCAGGCTGTGAGTGCTGACTGATGGTCATGCTCTCTCTCTAAATAGGCCCTTAAGCCTTCTTTAAGTGTAGAAATTTATATGGGTCCTTACCACCGGCAGTTAGTAAATAAAAAACAATAACATGAAAAATCAAAAGTAAATTTTTACTCACCTAAAATATTTTTTGCATTATTTGACCTTTGCGTGCAGTTTCTAACATATATCTGTTGTCCAGCCTCCGATAACCAAATGGTTGTTTATTCAAGCGCTGATTAGTCATAAATAAATATTAAATCGACTTAACAAAGGGCCCAAAGTACTTATACACGATACTTATTAGAATATTAGATTACGCTTAAACTATGGAATGGAAATATTACAGGTCACTTTGAGAAAGACTTGCGGTTTTAAAGTTTTTTTATGAATACAGATTTAATTAGAGTAAATATGAAGTAAATACAAAATCGACGTCCGATCAAAAAATACTTGGACGGAAAACGTTACAAATTGATACGCATTAACCAAACCACTTTTATAATACGGAAGTCTCTTTATAAAAGTATAAAATATCTGTGCTTTTTAATTTAGTAGAGTTATCACACATAGCACTGTTTTACTTTCGTGTTTTATACAGTTGACAGTTATTTTCTTTTGGTAATAATTGTAGGATTTGTGAGTTCTTTGGCATTTAGTGGCATGTATAATTTTTTATAGTAGTCGCATTTTTTGAACACGAGACGCAACTGTTCTAGATTTACACTGGGAAGTACCGGGTTCGATTCCTGGTCGGAAAACAATAAATTATTTAATTTATTAGGGATATTGCTCAGGTTTGGTAGGCTACTGCCTTCGTGGTCTAGCGGTTAAGTCCGTGGATTTAGACTCGGAGGTACCGGGTTCAATTCCTGGTCGGGACACAAAAATATTTATTAATGTAAATGAATACATTTAATTTTTATTAATGTAAATGAATACATTGAATACATTTAATTTAACTAATATTTAATTTATTTGTGATATTTCTCGAGTTTGGTACGCTGGAGACATCGACGAGTTTGCCACTTGTCATGATTGGCCTATTACCAATGATATAAACCTCATTGCCTATTACTATAATTATATGGCCTATTAATATAAGTTGGCTAAATGTGTGTGTGTGTGCTTATTCGTTACATCGACGAGCTTGCCACTTGTCATGCTTATAGTAAAGTTGGCTAAATGTGAATCCGCTTATTTATAAGCGTGGTTTCTGACCACCCCGGAAGGGAAAAGGTCGTGATGATACTACTACTACTACTACTTATTTATAAGCGTGGTTTCTGACCACCCCGAAAGAGAAACGGTCGTGATAATACTTTACTTTTTACTTTTGGTACGCTAGAGACATAGACGAGCTTGCCACTAGTCATAATAGGCCTATAGACTATTATTTACATTTAGCAAACTATACTATAGGCTATATCCGCTTCAATAGAAAACCAAAAATAAGCGTTGTCTTTGACTACCTCGGTACCTTATCCCGGTCGTGATGATACTTTACTCTAGCTTTCGCGCACTTTATTTCATGAAAATGAATATTTATTATGGTATTACGCCAAAAACAGTCAAAATTTATTTAAAAGGGGATTCCCCCACACAACGCAACGCTGTGGTGTGCAGGCGTCGCGGGGGACGGGGACGCATTCCATTCGTTCGCGACTCGAGTTTTCAGTTTTGCACGACTTATCATTTTTCAAACGACAACCAGTATTATTGTTAAAAGAATAAGGATTCTATTTTTATTGACTAAAAAGGTTATATATTTTATTATAGATTGATTTTTCAAACGATTTTTGAAGCGAAGACCGTTTCGTTTGTTTATCGTCGCAGAGGAAAAAAAAAATAGAAATTAAAGTATACTTAGCTAGGAACGAAATAATAAAAACAACAAATATTATTTTAATGTAAATCTTTATTGACATACACATTTAACAGATACATAGAATAAAATAAGTAATAAAATAAATTAATTAGACCCCTAATCAAATAATATTAACATTTTTTTGGTATAATAAACTAAAAATAATTAGCCTTAATGTCTATAGATACATTATTTATGTTCGATCGCGGCCTGTAATTCACTCATGCATCGTAAGGAAACGTGAAGTCTATAAATGAAGGCTTATAACTGTAGCCTGGACCCCGATTCTCGCCTCTCAGGCTGTAGAAATAATGTCACAACCTAGGGCCAAGGGAGTCCTTCGCGCCACAGACATGTAAAGTGCAAGTTTTTGTTTTGTAAAATAATTTACTGTATATTATTGGTCAAAAGTGGTGTTGTTGTTTTGTTTAATAATGTTCTACAATGTGAATAGTTATGGAAAACGATAAACTGGACTTTGAATATGGGGCACAAGTTGCAGTTTATTTTTTGCGGTTTTCCCGCGTTGTGGACTCCCATATTTTACATAACGTGTTTGGGCTATAATGCCGCGAGTGACTCCAAGAAAAGCATCAAATTATGAGGTCATCGTCAAATTCCAGATGCTGTAACTCATAAAAAGAAAGAAATATTACGTCAGACTTGGCTGTATGGGCTAGACCCTTTGCCTTCCCTATCACCTCATTCATCATTCATCGGGAGAAGAGAACCAAAAAAAAAAAAATAATAATAATAAATTAATTGACAATGGGAGTTCTTCGCGCCATTTTGCGTGAACATGTCAAGTGCAAGTTTTTGTTTTGTAAATTAATTTGATGTGGATATTATTGGCCAAAAGTGGTGTTGTTTTGTTTAATAATGTGCTACAATGTGAATAATTATGGAAAACGATAAATTGGACTTTAAATATGGGGCACAGTTGCAGTTTATTTTTTGCGGTTTTCCCGCGTTGTCAACTCCCATATTTTACCCGACGTGTTTGAGCAGTGGATGGTTCCGCGAGTGACTCCAAGAAAAGTATCAAATTCTGCAGCATCTGGAATTTGATGATGACCTCATTAATTCATGAAAAACAAAGATATATTACGTCAGACTTGGCTGTATGGGCTAGACCCTTTGCCTTCCCTTTCATCTCATTCATCATCCATCGGGAGAAGAGAACCAAAAAAAAAAATCAATTGACAATGTATTATGGTCTTTGAATTTATTACATAAAATCGTTTAAAATACATAATAATACATAATATAAACTATAAAGTATACAACAATGTAAACAAACCATTTCTTATGTTAAATGACATCTGTCAAAAAGTAACACCAATCCTTTCAACACGGTACTGACTGGTCAGTTCTAGCAAAACCTTGATCCCTGTGCAAGGGTACAAAGTTGGGTATTCTTATAATAAAGCAAGATGCAATGGAATAATTTAGTCAATGACTTTGGATAGTCGCGAAAAAGGAAAGCAGTCATTTTAAGCTTGCGATCGGTAGCCGTTCTTTTTCTTGGGATCTGTATTTTTATTGCAGGTTACATTACGTGTTACTTTGTGGAGTTCTTCGCGCCATTTTGCACAGACATGTCAAGTCAAAGTTTTTCGTTTTGTAAATTAGTTTACTGTGGATATTGTTAGTCAAAAGTGGTGTTATTTTGTTTAATAATGTGCTACGTTGTGAAAAATTATGGAAACGATAAATCTGACACGAGTATATGGGGCAGAAGTAACAATTTATTTTTTGCGGTTTTCCCGCGTTGTGAACTCCCGTATACCCTTCGTGTTTGGGCGATATTGACGTGAATCACTCCATGAAAAGCATCAAATTCAGCAACACTTGGAATTTGATGATCCCCAACTCGGTTATGAACATATATTATGTAAATAAATTACGTGTTTAGGGCTGATGTATTCTGTACAATGTCCTTTAAAGACATTAAAAAAAAAACGTGTGGAACCGAACTTGTGGAAGTGTATAATATATGTATATGTACGTAGACAGAGATTATTAATATACATAATGCATAATATAAATGCATATGAAAATACAGAACCCGGGTCTAATGAGAGATGAACAAATGTTACGTATTGGAATTATTAAATATACGTGTAGTTCTTAATTCCTAATACCACCGAGTGCTGCCATTGCCGACCCTATTATCAGGAGGGGGATGTCGACAGCAATATGACGTCACAACTCCCAGTGAAGCTAGCAATAATGAAATGATGCTTAAAGCACAAATGGCACCGGAAGTTATATCGTTTTGTGGTGTTCCTGGTTTTGGCTGGGTCGTTAGCAGTACTAGCAATCCTGTAGCACTTAGCAGCGAGAATGATGACAGAAGAATATATCCTGCAAAAGGAAAAAAAGACTTGTTAGTTATTAACTTATACAATAGTGTGACACGATAATAAAATTTACCAAACTTTAGGGTAAATATAAACGTGAAATATAAGCATGATTGTAAATGTGAAATAAGCATTGTCTGATGTATATATGTAAAGTATCATCACGACCGTTTTCCCTTTCGGGGTGGTTAGAAACCACGCCTATAAAGAAGCGGATTCACATTTAGCCAACTTTACTATAGACCAATCATGACAACTGGCAAGCTCGTCGATGTCTCCACGTACCAAACTCGAGAGGTATCACAAATAAATTATTTATTATTTATGTATTTATTTACATTAATAAATATTTTTGTGTCCCGACTAAGAATCGAACCCGGTACCTCCGAGTCTAAATCCACGGACTTAACCGCTAGACTGCGGAGACAGTTTATATCTATACGAGGTTGCCTGGATGTGAGATGGAGCTAATGTATCTACACACGTCGCATCCCACACCAGAGACCTGCCAAGTTTCCACGACCAAACAGTCATTCTGTAGGGTCTCTTGCCATGGCTCCGCACAATCCCAGAGATTGTGGATACATCAGCAGTGACAAAAGCCCTTCGGATGATGTCGTTGAAAGCCGCGTGACGAGGAATGCGGCCAGAATTTAAATTGAGTTTAATATAATTTAGCAGATATGTTCCCTATGTCTCATGATCATCAGATTACTACATGGCCATGGCCAGGTCAAACTCCTCCCTCCTTGCGTCGTTCTCCTCACTGCTGAGGGTCGTGATCCACGGATCACTTTGTCCCGGACGATGCTGCGCCATCCGGGTCTGTTTACGGCTGCATGTAGGGCATCGTGCATTTGGGTATTTAGGGAGGTGCGGATCTGGTCAGACCAGCGTATGGGGCTTTCGACTTTCCCTGTGATAACGCCTTTGGAATTACCAGATCTTTTACGGGCTATATGGCCGAAGTACTTAAGAACTCGTTTTAGGCAGATGGAAGACAGCCAAGTAGAGATTTTGATCTCCTTGAATATTGACACATTAGTTTTTCGCGCTGTCCAAGGGATACAACACACGCGTCCAACACCTTTGAGATCAAAGGCATCGATGCGGCTACGATCACTGGCTTTGAGAGTCCAAGTTTCAGCGGCATAAAGAAATATGGAGAATATTAAGCTGCGAATTAGTCTTGTTTTGGTCTTGAGGGAGATATTTCAATCCTTAAAATTCCATATTCCTTTTAACTGACTCATAGCATTTTTAGCCATGCCAATTTTAATTTGAACTTCTGTTCTTTGTACCTAGAGATTATACCCGACTAATCTACCCAAGATGTGTAAGTGAATATTACAGCAGAAACTGCCACATAATGTGCATTAGAGTATATAATAAAATTCCTAGAGAGATACGAGAGTTACCTATAAAACGTTATACTATTGAGTTAAAGAAAATTCTTATTGACAACTGTTTTTACTCAATAAAATAATTTTTAGCATCCATATTTTGACATTAACATTGTATTCCAATAAATTGACAAGTACAATATTAAATAAATAAATAAATATTTCCAGACAGGTCACACAGCGCCATCTAATTTCCGTGGTAAGCTACGAGGCTTGTGTTACGGAAACTAGATGGTTGATAAACTACTTATTATACTTTTTTTTTTGTAAATATATACATATTATACATATAAACACCCAGACCGAGACAAATCATACAATGTACAACTTGCCCCCGGTGGGAATCGAACCCACGACCTCCCGAGTTCACGGCAACGTTTGTTACCACTAGACCTAGCAATGTTAACTATATATAAATAAATATTGTAAATAAATATCTATTGACATAAGCATATTGTATGCCCATAATATGGTATGAACAGATTGCATCATCATGACATGACTAACTGTAATTAGAATAAACAATCTATACAATAAATAATTTTGAATTTTCTGTCTCACATGAGCCGGTGTTGGAGATGCTGGAGCCAAGGTATGTAAAGTCTGTGACGCATTCTAGGTTAAGCGCTCCAGTGAGATCCAGTTTTTTAGAGCGATCCATTATCTTCGTCCTCAGCTTGTAAGAAATATATGTCCCTGTAAGAGACCATAGTCGTGATGTCTTTGAATTAAAATTTAGGTAACTAACCAGAAATATAGTTTCTATTTGGCAGTAGCTGGTATCGTCTGGAGCGGAATCCGAGAAGACCAAGCAGTAGACATGTAAAGCCAGACAGCACACCAAAATCCAGATAATAACGTCTTCCAGCCTGTAAACAAATAGAAGTAATCTATAAACAAAACTGCAAAACAATCAAGATAAAATAATAAAGAAATCTTAGTAGATCTATAAAATCAAGTTAGTCGTGATTATTTTGTATTAAATAGTAACTACATTAATTGTGGCAAAGGTAAACCTGTATAAAAGAGATTGCCCAAACGTTTAAAATTGATGTATGAAATAGTTACAAAGCACTATTTATACGATTAGGTTCTTTATTATGACCAGGTACTTTATTATAGATAAAACATTGGATTTCAAATCGGGGCGTGATCGAAACTATGTAATTGTTAACTAAAAAAAGTTAAAATTTATGTATGAAATAGTTACAAATCACTATTTATACGATTAGGTTCTTTATTATAACCAGGTACTTTATTATAGATAAAAAATTGGATTGCGAAACTATTAACAATTGTTAACTAAAAAAAAGTTTTTGTCAATTATCGTTATATCGCTAGGGTAAAGTAAATAAAATTAATTACAGATTATGAAAACACAATATTAACTATTAAATAAAAAATAAATTATTTTGGCACGAGAACATTTTATTGGGCCCATTTCTCAAAGAAAAATGGGCATATCATTTAACTTACACTGTACATCATATAAAAGCTAAGACCAGCTGTGAGTCCTCCGCACAGGGTCATCATCAGCGCAGCCAAGGCCAATGAAGCTGTCGCCGCACTCACGGTCTTCAGACTTGAAAACGATTTGTACGTATCTTCCGAGTAGACCGATGGAGACGCCAGCCTGAGAGAATATGACAAATATTTGTTAGTTAAAAGCTCAAAGAAATTTCTAAAGAATTTGGCCTACACTTTTGGCCAGACGGGTTGGCGAGAATCTGACGTAATTTTTTTTGCATTTTTAGTGCAATTAAGTTTTTTAAATAAATGATTAATAAGAAAGAAAGAAAAAATATTTTATTTGCCACATATCAATAAACACAACTTAAATAAAGACTGGTAGTATACACAAGGTGTGTGGTGACAAATAGGGAATCAGCTCAGCATGGAGCTGCGACTCTGGGCCACAGCGTGGATTTTCGGCTAATCCCTTGTTAGGAAAGGTGTTAATGGGTAATATATACATATATATAGTATGGTGTATGTATGTACGCATAAAAGGATAACTAATACATTAAATAAAAATAAAATATGTAAAACAAAATTATCTTAAAAAACAAACTATAGAATATTAAGAAGTATAAATTAATGATTCCACAAGTTAGTATTAGTGGAAGCGGGACCGAGGACCGAGGCACGTGAACGGTCGTGGTGTGATCTATGACAAATGTACGTAGTAAGATAAGTGTATTTTTCATTGGCACATGCCAGGGTTCGAACCGACCTTTTCAGGAATTTTAACCACCGCTCAACAACATTTTTATACCTACACACTTATATATAAACTAAATAAAATTATTAGGTACTCAATTAAATATCTTCCTTTACTTATGTACAAATAAACTGCCTCCGTCGCCTAGCGGTCAAGTCCGTGGATTTAGACTCGGAGGTACCGGGTTCGATTCCTGATCGGGCCCAAAAATATTTATTAATGTAAATAAATACATTTAATTAATAATTAATTTATTTGTAATATTTCTCGAGTTTCGTACGCTGGAGACATCGACGAGCTAAAGTTGACTAAATGTAAATCCGCTTATTTATAAGTGTGGTTTCTGACCACCCCGAAAGGGAAACTGTCGTGATGATACTTTTGTTATTTTTTACAAATAAGTAGTAAGTTAAAATTGACATATGCCAACTAAATTCATGATATTTTATTTGTTATATAAATTAATTTACATTGTCTACATTTTGTATAAAATAAATACTGTATACATTTGTGTGCCAGAAATGGCGGAGTATTAAGCTATTTAAAAACTATGTACCTATTTACCATATTCCATATAAATAAATATTATTTAATTTAATTTACGGAAATTCGTCCGTCCATCCTTTATCTGTTAAATGGCGCCTTAAATAAATAATTGAAGAGCTTCTCTGAGCGTGTTCTACCGGCTATACTATGGTGAGTGCTCTGAAGAGCCCTATAACCTAATTCCTTCCTCTCCATTCCGCAACCGAACCACACGCACAGGTCAGAATATGCACCCACATACCGTAGTCACTATCCCTTCGCGTACCTATAAATTTGGTGACTCGTACATCTGTCGCACAATAAAGATGTGGAATGCTCTGTTTCCACTTTCCTATAACCTGGAGTCCTTCAAGCGAAGTGTGAAAAGGCATCTAGTCAAGCCGGCATAGTGTTAGGGACTGATGTCGGACATAAGGGTCTGATTCTAGTTGCTAACATTCATAGACCCTGCGCGCCACTTACCATGAGGTGGGTGCAGGGTCACATGTAATGCTAGTATAAAAAATAATAAAAAAAAAATATATACGAGGGGCGTTCAAAATATTCTCGGTATGTGGATAAAAACAAACAAGTACGAAAAGTTTGATATTTTTATTTTTCAATATACTCCCCCCCTATGTTCATACACTTATAAGATCGATCAATTATTTTTTTTAATCCCTCATAAAAATATTTTTTATCTTTGGTGTAAAAATGCTCCTCCACGGCCGTCTTCAACGCTTCATCGTCAGAAAATTTATTTCCACGCAGATCCTTTTTAAGATTGGGAAACAAAAAGAAGTCGCTTGGGGCTAAGTCCGGACTATAGGGTGGATGAGTAACAGTTTCAAACCCACATTCAACAATAGCTGCCTTGGCAATATGAGCAGTATGGACAGGGGCGTTGTCATGCAGAAGCAGAACACCTTTGGTTAACTTTCCTCGCCTCTTTTCTTTGATCGCATCTCTTAATTGACGTATAACGTTAGCGTAGTACTGCCCTGTGATATTTACACCTTTTTCTTTATAATCGATAAGCAAAACTCCTTCACAATCCCAAAATATTGTGGCCATGACCTTGCCAGCTGACGGGATTACCTTGAACTTCTTGGGATGAGCTGAACCCTTAATGTGCCACTGCATGGACTCCTGTTTGCTCTCTGGGTCATAATGATGAACCCAGGTTTCATCTCCAGTAACTATTTTTTGCAGCACCTCATCGGGATTTTCACCACACAGGTCGATAAAATCTGAACAGCAAGCCACACGCATATCCTTTTGAAGAAGCGTCAGCATTCGCGGAACCCATCTTGCACTTACTTTTGACATATTAAGATGGTCATGTATAATGTCATGTACGGTACCAATAGAGAGATTGGTTACTTGAGCTATAGATTTTACCTTCACTCGGCCGTCTTCCAATATAAGTTTTTCCACTTTATCAATATTTTCTTGTGAGGTAGCCACTACAGGCCGGCCAGGTCTAGGGTCATCTTCAATACTCTCCCTTCCACGCTTAAATTCGCTTGACCATTTTTGAATAGTAGATAAAGAAGGAGCAGACTCACGGTAAACACAATCCATTTCCTCTTTTATGATTTTTTGATTTTTACCCTGTTTTGTCAAGAATTTTATGACGGATCGGTGCTCTAATTTCGTTAAAATTGTTAATTCGCTCATGGTGTTCATGTTTGTTCGGCAATTGCAGAAAAACAAAAGAACATCTCGGTTCCAATTTTACTTTTTTTTAATGTCAATGGATGAATCTTAGCGGCCAGTAACAAATATATATATAAAAGAGGTTGTAACGTATCAATACCGAGAATATTTTGAACGCCCCTCGTATATACTAAACGCATAGGGGTTCAATTTAATGAAATAACGTTGTCGATAATGTGGCTTTGTATCCTATACTATAGTTTTAAAGTAACCGTAGTGATAAAATCGTTTCCTCAAAGCGTGGACGCTTTAAAAGTCAATCCAATCGTTCGACTTGCCTAAAGCAAAGCAAAGAAAAGCGATTACACCGGTTCAACGATACTCGAACGTTAAATATATCTGTATGCCCTTTTAAGGGTAAAGTATAGCTGAACGAAAAAACTACTGAATACCAATGGGGTGTATCACTAACTTTTTATCACGGTAGATGGCGCATGATAGATGGTACCTAATAAATAAATAAATATTTCCAGACAGGTCACACAGCGCCATCTAGTTTCCGTGGTAAGCTACGAGGCTTGTGTTACGGAAATTAGATGGTTGATAAACTACATATTATACTTTTTTTTTTGTAAATACGAGTATATACATATTATACATATAAACACCCAGACCGAGACAAATTAAACAATGTACAACTTGCCCCCGGTGGGAATCGAACCCACGACCTCCCGAGTTCACGGCAACGTTTGTTACCACTAGACCACGGAGGCGGTCGAACTGTCAGTTGCATAGAAAACTTGTATTTTTATTACGAAATTTATTATTTTTTGGATATATTGCGGAAGTGAGCAGCTTTTAAGTATTCAAATCGAGATTTCCAAGCGAAATCAAAGATATGGTGATCTCAAAATTGCATATCTATTAATTAAAACTTTTTTGTTTTTACAGACGGTTTTCGCTTTCCTAATTAGTCTTTTAAAGTAGGTAACGTCAAGTTAAAATTATTTTTTCTGTTATAAAAATAAAAAACTACAAAAACATTTAAAAAAATGCCCGTCATAGGTGTAAACAAGGTACCAGTGCCGCTAGCGACATCTACAAAAAGCTTTGCCTGATACACCCCATTGTAATATGTATGTACCTATACTTAAGGATGAATAAATGATTTGATTTGATTTGACGTTATCATCTTTCTTCTCTTTGTAAAATAATTAACAAAATTATCATTAACAAAGCCCAAATAAGTATTAACAGCCTCCGTGGTCTAGCGGTAAGTCCGTGGATTTAGACTTGGAGGTACCGGGTTCGATTCCTGGTCGGGACACAAAAATATTTATTAATATAAATAAATACATTTAATTTAATTGTGATATTTCTCGAGTTTGGTACGCTGAAGACATCGACGAGCTTGCCACTTGTCATGATTGGCCTATAGTAAAGTTGGCTAAATGTGAATCCGATTATTTATAAGCGTGGTTTCTGACCACCCCGAAAGGGAAACGGTCGTGATGATACTACCAAAAGGTATTAAATATAATAATTTGTAGGTACACTTAAAAGCTGCTCACTTCGGCATGATATCCAGAAAATAATAGATTTCGTAATAAAATTACAAGATTTCTATGCAACTGACAGTTATATAAGGTACCATCTATCATGCGCCATCTATCGTGATAAAAAGTTAGTGATACACCCCATTGAAGTCTAGAACTCCGTGTTGTAGGGGCTTTGATGTAATGAAATAAAGAAAATAAAACATACCTCGGAGATATAACCGCTGTAGTTTTATCTTTTCTCGGCGGCTCATGGAGTCTTCTATCGTAATCTCTTCTGCTTTCTCTTCTATCTAAATCTAAACTTCTATTATGTTTTCTATCAATATCTAAACTTCTTTCCACACTCTTCTCTCGAAAACTTCTTATAAATACGTCATTCCTATGCTCCTCTGGAAGCCCGTAGCTTAGCTTCTGAAGCGCTCTTGGACTAATAGGTGACGTGGCAATATTACCTCTCGATATTGTTAGGTTGGCACAACTTTTAGAAGGTGTAACGCCATGGGTTGGAGTACTAGACGCCATTCTTGGATTGACGTGTACTCTTGGACTTTCAGATTTGTTCGGCGTTATACGAACAGAAGGCTGACTGGCATAGCTTTTAAGTTTCCTCGGCGTAGATAGCAGCTCATGCAACTTTTGCGTTGCTATTATACTCTGCTTTGACATATTAGGAGAGGTAAATGTCACATTAGCTTTTCTTGGTGGTGGATCTTCATCGTCAGATGGTACAATTGCGTATCTATGTGTTCTGCCATTCACAGTTTTTACAATTTCTGAAGGTATTTCTTTCATTTCATGCTCGTCTGGGCCGTCAACATTGTATTCCACAATCTCTTCCTCGCCGACTTGAACGATTCGTTTCTTAGTTGGAGAATAATCGATTAAATCTTCGAATTCATCATCGATTATTTCGTAGCGATGTCTAGATATTCTGCTATCTTCTAATCCGTCGTCGCTTTCTATTTGTCTGTCGTATTTCTTTCTTCTTATTTGCGACATTTCTAACTCTTGGCTCCTTGTTCTAGATCTAACTGAGGATCGTAAAGAACTTCGATGTTTACTCATAGAGCCCTGTCTTTCAAAGCTAACAATTGAGTTGTTTCTTGAATGATACTTAGCTGGTTTCGGAGGAAGCTCTGGTGGTTCATCTCTTATGTATTTTGATGATCCAGCTGGTGGTATCCTCAAGTGGTTATCAGAAATATCTGTCCTTATCCTGTGGTTAGATCGTTCCACTGTTTTTCTAGGTGAGTTGGCACCTAAAGGCGGCACTCTTTGGCGTTCAGGTATGGATATTTTGGATGTAACACATGGTGTCTTTTGGCTAAACACGACTTCGCTTTGTCCGCAGAAGGCCGGGTTCGAATAATACTTGTATAATATTTTTGGCGAGTCCATTTTGTAAGCGTATTGGTTCCCCTGTTTTCTTATATCTTCTAGAGCATGTTTCCTGTGTCTTGAAGGGTCGCCTTTCAACCGTGAAAGTATTCCAGGTGACCTGAGACTTTAACAAGACCTATGTCGTTTTAAACCTTAAATACAAAGTAGATGTATTCTCATTCAAATTCACTTAACTATTTATGTTTTACACTTATATTATTATATATTTAAAATAATGTTAATAGTTGCATGTTTTAGATGCACACACATTTATACCCTAGTTACGATTATATAAGTTATATATGTACAAATTCACAAATTGTTAGAAATATAATTTGGTTGATTTTAAATAACCGTCGCTACATCGCAACGGTCAACAGTCAACTGTGAAAAAGGTATTCTTTTTTTAAAAAGTCGGAAACGGCGCGTACGCACCCCTCTGCCAGCACGCGCTTAAATTCCAATATTTATCTATATATAGCAAGCAATTATATTCCGTATGTGCATACATTTACGATATATAATGCAGTAACAAGCCTAAATAATATCAGGAGCTTACATATTATCTATTTATCAAGCAATATTCGTTTTAATATCGATAGTAATAAGAGCAAAAGTAGTATGTGAACTTGTATGGATTTAAATCGTTTTAAAATGAAGAAGCGTGACTGAATGAACACCGGTGCATAGCAAAAACGTCTGCTTGAACTTTTGAAGGGTGATTAATTATGGTTCCTTTGAAGGTTAAATTTTATGAACGGTTCAGTATAAAAAATATACATTTTAAATTTTTTCTTGTTTTAATTAAATTAAAACAGTGCGACTCGGCTTTTCCCGTGAAATAAAGTGGTTGGCAAAAATACTGCAGTTGGTTGTATGGTCACATGTCGTGCTCAGATAGTTATTACGTAATAATATGTCTATTCCAGGTAGGTACATTAACAATTTTCGTTCTTTATTTTTTTTTTTTCATTTGTCTCCTGGAAACATTACTAGCAAATGTTAAACACACAAAAACACAATACACAAATAGATAGATAAAACTCAAAATTATTTTACATTAATAATATAGATAAGTATGGATTTCCAAGAAGCTTGCCACGTTGTTGATGGGCCAAAGTAGGCTAAACGTGTTACAGTCGTGAAGATACTTTATGTATTATTTTGTATAGGTTTATGTATTCTGTACAATATCCTTAAATACATATATTTTTAAATTAAGATACTTTAGTTAAAAAAAAAAACAGATTTATGTTTTTGGAAAGGCAAAGGGTCTAGCCCATACGGCCAAGTCTGACAAAATACATACATAATATCACGTAATATTTATTTCAATGAGTTAGGTAATGAGGTTATTATCAAATTTCAGGTGTTGCAGCATTTAATGCTTTTGTAGTAAAGGATAATCGAGTATAAATGGAGTTCACAGCGCGGGAATGTCTGTGCAAAATGGCAGGAAGGTCCTTTAGTTTTTTTTTAATGACACCTGTCTTGCAAGATGCATTGTTCGTAACATGGAGGCGCTAAGCACGCGCGTAAGCAGCTGTTTATTCATTTTATTCATGTAGGTAAAAGTAAAGGTCACACAAGGTCATAACTTAAAATCTGGAGATTTTTTGGTCTGATATGTTCTATCGATTCGACAGCGGACATTTCAAGCACCTCAAGAATATCGTTCCTTATGCACTCGGCCCTCCGTTAGGAGACTACTTCCAAGAGAATAAGAGAGTTGAAGTTATACCTAAATTCCGATTTGTAAGCCACACGGGCGCTGTCATTTCGATAACAGCAAAATATTCCGACCAGGTGAAAAATCTAGATTATAATCTGAATTGGACACGCATGTTATCAAACCATTTATTTATTTAAAAACTTTATAGCACAAAGTACAAAGGCGGACTTAATGCCCGTAGACATTTTCTGACAGCCAAACCTTGGGGACAAATTAGAACATTTATAGGTGCAATGAAAGATATATTAATAGTACGATAAATTCAACAACATAATTATACATATATACCTACATAATATACTTTTATATACACTGTAATATTAATATACTAAATACTAATACATACACAAAAATATAGTGGTAAAGTTTTATCTTAGTTCCACTCTATTAATGAAATTAAAAAGAGAGTTCTTCTCGCCATTATGCACGGACATGTCAAATGTTCCTTGTGTCAAGTCCAAGTTTTTTAAAGTAGTTTACTGTGGATATTCAGAGTCAAAAGTGGTGTTATTTTGTTTAATAATGTGCTACATTGTCAATAATATATATATATTAGGCAGAAGTTGCAGTTAATTTTTAGCGGTTTTCCCACGCTTTGAACTCCCATATACCCGACGTGTTTGTGCGATATTGAAGCGAATTATTTCATGAAAAGCATCGAATTCTGCAACTACTATACCTTTCTCAAAATTACACTCAGACTAAAAAATATTTAAATTATTCGAAGTACAAAAGTTAAACACTCAAAACTGTTTTTTTTTTTGACGTCAAACATACATACATACATATCTTCACGCCAAATCCCTTGCGGGGTAGGCAGAGACAATTGAGCGCCACTTGTCACGATCACGACATACCTCTTTCGCTTCTTCGACATTCATCAACCTCTTCATACATGCCCTCTTGTTTCGATGGCTTTTTAATTCACCTTCAGCTAATGTTTTATTTATTTGATCATGATAGACAAGTCTTGGTCTGCCAGGGCCTCTTTTACCCACAACTTTCGCATTATATATCTGGTTCGTCAATCTCTCTTCGCTCATCCTTTCGACATGCCCGAACCATCGGAGCATGCCTTTCTTTATTTTTGTACCTATGCTTTCTTTTATACCTACCCTTTTGCGTATTTCGTTATTACGTACACAGTCCATCAGAGTTACGCCGCATATCCGACGTAAAGACCTCATTTCTACTGCATTAACTCTACTCTCATGCGTATTTTGACATATCCACGTCTCGCTTCCATTACATAAGTGTTGGTATTAGCATGACATTGTGTATGGCAAGTCGAGCTTTATCACTGACATTTCGACTGGCGATCAGTGACCCCATTAACGTTAAACATAAGAGCTATACAATATTTTATTGAAGTAATATACAAACAGTATAAAATTATTACAATATAAGAAGAAAGAAATACGACAGACAAATCGTCATGATCGTAGAACAGTGACGGATCTGCTATATTTAAAATTTTCATGACGGCCATTCAACTGTCATTTCGACTGTTTTTTTGTCACTTTTTAAGTCTCATAATAAGTGCAAACCTTCTAGATTTCATTTTGGAACCCTTTCTAATATTTGCACTATAAATTACAGACCACAAACAATATAAAACTATATATAAATATATATGCAAAATTATGGGTATTTTTTTTAAACCGACACTGTTCTACGATCATGACGAAATAGAAAGCGACGACGGATTTGAAGATAGCAGAATATCTAGACATCGCTACGAAATAATCGATGATGAATTCGGAGAATTAATCGATTATTCTCCAATGGGGTGTATCAGGCAAAGCTTTTTGTAGATGTCGCTAGCGGCACTGGTACCTTGTTTACAGCTATAACGTATCATTTTTTAAATGTTTTTGTAGTTTTTTTTATTTATATACCAAAAAAAATAATTTTAATTTAACGTTACCTACCGTAAAGACGAATTAGGAAAGGGAACACCGTCTTTAAAATGAAAAAAGGTTTAATTAATAGAAAGGCAATTTTGAGATCACCCACATCTATATCTGTGAGATCACCATATTTTTGATTTCGCTTGGAAATCTCGATTTGTACACTTAAAAGCTGCTCACTTCGGCAATATAACCAGAAATTAATAAATTTTGTAATAAAAATACAAGTTTTATATGCAACTGACAGTTCTATTGGGTACCTTCTATCATGCGCCATCTATCGTGATAAAAAGTTAGTGACACACCCCATTAAGAAACGAATCGTTCAAGTCGGCGAGGAAGAGATCGTGGAAAATAAAAACTGTTTGTTTTCCAATAAAATAAATAATCACTTGTAGGGTAGTTGATTAGCTTCTTAAAAAAAGTTGTGTTTTTTTTTTAATGTACTAACTATAAGGGCACGCGTTACTATTGATCGCGTAACGGTCGTTTACAGCTGCAGCCGGCAGATGTTTGCAGAGATAAATAACATTTCGTAGTTTTGTTTAAATGTTTTTTTGTTTTTTTTTGTTCTCTTCTCTCGATGGATGATGAATGAGGTGATAGGGAAGGCAAAGGGTCTAGCCCATACAGCTAAGTCTGACGTAATATATCTTTTATTTTTATGAGTTAATGAGGTCATCATCAAATTCCTGATGCTGCAGAATTTTAAGTCACTCGCGACATTATAGCTAAAACACGTCGGGTAAAATATAGGAGTTCACAGCGCGGGAAAACCGCAATATTATAAACTGCAACTTGTGCCCAATTTATTGTTTTCCATAATTATTCACATTGTAGCACATTATTAAACAAAACAACACCACTTTTGACTAACAATATCCACAGTAAATTAATTTACAAAACAAAAACTTGTACTTGCAAAAGACGCGAACTACTCCATTAAAAAAAAAATGTATTTTTTAAAATGATCAGCTGTTACCATTATAGGTACAACGTCTGTATTGTTGTTGTTTATTAATTACCTATTTATTTATACACTTTACATGGCAATACAGTAAGCACTGCGATACACTATATTTACTAATATTAGTCACAAAAATTTACAATAGTAATTATAGTTTTATTACTAATTAGTTTTTTAATCTATTTTATTTTAATATTTTTGTATCTACTTCGAATAAAAATATTATTTAAAAAAAGTACATACTAAGTCACATTTAATTATTAATTTAAAAAAAAATTGTCGTTTCTCTGAAAAGTACGATCTTGCAGAGATCGTCTGCGAAAACATCAATTTGTCGCATTGATTCAATCAGATTCAGAAGTGAAAGAAAGAAATAAAGAAAACGTTTATTTGTCAAAAACAGCTTAGGTATTATAAATAACAGAAGAGAAAAATGAGTAAAAATAGATATAAAAATAAAACTTGGTAAAAAGAAGATAATAAAATTAGCTGCTATGACAAATTGGTATATAGGTCAGCATAGGCTGCCACAGCGTTGATTTTTAATGAATACTTTAACAAAACCAATACATATAATAGGTGTAACTCTCAAATTATAATACCATCATATTCATAAAGAATAACTTACCATAACTTTCTACAATGTACTTGGATATGTATTTATTATTTATGTATATATTTATTTAATATGTAGGATATGTATATTTAATTAGTATGTATTTATATTTCATAATTGTTGATCACAATATTATTTCTGCACCCGCTTATAATGGCTCTCCATTCACAAAGGTTAGTTGGTAGAAAATGCATTTATAGCATTAAGCTCGCCTTTGTACCCACACTATTTTTGGTTCTGTACAATAAATAATTTATTATTATTATTATTGTTGTATGTAAATATACTAAATTACAAAACAAACAAAATCAAATTAAAACCGATAAAACAAATAAATAATAAAATTAACATTAATAAGGTATAATACAAAATACAATAAATATACATCGAATAAATCAAAGATCAATAAAACCGGTCGAGTTTTTGAGTTATAAATGGTTTAATTAAGGATGAGTTGCACCAAAATTAAGTCTATGTAAATGTATCGATTAAAGTTAAGTCGAATGTATCGTCATTTTTAACTTTAATCGTACAATTAAAGACTTTATTTTGATGCAAACACCACTTTAATGGTAAAAGGTTGACGACATCTGTTTGAATAAATGGGGAGGACCGGTGGCTATTGACAATATCTCACTTTACCGGTAATATTATAAAGACCAATCGGCACGAGTTATGATCACTAGCAGCTATTTTTAAATTTAGATCGGTAATGCTCGAATTAGCTCGCCCATTTCTTCCGATATATATATATATATAATGTCTGTAAGAACTCGTTCCTTAAACCCTATAAAGGTCGGTTCAAACCCACCCGGCATGTACCAATGAGAAATACACTTTTCTTACGTACTGCAGTCATAGATTTACAACACCACCGTTCCCGAGCCTCGGAGAGCACGTTAAGCCGTCGGTCCCGGTTCCACTAATACCAACTTGGAATCGTTAAAAAATTGTCATTAAGAATTTACATTATATATATGTATTTACAATTTAAATTAAAAACTAATATATATATACATATATTTTAACATTTTGGACTTTCCAGGCATATTGCAATGCTTACCTATTTGTTTGAATTGAATATTATTTTAGTTTCCTGTGAGATTTCGGAAATGGTTGCAAGACTTTGTGTTTCATAATATTAATTTATCTATTTAAATTAATAAATATTATTGTGTCTCGACCAAGAATCGAACCCGGTAACTGTGTAACGATTGTATTACATGCGGCCAAGGAATAAATATTGTTGGCTGCAATCGACATCCCTTGCCTTGCATTTATTTGTCAGTGTAGACTTTGACATTCTGCACTTTTTCAAAACAGACTTCAGCTTGTATTAGGAGTTTTTCGCGCCATTTTGCGTGGACATTTCAAGTGCAAGTTTTTGTTTTGAAATTAATTTACTGTGGATATTGTTGGTCAAAAGTGGTGTTGTTTTGTTTAATAATGTTCTACAATGTGAATAGTTATGGAAAACGATAAATTGCACTCTGAATATGGGGCACAAGTTGCAGTTTATTTTATGCGGTTTTCCTGCGCTGTGAACTCCCACATTTTACACGACGTGTTTGAGCTATAATGCCGCGAGTGACTCCAAGAAAAGCATCAAATTCTGCAGCATCTGGAATTTGATGATGACCTCATAAACTCATTAAAAAGAAAGATATATTACGTCAGACTTGGCTGTATGGGCTAGACCCTTTGCCTTCCCTATCATCTCATTCTTCATCCAACGGGAGAAAGAACAAAAAAAAAAAAATTACAACTTAGTTTCTCATTTTAAAAATCAGTAACCTTTAATATAATAAACCTACTACAGGTTTTTACAGTAGGACTTTAGAGCTGGGACCCAGCTTGAGAAGATAACCCCGCTGACCAGGATCCCCGTGACGTTAAGATAAAATGGTTAAGTGGTTAGGTTAGGTTATTTATCAGAGTCTCGAACAGAATGTTTTAGCGCGCTGTCATCAAGTTACGACCGACGCGTTTGGGTTATCCTCTCTATACGTATTACCTACTTATATCTCAATGGGTGTAGTCTTCATTGCATCGTATACTACGTATCTAAAATCATTTATACACTTTTACTTGGGTTGGCAGAGACAATTAAGCCTCGGATCATTCATTTTTATACATGACTACTTTCATAGACTCCTTACTGCAACTTTAGCCAGTGTTTTATTTATTAGATCGTAAAAGATGAGTCTTGATCTGCCAGGGCCTCTTTTATACACATCTTTCGAATTATTATTTGAGTCATTAATTTCGTTAATTATCTCCATTATGGTAAATACATATCACTACATATTATAAAACTAAGTCCTCCGCTGTCTGTTCGTGATAAACACAAAAACTACTGCACTACTTAGTACAACTACATTGTTAAGCTTTTGTATACGATATTTGTGGCATGTGAACATACTCCTGCTCTTGTCTTCCACTGGAGAGAGTCACTAACATAAAGTATTCGGGTGTTATGTTATATTAACACATTCTCTCCTTCGCTGTAAAGGTGTATCATAGTGCCTAAGTCTTTTCTGATAGGAATCCAGACTACGACATCTTCCGTCAGAGAAAGCAAGGTGATAGATAAAGCGCATTTGAACCGTTGGTTGGCTTAAGCATTTCATAAGGATTATTTTTTCCCCTACACCATTAAAATTAAATAAATATCTTAGGAGATATAGCAAAATCAATATAATACGTAACGAAATTATAAAAAACGGTACGGAAATTATATAAAAAGTAATAATATAAAACGGTCTACACAATCATCTATTAGCACACCATGAAAAACTATAAATACAACTTCCAAACCAATCCTCAATCAGTCTTTCACGCGTGCTCAACCGAACAAGACTATAAAAGCACAAGGAAAACAGCAAGATGGTGTCAAGAAGATTGATCAAAAATAAGTCTCGCTCGGCCAGGGCTGGTTTGCAATTCCCAGTTGGAAGAATACACAAGTTTTTGCGCAAAGGAAATTATGCTCCACGGGTCGGGAACGGAGCAGCGGTCTACCTTACCGCGGCTGTCGAATACTTGGCCGCAGAAATCTTGGAATTAGCATCCAAAGCCGCGCAAGACAACAAGAAACAAAGAATCATGCCACGTCATTTGCTTTTAGCTATACGTAATGATGATGAACTAAATCTTTTGCTGCAAGACGTAACCATCTCGAGTGGCGGAGTGCTGCCGATGCTACAGAAAGAACTGTTGCCTAAAAGAACGGGCAAGTCCAATTCGAGCCAGGATTAAATAGTGATTGTTCAATTTGACAAAGTCCTTTTCAGGACTGCATACTGTTAATAGTTTTTTTTTGTTTTCACGACATTTTCATTTCCTTTAGTTTAATACTAAGGTACAGAATAGATCAATTCTTTACAAATTGCATTTTTTTTGTATTCTACCCACATTTAGTTTTCCTACTACCCAAATTTTTTTTTGTTAACTATTTTACAAAAAAAAATACGCAGTGAGTAGAATAGCATAACTATTTCGAATATTCCAATTTAAATATATTCATCGATTAAAGTAAAAGAAACAAGAGAGTGAATGGCAGCCCTAAAAAGGGCTTTGTCAATTTTTAAAAAGAAATAGGCACAGATTTTAAGCCCTTTCACCTCTCACTCTTCGCGCCAACTGAATATCTTTCGGCATGATTGTAACTCGCTTCGCATGAATTGCGCACAAATTTGTATCTTCAAATAATCCAACTAAATACGCTTCGCTTGCTTCCTGAAGCGCCATCACCGCTGAACTTTGAAACCGCAAATCAGTCTTAAAATCTTGAGCAATTTCACGCACTAATCTTTGGAATGGCAGTTTTCGAATTAGCAATTCTGTGCTTTTTTGATATCTCCGTATTTCTCGCAATGCGACAGTCCCCGGTCTGTAGCGATGTGGTTTTTTTACACCGCCTGTCGCTGGAGCGCTTTTTCTAGCCGCTTTCGTAGCTAGCTGCTTCCTTGGCGCTTTCCCGCCAGTCGATTTTCGTGCTGTTTGCTTTGTTCGCGCCATTTTATTTCACGAATATGAAACAAAAGTTATTTTTGCTTTTTCCTTTTATACCTTTGGCGTCGGTTTTAATGTGCTCCCCCGCTCCTTTTCTTTTAACACTTGGGTTGCGTTCAATTATCAAAATAATTATTCCTTAAGAAGAGACAGACTTACGTCTGTAAAAAGTGCTAAAGCGAGTAGTAATTTAATAGTTACAAATATCGGCACTCAACCTTAGAAGAAGAGTGGGGAAGTAGATTATTACATTTTTCTTAAACAATAAGTTTTATATAAAACATGCATATACTGTACCTACCTAAGCCCTAGGTCGAGTTAACTGTACAAATGAGAAAGTCCATTTTTCTTAGTGATTTTTTTACGTTAATAATTTATGTTGCCGTGAACTCGGGAGGTCGTGGGTTCGATTCCCACTGGGGGCAAGTTGTACATTGTATAATTTGTCTCGGTCTGGATGTTTATATGTATAATATGTATATATTTACAAAAAAAAAAGTATAATATGTAGTTTATCAACCATCTAGTTTCCGTAACACAAGCCTCGTAGCTTACCACGGAAACTAGATGGCGCTGTGTGACCTGTCTGGAAATATTTATTATTATTATTATTACATAGTTTTGATCCCGCCGATTTGAAATCTATAATTTATCTGTAATAAAGGATGATTAATTATTTAGAATGATTCTACTCCTGTTAGTGGAAGACTAAGCAGCGCCGTGGTCCAAGGAGTAAGCTGTTAGCAGAAGACTAACAGCTTAGCAAATTCCAGTGACCTGTTAATGTTTAATCTGACTGAGAAAGGAATCTGCAAGGAAAACTCGGCTATATCAGATTTACAAATTAAACAAATATTTAATAAATTGTGAGATGGATGGCGTCCAGATTACAAATAGTTTGTAGGGTTAATCGTCAGCTATTGGCCACCTAAGAACCAACACATCTTTATTTAATAGTTTTATCATCACGACCTTTTTTTTCCCTTTCGCGGTGGTCAGAATCCACGCTTATAAAGAAGCGGATTCACATTTAGCCAACTTTACGATAGGCCAATCATGACAAGTGGCAAGCTCGTCGATGTCTCCAGCGTACCAAACATATATTTTTTTAATTTATGACATTATAATTAAACTTAACCAAATTAATAGATGAAATAAAATCGATATAACAGCATCAAATAATTTATTTAAAAAAAAACGTTACAATAGTGGGTAGCTATTTTACCCTGCTTTCCCCGTGGGGCCACATGTACTCAGACGTCACGTAGCCTGAGTGCCATCAAACTTTCATCAAAATCAGTTCAGTAATATCGGCGTGATAAACATACATACCTACATACAGACACACGGACGCACATACTTCTTTCACATTTTTAATATTAGTATGCATAAAAGTATGCATTAGTACGCATTCAGCTAGGATGGGCCGCATTCGGGAAGCTGCGCCACATCTTCTTATCAAACATACCCCAGTGTTTGAAGACGAGAGTTTTCAACCAGTGCGTTCTTCCAGTGCTGTCGTACGGAGCAGAAACATGGACACTGACAGTGGGTCTCGTCCACAAATTCAAGGTCGCACAGCGGGCTATGGAGAGAGCTATGCTTGGTATTTCTCTGATGGATAAAGTTAGAAACGAGGAAATCCGTCGGAGAACCAAAGTTACCGATATAGCCTTCAAAATTAGTAAGCTGAAGTGGCAATGGGCTGGACATGTATGTCGTAGAACCGATGAACGATGGAGTAGACGAGTTCTGGAGTGGAGACCACGTACGGGAAGACGTAGAGTGGGTCGACCCCCCGCTAGATGGACAGATGACCTAAGGAAGGTCGCTGGTGGGGGTTGGATGAGAGTGGCAGGAGATCGTGTGAAGTGGCGAGCCTTGGGGGAGGCCTATATCCAGCAGTGGAGAGACACAGGCTGATGATGATGATGATGCATAAAAGTCAGCGAATCAACACAAAATATAACAAGTTAAACAAAAAAAATAAAAAGTTTAAAATTTAATAAAATCTAATTAGACAAATATTTTACAATTACTTATTATTCTGTATACTTCATCATCATCGTCATACAGCCCCTAGAACACAGCGTCCTAGACCTCCACTGCTGGAGATGGGCCTTCCTGATCTGGAGAATTTTGCCTCCACTCGTCACGCTGGCCAGATGGGTTGGCGACGATCTGATGTCAAATACCGACGGCTTAACGTGCTCTCCGAGGCACGGGAACGGTGGTGTTGTCTATGACAAATGTACGTAAGAAAAGTGTATTTCTCATTGGTACATGCCGGGGTGGTTTGAACCGACCTTTGTAGGATTCTAAAGAAAGTGGTTTTACAACCAAACCTATACAAACATATACAGACTGTATATTAATATACAGGTATACAGTTAGGCGGACAAATAGCATTGACTAATAGTGGTAAATTGTCGAGTCTGCCGGCCGGGGAAGTATCCACCGTTCTTGCCGATAAACCCAGTAAAGTGTATCCACATTTCGGGATCAGGCTCGAATTGCCGTCAGACGCAGTCAAGCCGGCATAGTGTTAGGGACTATATCAGTCATGAGTGTTTGATTTCAGTTGCTAACATTTATGGACTCTGTGCGCCACTTACCAGCGCAAGGCGTCCTGGTTTATTAAAATATAAAAAAAATCCAAAACGCGTGATTTTGGGAGGTGTTGCGGTATAGAAATGGACCAATAATATTTGCTATGTTCGACTGTAAGCGCTTTTTTTTACATTATTTCGCTTTGAAAATCGTTCGAATCGTTTTCATTTATTTTTAGTAAAAAAATTGCGCTTTGCTTTGCTTTGGTTTCTATGCGAACACAGTGCTAGTCGATAAAGCAAACGAAACTATTAACCAATTGCAGCCCTCAAAAGGGCTTTGTCTTCCCATCACAATAATGCAATTATTTAATCAACTATTTACACATAATACATTTATTTATTTAATTCTATTTATCCACCAAAACCATAAAGCGTTCTTCCTTGTCTCTTCAACGCGTAGACCACGTCCATTGCTGTCACTGTCTTCCGTTTAGCATGTTCAGTATACGTAACAGCATCTCGGATGACATTCTCAAGGAAAACCTTCAAAACTCCGCGGGTTTCCTCATAAATCAATCCAGAAATCCTCTTCACTCCACCACGCCTCGCGAGCCGTCGAATCGCTGGCTTGGTAATCCCCTGGATGTTGTCGCGAAGAACTTTCCGATGGCGCTTGGCTCCTCCTTTCCCAAGCCCTTTCCCGCCTTTTCCTCGGCCAGTCATCTTGAATTTGAAATGCTGGTGTTCACGCGCCGACGGATTGCGAATGACTGACAGAATTTAGCTCGCCGCTTGTATATTTATAGCGATATTGTTTTAAATGACATGTGGGTAGTTTGAAGATTAGATTTATGTACCCTCAATAGATTTTAAATAAAATAACATAATTAAAATTGTTTATTATTCAGAAAAAAAATAATCCAAAAAAGGTTCGAACTCCGGCATGTGATGAGAAATACACTACACCTTGGTAAAAGCCGTCTGTCCCAGCTCTAGTAGAATCGTTATAAAATTTACAAAAATCAGTGGCCAACCCGTCTGGCCAGCGTGGCGAGAGAAGGCTAACTTCTCTAGAAATATGTTAGAGCCCATCTTCAGCAGTGAAGGTTACGTAATCCACAATTCTGCACCAGGCCAGTGTGGTGTAATTATTTATCTACCTGTTACGCTATTAATTACTTGCGGGGTGGTCAGAAACCACGCTTTTGTTAGGAGCAAGTTCACATTTAGTCAACTTTTTAGGCTTATCATGACAGGTGGCAAGCTTGTCGATGTCACTAACATAGCAGACGTTTGTTTTGATGGAGAGATACTGTGTTCGATTCCTGGTCGAGAACCAAACATTATTACTTCGTTTATCGTTATAGGGTTTAACGCTTTTGCATCTCTCTCTCTCGCTCGCACAATCCAACATTTTGAAAGATTTTTCAGGTCTGAGTGTACTTTTTAAAAATGTAGTCTATCAACTTTTTAGGAAATAAAATTACGGACATTTTAGACGAATTTTCTTAAACCAGCCTATTGTCGGTCGCAAGCCCGAGACACCGTTCCTCTCATCTCTTACCCACACACGATGGACCCGGCACCCGCACGGTGAATCCATGGAATGCTTGGAAATTTGTCTTCTTCTTTCATATACCTACCTCATTTTAGAGAAAGAAAAAATGCAAAACCATTTATTACGATTTTACTCCATTTTACTAAACAAATCTATAAATTAATATTTTTATTTTATTTTATAAACTCTTTATTGCACAAAAAACCTAAAAGTAATGTACAAGGACAAACTTAAGGCATTTCGGAATTTTATGACAGCTAACCTTTGGGAGTGTGACAGGATTGCGAGGTGCATTATTATAAATATACAATTACATACAATACATAATAATAAAAGTTAATTATAGTACATTAAATATAAATTAAAAGCTACCTAAATAATAAAATTAAAAATAAACAAAACTATAAATAAAAAATGTCCTCTAGAGACGTCCTATCCGAAATAGTCCCAAGGAGACTGACAACATTTCCCCTCTGTATAGCGAGGCTAATACGTTGGCAGAAATAATTGCCAGCCTTCCAGTCTCCAGACCTTTCTGTCAGCCGCTTTGACAACTCTTGTCCCATCGTCTCGACACCAAACGGCGCAAATTCGTAACCGATACCAAGGTTGGCGTATTTGCGCAATTTGAGGTTCTCCGCATAAAACGCCGCACTTCCCGCGCCTGTATCTACACACGTCGCATTCCACACCAGAGACCTGCCAAGTTTCCACGGCCCAACAGTGATTCCGTCGGGTCTCTTGCCATCGCTCCGCACAATCCCATATGAAATGAAATGAAATAATTTATTTGTCAGAAACATGGTAGGTACAGGGATGTAAATTATTATATGTAATTATATCACATGCTTCGCTATTTCTAGCATACAAATATTTATTTAGTCACATGACTTTGTCGAGCTTAGTGTCTAGGTATTCTTTTGTCGAATAAAAACATTTATTAACCAGCATTTGTTTGACTCTTAATTTTAACAGTTTTAGTGGCAGCTCCCTTATAGTAACTGGAAGCTTATTAAATATCTTTGTTGCCATTGCATAACAATTTCGGCTATATTGAGTACTTTTATGAGCTGGAATAATTATTCTACTAGGATAACGCGTTTTAAAATTGCAATTATCCCCAAGAGTTTTAAAAAGTTCCGGGTGGCTTTTTACAAATAAACAGCATTCAAGTATATAGATAGAAGGAACAGTCAGTAATTTTAGTTTTATAAATAAAGGACGACAGGAAGTCATAGGAGGTGTGTTACAAATAGCACGAATGCATTGTTTTTGTCCAATAAAGATTCTATTTATTTCCACTGCATTACCCCACAATAATATGCCGTACCTTATATTTGACGCAACATATCCATATGGTTCTAAGATTGCGGGTACCCCAGCAGTGACAAGAGCCCTTTGGATTATGTCATTGATAGCCGCGTGACAAGGAATGCGGCCAGCACTTCTAGCACAAGAAAGCCCGTGGTGTCCGAGATGATCGACTGGTTCTCCGCATCGACACTGTTGCGGATGGACAGTCCGAGCTCCGAGACGAAGGCACACCGCCATGGTCAGTGTATTTCGATCAAGGAGTGTGCCAACAGATGCTGAGGGAAAAGCCTGCAACCAAAGACCTGACTCCCTAGTGGGAACGGCCATGAGGGGAGCCCGCTCTTTCATATTACTAGCAGATAAAATATCTTTCTGTATAATAATAATATATAACATAATAATCGTTACATACTACTAATTAAATATATATATATACAAATACGAAACTAGGTAAGTATATATGTAGTACTGTTTACACACAATAAAAATAGTATGATAAATATACATAGGTACTAAGAAGAGCTATGTTGTTTGTTAAGAAAGTATTATCGTATATTATTTATTTTATTCCACGTCTATACTAAATAAATAATAATAATAATAAGTAATACTAAAATGAAAAAAAAAATGGTTTTTATTTATTTTATTTTGTCTTGTTTTTTTGTTTTTTTTTTTTAATTATTAATAGTTATTTATTTTGTTCCTTAAAATAAAATTATTATTTAAAAAAAATATATACGATTCGATACGAATCCAATATATCAGTAATTTTATTCCGATGCCACTATATCTGGAACTCTCGAATCCCTGCAGCTTCGCCGAGATTTCTCTGAGCGTGTTCTACCGGCTATACTATGATGAGTGCTCTGAAGAGCTCTATAACCTAATTCCTTTCTCTTCATTCCGCAACCGATTCACACGCACAGGTCAGAATATGCACCCACATACCGTAGTCACTATCCCTTCGCGTACCTATAAATTTGGTGACTCATACATCTGTCGCACAATAAAGATGTGGAATGCTCTTTCAGCCTCTGTGTTTCCACTTTCCTATAACCTGGAGTCCTTCAAGCGAAGTGTGAAAAGGCATCTAGTCAAGCCGGCATAGTGTTAGGGACATGAGTGACTGATTCCAGTTGCTAACATTCATGGACCATACGCGCCACTTACCATCAGGTGGGCGTAACGTCATATGTCGTGTCGTTAAAAAAAAAAAAAAAAAATGCATAGTAAGTTGATAGATATTCAAAAGTACACTGAAAAAATGCTTTTTTTTTTTTTACTAAAGTCCGTACCCACAAATTAAGCTAACATCATGCACATTTTTTATCAAACCAAACTGGAATGGTTTCGTTGAAAATTAATCGCAGTTTAGCATTTTTAGCACCATGTTGAAGGTATTGATGTTACTTTTTAACAGATATCTTGTTCACCTACATTGGTAACTTTGCGATTTCGCCAATCACCGCGATTTAATTTAATGAAGGTGCTTAACTTGTGCGGTGATGGCTCGGTTGGCACTTACCTTAGCATCGTAAAAAAAGGTGTTGGTTTAAACTGGATAATAACTAATTTTAACGGAGGAATTGCAAAAAGACGTTGACCATTTAAGCATTTATTCTGTCACTCATTGGTCAACCCTGACTTTAAAAAAAAAACTATTATAAAAAGAGTTTCGTATATCCCGAGACACCATTCTTCTCATCTCTTACCCACACACGATGGACCCGGCACCCGCACGGTCAATCCATGGAAAGCTTAGAAATTTGTCTTCTTTTTTACTACCGTTCCCGTGCCTCGGAGAGCACGTTAAGCCGTCGGTCCCGGTTCCACTAATACCAATTTGTGAAATCGTTAATAAATTGTCATTAATAATTTATTTCAGACCCTCGCTTTCCTTCTCCAGAAATTTCTTTAAAGGCCCATCTCCAAAAGTGGAGTCTAGGACTCTGTTTTAGGGGCTATGATAATGATAAGGTAGATCAAATTAATTATCAACTCAATAGTGAAACATTAGCTGAAGTAACACAAATTAAAGATCTGGGTGTTATTATTGACAATAAATTAAAATATACTGACCACATTAACCTTAAAAATATGCAAAAATTATGGGATTTCTAAAACGTAACAATTAATATGCATGTTCAGTATGGAATCCCTCATATGCAATACATTCTCAAAGAGTTGAAAGCATTCAGAGATCTTTTACCAGACAGTACCCTATAATATTCCTCGTCGTCCTATAACCAAGATCCTGTGCTGTCCTCCCTCAAGAACTAATGTAGGTTCACATGCGTCAACATCCCGAATGTGCAACACTTACAGTAGTCTCTGCAGTGCCAATAATGATATAGACATATTTCATGACCGTTACAATGTATTCAGAAAAAATGTTCTCGAACATTTCAAACCATCAATATTTGAGTAGCTTATAATTTATTTAACAAGTGTTTTGTCGCCGTTTTTTTTAAGGTACCAAATTTGTGCAATTTTTTTTTTGTTTAGTTCTATTAAAAAAGAGAAAAAAAAAATATTATTTTAGAAGTTTTTTATTTTGTAAATTTGATAGTTTTTGTTATTTTTTTTTTTGTTTTAACAGTAATAATTTTTTAATTTCTTTTTCTTTTTATATTGGTGAATGCTGTGACACCTAATTATTACATTATACATATATTAGATAAGTTATAATTATAGTATGTTATGTGAGTGTGTGAGCTGGTGTACTAAATAAATAAATTAATTAAACCGACATCTGTGATTGGCTATTCGCGCAACTGGTTACGCCACCACGCATCCAAGCTAATCACAAACCGTTATAAGCACGAACAAGGTCCACACAAATTAGTCAAAGACGAAAAAATGGCACCAAAAATAAAAAAGAAAGAAGAAAAATTAGAAAAATCCATCGAGAAGCCAATCGCGAAGCCGATAACAAAAACGAAGAAGCCAAAGAAGAGACATTACCTCAGCTATTCCATATATTTGTATAAATTACTCAAGAATATACCGATGGATGAGAAGATTGGAATTACGAAGAAGTCAGTTTCGATAATGAACAGCTTTGTGAATGATATGTTGGAACGAATTGCTTCGGAAGCAAGCAAGTTGGTGACACATTCAGGGAGGACGTTGAGCAGTAAAGAGATCCAAACAGCTGTGAAGTTGCTATTACCAGGAGAGCTGGCGAAACACGCAGTTAACGAGGGTTTAAAAGCCGTTTCAATGTACCAAAACAGCATGGACGATAAAAAGTAAAAAATAATTATTAAATAAACAATGAATATTATATGTATATATTATTAATTTAAAATAAATAAATAAATCTTAATCGAGTTCTTTTCAGAACTAAAAATGTTCCATAGTTTCTTTTGCTTTAACGATTGATTTCATCAAATTCAAATACAAATTCAAATTCCAAAATTCTTTATTGTATAGATTGCTTATTCTAATTACAGTTGTATGTACATATCATGATAATGCAATTTGCCCATATTATGGGCATACAATATGCGTATGTCAATAGATATTTATTTAGTTAACATTTAATATTGTTCTTGCCAATTTATTGGAATACAATGTTAATGGCAAAATTCTTTAATTGAGTAAAAACAGTTGTCAATAAGAATTTTCTTTAAGTCAATATTAAAATGTTTTATAATGTTAGAGATTAGAATGTTTATTGATTCCTATTTCAAGGATATACGTTGAAGCCAATGTTAATAATTTTAAAAGTAAAGTAAAGCATCATCACGACCGTTTCCCTTTCGAGGTGGTCAGAAACCACGCTTATAAATAAGCGGATTCACATTTAGCCAACTTTACTATAGGCCAATCATGACAAGTGGCAAGCTCGTCGATGTCTCCAGCGTACCAAACTCGAGAAATATCACAAATAAATTAAATATTAATTAAATGTATTTGTTTACATTAATAAATATTTTTGTGTCCCGACCAGGAATCGAACCCGGTACCTCCGAGTCTAAGTCCACGGACTTAACCGCTAGACCACTAAGGCAGTTAATAATTTTATCTTTTTAAATAAGAGTCTACAAGAGTCAAATGGTGCAACTCCACAGATAGCCCGAACACACTTCTTTTGAGTAATAAATACTTTATTGACATCGGTTGAGTTACCCCATAAATTTACCATACCATCCTGACGTCACCGAAGAGCTACTGAACAACTTATGTATTCGCTATGTGTTTGGCTTGCGTAAGTATGATCATGTCTCTCAATTTCGCGTTCAGTTCAAGTGGCTCAATATCCGCTTTCGAAGGTCTGCCCATGTTCTCACCTTACCTTATAACATTCTTAATAATCCTAATTAAGTAAACGTCATCAAAATATAATATACCCATTAGTTAGCAAGAAAGCTTCGTTACATAAAAGTGCTTTAATCATGACGGCAAAAATATATAATCAAATACCGTTGAGACTACAGGAGCTAGAGTTAGGAGAAATGAAGAGAAGACTTAAATATATACTAATTGACATGACATATTACACAATCAATGACTTTTATTACAGACAGATAATTACATAAGAAAAGTATCCAAGACATTATAAGAATAGATCCTAATTTCATTTGATTGCCTAATACGGAAAAGGGAATTAAATAAATCATTGGACATATACCTATTAGAAATATTATTATTCATTTAATTTGATTTTGACCTTTATATTATTTTGATTTTTGACATTAATTAGCTACTGAAAAATACTTTTTTTTATTTTTTATATATAATAAATTCTCACAACGAAACAAATGTATGTTTAAGTGTATATTCAATGCATTGCACTGATAAATTGTGATTGGGGGTCGGTTTCCTCCTTTTCTCATACTGCAATATGATTAAGAAACCACCTCCTAACCTTACCATTGGAATGGTTGTAAAAATAGCAAGCTGTATGCTCAAATTTTTGAGATGAAGTCCAGATCTTAGTTAGTTGTATGTATCTGTTTATATTTTGGTATGACTGCATCTTGTTATGAGCATCTAATAAATAAATAAAATAAATAACATTTTGTTTCACTTTTGTTCCAATTTTAAATATGAATAATATTGTCATTTATATTTTTTATTGTATCTCAATTTTGTTTGTGTATGTATTAAAATTAAATGCTATCCACAATACTAATATTTGTACGCCCTATGGGCAGAGCACAGGTGCACCTTTATAACCTATATATTGTTGTTTTATAATATTAACCTGTGTCTAACCCAATGATTTGAATTTGAATTTAATGCTCCCTATTAATGGGGTGTATCAGGCAAAGCTTTTTTATAGATGTCGCTAGCGGCGATGGTACCTTGTTTACACCTATGACTGATCATTTTAAAAATGTTTTTGTAATTTTTACAGAAATACGAATTTGAACTTAACGTTATCTACCTTAAAAGACGAATTAGAAAAGCGAACACCGTCTTTAAAAAGAAAAAAAGATTTAATTAATAGAACGGTAATTTTGACATCACCATATCTTTGATTTCGCTTGGAAATCTCGATTTGTACACTAAAAAGCTGCTGACTTCGGTAATATATACAGAAAATAATTAATTTCGTAATAAAAATACAAGTTTTCTATGCAACTGACAGTTCCATTAGATACCATCTATCGTGATAAAAAGTTAGTGATACACCCCATTAAATCCTAACATGCAGGCACGGTGGTGGCTTGGTTGTAAGAACGCTTTCTTTAAATCCTACAAGGTCAAACCCCTCCGCCATGTGCCAATAAGAAATACACTTTTCTTACGTACATTTGTCATAGATTTATAAACACCACCGTTCCCGTGCCTCGGAGAGCACGTTAAGCCGTCGGTCCCGGTTCCAATAATACCATATTTTATTCTGTATATGTTTTATTTTGTAAATCTGATATAGCTGAGTTTTTCTTACAGATTCCTTTCTCGGTCAGATTAAACATTAACAGGTCACTGGAATCTGCTAAGCTGCTGGTCTTCTGCTAACAGCTTACTTATTAGACAACTTTGCTGCTTAGTCTTCTACTAGCAGGAGTAGAATCATTCAAAATAATTAAATTAATGACGTTTCATAAATGCCTGTAATAGGTTTACGTGAATAACGATATTTTGGCTTGACTTTGACCAACTTGTGGAATCATTAATAAATGTAAATTTTTAATTATTTATTTCATACAAAACTTCAAATTAAATAAACTATATTACAACACAATCTAAATTTAACCTAAAAATAATAATGATAATACATAGAAAATAAAAATTAAATACTTACAAAAAAATAGCGCGCCTCCTGGAGCTCCGTGACCAGCACCGGGGACTCCGCACGTGTCCGCGCTCGCCTCCGCGCTGCGCCGACACGTGCCGCCGCTTCGGGAGGCGCTAGCCGCCTCCAGGAAGTACTTCACGCAGCTCTGCATCAAGTGGGTCACCCTCACTCCTCACTCCTCACTCCGCACTCCGCACTCGCTCACCGCCGCGCTCTCCTCAGGTTCGCGGAGTCCTTTATCGGGAAGTACATCCGCATCCTGTACAAGACGCGCCCCTCTCCGGCCGGCGCCGAGCAGCTCCTCCTCGACACGCACACCCTGAAGTCGGTCCTGCTGGCGCTCCCCGGGGAGGGCTCGGAGGTGTCCCGCCCGGCGCCGCAACCATACACCAAGCTCGTCGTCAGGCTCATGGCGCGCGCAGAGATGATACTGAAGCTGGTGAGTGTCGTGCACACCTGTGTTAGTGACGAGGCCCCCTGCTGAGAGTGTGGGTGTGTGTAGGTGCTGTCCCCGGTGGGCACGTGTCCGGTGTCGTGGTGTCGGCGCGCGGCCTCCCTCCTCCCCGCGGCGACCTCCCGCGAGCTCCGCGCGGTGCTGGACATGAAGGGAGTGCGGCTCTCCGCCGCCACGCTCGAGGGGCTCGTGCGGGAAGCCAACTCCGAGCCCGTCTGATACACACACAATAAACATTTATATCAAACTTTGTTTTCTTATCTCCTTATTCTACTTTGCAGCGATCACTCTCAGTAAAAGGTTAGGTTAGGTTTGGGTTAGGTTAGGTTTGGGTTAGGTTAGGTTTGGGTTAGGTTAGGGTTAGGTTAGGTTTGGGATAGGTTTGGTTTGGGTTAGGTTAGGGTTAGGTTAGGTTTTGGTTAGGTTAGGGTTAGGTTAGGTTAGGTTTGGGTTAGGTTAGGTTTGGGTTAGGTCTGGGTTAGGTTAGGTTAGGTTTGGGTTAGGTTAGGTTTGGGTTAGGTTAGGTTTGGGTTAGGTTAGGTTTGGGTTAGGATTGGGTTAGGTTAGGTTTGGGTTAGGTTAGGTTTGGGTTAGGTTAGGGTTAGGTTAAGTTTGTGTTAGGTTAGGTTTGGGTTAAGTTATGGTTTGGGTTAGGTCTGGTTTGGGTTAGGTTAGGTTTGGGTTAGGTTAGGGTTAGGTTAGGTTTGGGATAGGTTTGGTTTGGGTTAGGTTAGGGTTAGGTTAGGTTTGGGTTAGGTTAGGTTAGGTTAGGTTTGGGTTAGGTTAGGTTTGGGTTAGGTTAGGTTTGGGTTAGGTCTGGGTTAGGTTAGGTTAGGTTTGGGTTAGGTTAGGTTTGGGTTAGGTTAGGTTTGGGTTAGGTTAGGTTTGGGTTAGGTTAGGATTGGGTTAGGTTAGGTTTGGGTTAGGTTAGGTTTGGGTTAGGTTAGGGTTAGGTTAGGGTTAGGTTAGGTTTGGGTTAGGTTAGGTTTGGGTTAGGTTAGGTTTGGGTTAGGTTAGGTTAGGTTTGGGTTTTTTTTTTTTTTTTTTTGTCCTCTGACATATAATTTAGTCAGAGACTATTGTCCCGTCTTAAATATATTTTTAACAATTATTTTATTATTTTTGGGTCAGCTGTGGAAGCTGTACTAGGTACCTACATCTGATATAGTTTAACGTATTAATGCTTATATTTTTTTTTTTTTTTTTGTTGTCTACACTTTTAACAATCCTATATATATTAATATTTGTATGGAATCGATTTTATATAATTGTTTACTTTCCCTCGTCTTTGTTTTTGTGCTTTAACTTTTAAGCTATTTTAATATTTACAAAGTTTATACAAATATTTTTCTTATTTAGCAAATCTAAGTCTATACATTTAATTTAAACTATTTTCAATTTAAATACAATCTAACTTACTTGACTAGCTTAACATTAACTTAATTTATAACTTATATTTTATGCTACTAATTTATATAATAATTATATAACTATAACATAATTCTTTTGTACTATTACTTTATTTATTTCTATTCTGTTTTTCTCGACAATTACTTAAGTTAGTTACCTTGCTTTGCCTTTAAGTTTCTGGATGGTATTTTAATTTTAATTTTGTTTCGGAATTGAGAAACTTTTTCCGCAATTAAATTTGCCTATAGATAAGTGTGTATACGTGTGTATATAAATAGTGTGTGGGATTTGAATGGCACCCGCTCCGCAATTTCATCCGTTGCAATTGGCTATTAAATTGGAAGACTATTTTCATAATAGTAATAAACAATTTAAGTGACTATAGGGTTCAAGAGCGGCGGAGGAGAGGTGCCCCATCGATGTTAGAAGGTTAGTCGTATGACACACACAATATTTCGACCCTGCACCTGGGACGCCTTTAGCAATAAGCCACACTCGCTCTGGCTATCGCGTCCCATCTATGCCGCACTGTGCAGTCCTCACTATATGCATTGTGATTAGTGGTTGTTAACTTTGCACGTGCACAGTTGCGGCACGTGGGTTCGGCGCCAGCCAGGCGGTCGGGGCATTCCGTCCACAGGTGCAAGCCGCCACAGTGGCTACACACCTTTTCAGATTCAGTGCAGAACCGTCTTCCATGCCCGTGCGCGAGGCAGAGCGAGCACTGGACCAGTGGGGACTGGTCTGCCACGCGCACGTGCTGGAGATCTATGTGGACGCGTTCTGCATCTGTTAGTCTCTGCCACATATGCGGTGAGACTTGTACGATTATATGACAAGTGTGCGGGTTTCTTGTCTTTCGCCGGTACCTAATTTGGGCTCTAAATTGTTCTTCCGGTACGTCTTGGAACAATCAACCGTTCTGGGTCCTCAGGGACGTCAGGACGTCCTCGTCCGTGTTATAGGACATGACGTCCCTGAGGATCACGAGCGGGTCCTTGCTCTTAACCTCTTCCACTGTCAGGTTAGAGCCGGATTTCTTTATCTGTTGCACCACCTTTTCTATCTCCTTCTTGGTGGTGCAGCCCAAAATAACCCTTTGGTCCCTCACTTTTCTCAGTCTCTCGACTCTAATTTCCTACAATTAATAAAATGTACATAAATAAATAACATATAATATATACATAAATAAAATACATAAAAATATAATCACATTTCTTCTCCTTTTTAATATAATCACATTAATTCTCCTTATTCTAAATTTAATTACATTATTGCATTCACCAATTCTCTTTTTTCATTTTCCTTCTCTTTTTCTTTTCTTGTATTTTTCTTTTTTTTCTTGTCTTTTTCTTTTATTCTTGTCTTTTTCTTTTTTCCTTTTCGTTTTCCCCTTTTTTTTTTTTTTTCTTTCCTTTTTTTTTTTTTTGGTTATTTATTTATTTATTTTTCTTTACTCTTTTTTTTTTTTTTTTTCTCACATACTTAGTGCATTATTACACCAAGAAAATGTCAATTATCAAATACAATGTCAAAATATCAAAATAATTCTTACATACTAAATTACAATGTCATACTTCATTAAGCGATGTCAACTTACATACTAATAACGATGTCCAACTTATACTACAATACAATTACAATTATTGTCATACTTACAGAATATTATGAGAATGTCAACACACACATACGCATAAAAACACAAGCATATCAACCCATTTTTTTTTTATATTAAAATTTTTTGAATAACCGGTTTGAATTCTTACTTCCAATATGTTTTTGTTTAATAATTCTTATTAAAAATCACCCCTACTAAAGCTAGTCCTCCCATGACAGGATGTCCTAGTGTGCAGACCAGAGATCTATTGTTGTTACTAACACCTTTTACTTACCTTAATTATGTTATTATTATTAAATCTCTATTCCCACAAACTTTTTAATTAAAATTCATCAAGAAAACGTGAAGGTGGGCGACGTACCCTTAGCGGATACCGTCGCTCACCCACAGCACCGCCCACCACTACTGGTGCTGATGCTAAAACCAAGGGATCTCGGGCTGTCACAGTCGCAGAACCAGGCAACCTTGGCCGCACTACCTCGACACCCGGAGACGCCGACGAGCTGGGCGGGATCATCAATGGTTCACTGTCGGCCGAACCTGTCCCACAATTGCCTAGGACTGCGCTACGTACTGTCACCCGCGGTATCTGATCGACATGACGATGTGCCTCAGTTCCATCGCTGTTCCCATCAAAATCATCATGTTCACATTACAAGAAGAAAATTGTATTAAATGTTTTGTTCTATTTTCCTCTTTCTAAAATTAATAGCATCACAGCTCTTAGATCACAGAGTCCAAGACCTCCACTGTTGGTTATAGGCCTTCCAGAAATTACTGGAGATTTTGGCCTACACTCGCCAAGCTGTCCAGACGAGTTGGCGAGGGTCTGAACGTGATCTCCGAGACACTGGAACGGTGGTGTTGTAAATATATGTATGACAAATGTACATGAGAAAAATATAATTCTCATTGGTACATGCCGGAGTTCGAACAGATCTTTTTAGGATTTTAAGGAAGCATTCTCACAACCGAGCCGCCACCGATCTCCAAATAAGGTATATGAAATTTATGAAAGTGTGTAATTTTATATCCTAGTTAGTTGATAGTCACCGGTGCGGTGGTCGAGGACGCAGGGACGCAAAATTGTTACAATTAAAAAAAAACCGTAATGTCAAATAAATTTATTTTTCGCAAAATTAGGAAATAAGACTAGGGTTAGTTTAGGTCTTGCTAACATATCCGTGGTCTTGTTTTTGGCAAGACCAAGACCACGGATTGATTGGCCAAGACATTATTACTTAAGGATTTTTTTGAATACAAATTTTGACATAATTAATGACAAATTGTATGTAATGCTATTGTTATATGAGAAACTATTTCTTTATTTATATAACATGTACCATATAACCTAGCAAATAAACGATTTTATTTATTACAAAACACCAATATTTGTTAGTATGTGTGTAAGTATCATTTGGTGAACGTCCGTGAAGACAGCTCGGATGTTATCCGTGTCGGTGGCCGTGGTGAAGTGGAAATAGCATTCTCTTGGCCGACTCGCTTCCACAACTATGAACTTGCTGGTCGATATCGACAACTTCTTGCGTTCGTGCTTCTTTTGCGTGATGTTCTGAAATTTGTAGGATTTTTTAACCAATGAGATTTATATCACATTTTCATTCATAAAAAGTTAGTTTTTTTTTTAATGTATGGAAGATAAATTGCGGATTTCACATCTTTGAGTATGAATACTAACAAATATACATCTCTCGGTTTATTCATCTTTATATGTGTAAAGTTTAATATTATTAACTTATTTTGGTAATTTAAAATAACTTGCCGTGTTACAGACATTTTTTTTTCATAGATTTGTTTAAGAAGTAATATACAAACAGTATAAACGAATTACAATATTAAATAATTTAAAAGATAACCTAATATTAAATTAACTTGAAAATGGCGCGCGACATTATGACATACAACTGACAGCGCTCAGAGCGATCTACCTCGATACCGTGAGCAGTCTAAGCGCGAGGAATGATGTTATTTGTGACGCACATAGCTTTGGCAAAACAGTTTAAGCGCGTTTCGGAACACCTTTACCCTTCGTTCCGATACGCGATAATAGTAACCTAAGCACGCTTAAAGGTGTTCCGATACGCGCTTAAACTGTTTTGCCAAGCTGTGTGACGTCACAAATGATATCATTTCTCACGCTTAGACTGCTGAAGATATCGAGGTAGATCGCTCTGAGCGCTGTCAGATTTTTGTCATTATGTCGCGCGCCATTTTCAAGTTTATTTAAATTAAGTTTTCTTTTAAATTATTTAATATTGTAATTCGTTTATACTGTTTGTATATTACTTCTAGAACAAATCTATAATTAATATTAAAGTGGGAAATGAAAAAAATAATGTCTGTAACGCGGCAAGTTATTTTAAATTACCAAAATAAGTTAATAATATTAAACTTTACACATATAAATATGAATAAACCGAAAGATGTATATTTGTTAGTATTCATACTCAAAGATATGGTATAATGCCGCGAGTGACTCCAATAAAAGCATCAAATTCAGCAAAACATCTGGAATTTGATAATAACCTCATTAACTTATTATAAGAAAGAAAGATATATTACGTCAGATTTGGCTGTATGGGCTAGACTCTTTGCCTTCCCTATTACTTCATTCATCATCCATCAACACAAAAAAACAAATGCCATGTGTAAATGCTTTGCAATGTTCATAAAGTAAAAGCCATTATAGATCTTAGGGTGGTAAACATTTTCAGACTTCTCCTATATTATATCCAAAAAATTCTAAAGATAACAATTTTTTTCACGAAAAATAAATAATAACTTACGACAAACATGCTGCGGATGAACAGCTTGGTTCTTTCGTACTGGTCCTCGCCGGATGTGAACTGGGCGTACTCTGGAAAGTAAGGCTGAATGGACTTGCCCTGACGGACCTTGGCCTTTAGGACGTCTTGCTTGTTTAAGAATACGATCAGACCTGCTTCTAGAAGGAATCTGAAAATAAAATAATATTAAATAAAATAGATAATTACTATACACCGCCTCCGTGGTCTAGTGGTAACAAACGTTGCCGTGAACTCGGAAGGTCGTGGGTTCGATTCCCACCGGGGGCAAGTTGTACATTGTATAATTTGTCTCGGTCTGGGTGTTTATATGTATAATATGTATATATTTACAAAAAAAAAGTATAATATGTAGTTTATCAACCATCTAGTTTCCGTAACACAAGCCTCGTAGCTTACCACGGAAATTAGATGGCGCTGTGTGACCTGTCTGGAAATATTTATTTATTTATACAGGTTGGATTTTTTACTGAAAAAACGTTCCTAAGGGACCATCCAACTACATTCACAAATGTTGGAATAAATGTACAGTACTATAATTGTTTTATTCTCTACTCCGGATGGATGATGAATAAGGTGATAGAATGATTATCTTGGAGTTACTCGCGGCATTATATCCCAAACACGTCGGGTATACTATATGCGGGAAAACCGCAAAATATAAACTGCAACTTGTGCCCCATAGTAAAGTCCAATTTATCGTTTTCCATAATTATTTACATTGTAGCACATTATTAAACAAAACAACACCACTTTTGACTAACAATATCCACAGATAAGTACATACATACATATCTTCACGCCAGATCCCTTGCGGGGTAGGCAGAGACAATTGAGCGCCATTTGACACGATCACGACATACTTCTTTCGCTTCGTCGACATTCATCAACCTCTTCATACATGCCCTTTGATTACGAAGACTTTTTAATGCACCTTCAGTCAGTGTTTTATTTATTTGATCGTGATATGTGAGTCTCGGTCTGCCAGGGCCTCTTTCACCAACAACTTTCGCATTATATATCTGGTTCGTCAATCTTTCATCGCTCATCCTTTCAACATGCCCGAACCATCGTAGCATGCTTTTCCTTATTTTTGTCCCTATGCTTTCCTTCATACCAACCCTTTTCCGTATTTCGACGTTACGTATGCGGTCCGCCAAAGTGACGCCACATATCCGCCGCAACGACCGCATTTCTACTGCATTATAAGTAATTTATAAAACAAAGAATTGCACTTGATATTCCGTGCAAAATGGGGCGAAGAACTCTTTTATTTTTTATTTTTCAACTGTATTATCTAACATCGATCTTAAATAAAGGGTGCATAAGATACATTTTTAAGTTTTTTTTTATTAAACGGGTCTCTTGGCACTGTACCTAGAAGCAAAAGTTATGGATCTGTTACTTTCGCCTAGGAACAATTTCCTATAACCGTTATGTTATGTTGCCAGCCCTTACTGTCCCGTCTTAAAACTAAAAAAAACTATATATGTATAACTATAACTGAGAATATCTATATTTCACATCACTATTACTCATCAAACTGCCTCCGTGGTCTAGCGGTTAAGTCCATGGATTTAGACGCAGAGGTACCGGGTTCGATTCCTGGTCGGGACACAATAATTTATTTGTGATATTTCTCGAGTTCGGTACGCTAGAAACATCGACGAGCTTGCCACTTGTCATAAAAAGTTCTATAGCAAAGTTGGCTAAATGTGAATCAGATACTGTCGGATAATGATACATATACCAACTAAGTATACCTGCTTTGCCAAACATCTTCAAATAAAACCAAAGATTCCTTCAACCGATTCGTTTCATGGTCTTCTCGAAGTTTTTGGTCAAAATCTGAACTTGCCACCAGAAACCATATCGCGTGGATACCTTCGAACACCTAAAACACATTAAAACATTATACGTAGGAAAAGTTTATTATTTATTGGTACATGCCGGGGATCGAACCGCGACATTTACATTGACCACTATCAGATTTAAAGTTTGATAATGTTGAGTTTTTTTCTTTAGTTAATTGAGGGTAGTTAAAAATAACATTGACAAATAGACAAAGATATAGATTACGGAATGTCTACTATACGTTTATATAAAAATTGTTTACCTGAATCCACTTCTTTCTTTCGCCTCTCTGTCCACCAACATCAAACATCCAAAACTCTTGAATTCCGCCATGCATTGATTTTGGCACCTAAAATTAAAAACGTGTTACGCCATCTATTGTTGAGTAGAAAAACTTCGTGTAAAATATCTTTTAGTTTGGAACGTTACTTGCCTTAACTTTAAATTCTATTTTCTGTATACCGGTTGTCCTCTGCCTGCATCGCAATATATCTGCATCCGTAGGTATATAGTTGGGTTTAGCAACTAAATCAATACGGTCGAGAAAACTAAAAAAAGGTTTATTAGATTAATTTGAATGGGCTCTATAAACAAAATAGTTCTGCTAATCCATAATAGATGGCGCCACACGAAATTTTTAAATATTATAGTTCTTCTATTCGATAATAGATGGCGCCACACGAAATTTAAAATTTATTATTATAGTTTAATTTATAATTTTAATGGGCTCTATAAACAAAATAGTTCTGCTAATCCATAATAGATGGCGCCACACGAAATTTTTAATTTTTATAGTTCTGCTATTTGATAAGAGATGACGCCACATAGAATGAACCACGAAAGATTGCCTGAACAAAAGTTTTCAGGTTTGGGAGTAATGTCAATACGTACTATTCAGCGCTGTCGATTAGTTGATACTCGTTTGATCTTCTATAACACTCTTTTACACCATGATCTCGCCAAAGGTATCTTACCAAGTCAAAATATTCCTAAAAACAATAACTTCATCAAATATAATTATTATAGGAAGACAGATTAACAAATTTTTCTTCTTCTTAAACTTTCTAGAAAAGTGGAGGAAAGCTAAAGTAGTTCGTCAGGGTTCGTTTGCCACACGGGCACGTAACGGCTAACGGCGCGGGCCAGCACCAAAAGTGCATAAATTATCAGCAGGTGGTTATCCGCCGAGATCCTGCCGGGGAAAACGGGGGTATCTCCCCATCTACAAACCAGGCCCATTAGCCATCCGGGCCTGGACGTCCCCCCACTGGTTTATTTTTTGAATGTCAAATCTAATTTTAATTTTTTCTTGTTAATGTCAAACGGAACAAAAAAAGTAACACAGCTTAAATGAAACGGTTGTTAATGCTAACTTTTATTTATTTATTTATTCGGAGAAAATAACAGAAATGATACATACAAATAGGCAAAGGATACAAAAACAAAAATCATAAGTTACATTCGAATCACTTCCTTTGATATTTCTCACTAAGAACATATAGGAAGATAGTTTGAGTACAACACGGACCTAATTATCGTTATATATATATATATATATTTTTATTACTAGTTGCAATAATAAACCATTCAATCAATAATCTTGCTGATCATCAATAAGCACCCTAGTGATATTGGCCTTGTAACTGCTGCAGCTTTATGTGAACATGTCGACCGAGGCAAGTCTGTCGTCGTGGACGCGACACATTCTGCCGAGTGGCGCCCGTTTGCCCGCATTCGTTTTGGCACGTGGTATGACAAATAGCGACCGAGATCTAGTCCTTCTTGTAGGGGCACAAAACAGTATCTTTTGTAAGATGTCCGGGCAATTAAAACTACTGTTACAAATCTTATAGAGGACGCTGGCGTCCAGGATCACACGCCTGCTGTTAAGCGTCAGTGTTTTGTAGCGTTGTAGTAGGTCTCTATAGGAAATGTTAGATTTGGTCAGTCTCCAGTGCTGGGCACGAAGAAATTTCTTTTGTAACATTTCTAACTTATAAGTGGATTGTGGAATATAAAAATTCCATGCACGTTTTATAGATTCACCTTACCTCGTCATATTGTGTGGGTCCATCTAATCCATATTTGATGATTTGTGCTCGAATTGTATGATTTTTGTTGTTTTTCAGTTCTATATCGAGGACAGACATATGTCTTACTATGTCATATATAGATTCGTGTATATTATGATGAATATGTTGGATTTTATTCATTCTTTCTCTAAAAAAATACACATTATTAACCAAAGACATAAAATGTACTCGTTGAACAAGATAGGGCAAGAAGCCAAACTTAATTATATCCGTATGCCATCACAAAAACAATTTTAACCTCGATTTTATGATTAGGCCTAATATAGCTAAAACAACTTGCCTAAAATTTATAAGTAAATTTTATGTATGTATTTTTTATTTATATTTTAATTTATTACTTGAAGTAGGTAATATTTTCGTTACTTTTTTATTATTTCTAAAAGGAATTGTATATTTATTATATATATATTTTTAAAAATTGTTTCAGCTTTAGTTTTTCGAATAATATTTAGTTTTTGCATACTTATTGAAAATTTTATAATATTGTTATTTTTTATAGGCAATAAAGGCTAGTGGTAATGTGGTGGTCGCCTATAATAGGTGCAACATCTAACTTCTGATTTAGTGTTAAGTACAAATAAGTGTGTGATGTTAGCACTGTTGGCTACCCTATTATAAATAAATAAATAAATAAATAAAACTTACAGTAGGCGTAGAATATTATCAAAATGGGGTTAAATGTCATTTAAACATTATTATTTCAAAAACCGTCGTGGACAAACGGATGACTTTTTTTAGCATCTCTAGACAAAAACAAGAATTTGCCTCAAAGTCGCAACCAAATGATGCACTTTTTTTTTTCAATAAAAAACAAAACCGCGGATACCGTCCTTACGTTTCGGTTGACTTTTATTTTAAACATTAGTGAGTACGCGTACTTTAATGCTATCGCCTTTCCATGCGGTTTATAAACTTTTTTTTTTTTTTACTCCCCTCCTATTTCTGCCAATTTCGTTCATTTTCGATTATGTAACTATAAAAAGTTTCCAAATTGCCTCAGGAACTCTAGTACAAAGAGTCATCCGGTTGCTTTTTCCTGACTAAAATTACGCACCATTGCATTAACTACAGGTACTTACTCGGCAGAGAATCCTTGAATATGTAGAATTTTCATTTGTTTAATAATTGTGGTTTTTCCACTCTCGCCTGTGCCTAGTAGTAATAATTTTATAGCCTAGAAAAAGATAAATATAGTATCAGTATCATCACGACCGTTTCCCTATCGGGGTGGTCAGAAACCACGCTTATAAGCGGATTCACATTTAGCCAATTTTACTAGAGGCCAATCATGACAAGTGGCAAGCTCGTCGATGTCTCCAGCGTACCAAACTCGAGAAATATCACAAACTATTTAAATATTAATTAAATGTATTTAAGATATAATATTTAGATATTACGATTTATTAATGTATTGTATGTAGTAGTGCGCTGGATTATGAATGTAAATCCGCGGATACATCATTGGTGTCCATATCAGTATTCGCAGAATTTTTTACCTATTTGGGCGATGAGCCTTGAGATCATTTGGGTAATCTAACAAACGCCAATTGTAATACAAGAGCCAAATATAGTTAGGAGGGTTTAACAGTTTTCATACCTCTCGCCCGCACAAACCATTATCAATTTATCAATTGCGGGGCCCTGGACAACTGCCCAGAGTGCCACATGAAAAGAGGGGCCATCTAACGCGGCAGCAGATTAAAAGTGACAAAAAAACTTAGGTGTCCATAAAACATATGTGTTTTCGTCAAATTCATTTTTTTTTATTGTATAGATTGCTTATTCTAATTACAGTATGTACATGTCATGATGATGCAATCTGCTCATATTATGGGCATACAATATGCTTATGTCAATAGATATTTATTTACAATATTTATTTGTATATAGTTAACATTTAATATTGTTCTTGTCAATTTATTGGAATACAATGTTAATGTCAAAATTTACATGCTAAAAATTCTTTTATTGAGTAAAAACAGTTGTCAATAAGAATTTTCTTTAACTCAATAGTAAAACGTTTTATAGGTAACTCTCATATCTGTCTAGGAATTTTATTATATACTATAATGCACATTATATTGCAGTTTCTGCTGTAATATTCACTTACACATCTTGGGTAGATTAGTCGGGTATTATCTCTAGGTACAAATTTGTTACAAGTATTATATTTTTAAAGAGATTAGAATGTTTATTGACAAATATTCCTATTTCAAGGATATACATTAAAGCTTATATTAATAATTTTAGCTTCTTAAATAAGGGTCTTCCTCGCCAAGCCGTCTGGCCAGCGTGGCGAGTGTAGGCCAAATTCTCCAGTTCTGGAAGGCCCTTCTCCAGCAGTGGAGGTCTAGGACGCTTTGTTCTAGGGCTGTAATAAATGAATGAATGAAATAAGGGTCTACAGGAGTCAAATGGTCCAACTCCACAGATAGCCCGAACACACTTCTTTTGAGTGATAAATACTTTATTGTCGGATACTCCAGTACTGGCAAGGTGGAAGGAAAGAGGGATGTCGAAGCCCGGTGGAAGGAAAGAGGGATGTCGAAGCCCGGTGGAAATAAAGAGGGATGTCGAAGCCCGGTGCGCTTTGATCATAGACATAGGATCGTCGCCTCGTCGCTTATTAGTATTCTATATCTATGGCTTTGATTAAAATTAAAGTGACACTGGAAAAGGATATTACGCGTGGAACTAGCAAACTACGTCTATCGCACTATTTAAATCAGTAACAGGGGGTGGAAACTTAGAAAATTCGATAGAAAGTGGCGCCACCTAGTAGACGGTACTAAATTTAATATCTGTGGTTTGAATATATAGATTTGTCATTCATTAATTAATTCAATTTGGTTCAATATGTCGGCCTTTTTTTTTTTTGGTATATAAAAAAATTAATGTTATAGATTTGTCATTCATTAATTAATTCAATTTGGTTCAATTCAATCAACATGTCGGCCTTTTTTTTTTGGTATAAAAAAATATTTAAAAAAATAAATGTCGGCCATTGTTGTCAACAATCGAACTATACCACCTTAGTCAAATGTAATTTAAATGTATTGTGTAACTTTTAGTACCTGACTATGTATCGTATGGTAGGTACAGTAACAAAATATTTTTAAATTTTCGCCCGCAGTTAATTGGTTGCGGGATCAAAAATCGAATTTCGCATATAATAATAAATACGTTTATTTGATAAGTACAGTAATACAAATTCTCTTCTTTCTGTTTCATTTAATCCAAGTTTCTGAGCACTTTAAACATAATTTATCTATACTTTTTATTACTTACATCGTTATAGGACTTGATCCATTGTTTGATTTCTCGGTCAATCTGTCTCGAATGGTCTTGGTCCTCATCTTGAGGTTTCATGCAGGGAATTAGGCGCATAACTAAACTAAAACAAACAAAATAACCTACGTACTCTTAGAATAACGTCTAGAAACGAAGTACATAATAATTGAGGCAAGTTTTACTGAGCTATAATGGCGATCTGATGGTGAACTACAGTGTCTAAAACTCTCGAATCACTGCAGCTTTGCCGAGATGTGGCTAGCGTGTTCTACAAGCTATGCTACTACGGTGAGTGTTCTGAAGAGTTCCACAACCTTATCCCTTCTTCAAAACACTCACCGTAGTATTATAGCTTGTAGAACACGCTCAGGGAAGCCACATCCGAATCGCTGCAGCGTCGCCGAGATGTGGAGCTCACCACAACCTTATCCCTTCTTCTCTATTACGCAACAGAACCACACGCATAGGTCAAAATATACCCCCTATACCGTAGCCACTATACGCCTAATCGTACATATAAATTTGGAGACTCTTACATCTGTCGCACGCTAAAGATGTGGAGCCAATCAGTGTGTTTCCCCATTCCTATAACCTGGAGTCCTTTAAGCGAAGTGTAAAAAGCATCTTGATAGGCCGGCATAGTGGTAGACTGATGTCGGCAGTCTGTTGCTGCTGTGAAGGTCGCTCATCTACGTATATTTCTTTTACTAGCAAGTATATATATAGAAGTCGAAAAAATATTGTGATCTCACAGAAAAAATGATCAGAAATAGACGTCCAAGGCTCAGCTTTACGCAGTTGAAAAGGAGTGCTAGCAAAAACAGCATTTACTGAAAGAATTGGGCTTGCGGTCAATACATTTATGGAAAAAGCATCCAAAACAGCATTAAAACATCATATACACACATCAAAAAAGTCTAGGGATCAAGCATGTTTATGCGGATTTCTTGTGATTGAGATGTGGCTTTGTAATAAATTTATGATTTTATAAATTTATATGGATCCTTTTTGGTGCATTTCATAATTTAAAACAGGAACTGTCAATCAAATTCGAGTAAAAGATGAAAATCAGCTGTCAATATTTTCCCTATAAAAACATAAGACGCATTGAAGACATTATTAGTGCTACTGTTTCCCTACTACTGATTAAAACCAACGTTATTATGGAGCGGCGACGTCATTTAAGCAGGGAAGAAATGATCAGAGCCGTGGGAATGATAGAAGCTGGTTCCCGGCAACGTACTGTGGCTTTAGCTCTGAATACAAGTCAGAGTGTTATCAGTCGACTTTGGACACGTTACCGAACCACTGGTACCGTGGCTGAGCGCCATGGAGGACGGTATCGTTGCACCACACGGAGACAAGACCGATACATTCAAATCACAGCTCGAAGAACTCCAACAATAACCGCCATGATGTTAGCCGTGAGCCTTCATCGCTCTTCAGGGAACTTAATTAGCGACCAAACAGTCGGAAACCGCTTGCATGAAGTGAACCTTCATTCCCGAAGACCGCTACGGGTACCACCTATAGCAATGCACAATCGTAGGACTCGATATCAATGGGCTCTTGAACACAGAAATTGGACAGAAGAACAATGGCGTTTCGTGTGCTTTTCTGATGAGTCTCGTTTTGGTATGAGGCCGGATACAAGACGTATACGACACTGGAGAACCCCTGGACGCCAACAGCGATTAAAATCCTGCCAGGAAGTCCATCCTTATAGTGGTGGAACCATCATGGTATGGGCGGGTATTTCGATCGGCGGAAGAACTGAGTTGATTTGGATCAGAGGCAACCTCAACGCTCAAATTTATGCTGAGACGGTTGTATCAGACGTCATCGTTCCTCTACAAGTGCATATCGGTCCCTTATTTCAGTTAATGCATGATAATGCACGACCGCACACCGAAAGAGTTGTAAGACAGACTCTCGCCGCAGCTAACATCAATGTCCTGCCCTGGCCTGCTCAGTCGCCAGACTTGAACCCGATTGAGCATGCATGGGATATTCTTCAGAGAAGAGCTCTGCCGAATATGGAGGGTATCCAGTTGCAAGAAGACCTTTTTTTGTTGTTGCAACGAACATGGGCGGCCATTCCACAGCGTGATTTGGATGAACTCATTTTGAGTATGCCAAACCGATGTTCTTGTGTTGTTAGTGTTCGCGGTAGAAACACGGATTATTAATTGTTTAAGTTACCCATAAAATTAAAAAAAAAACTGTTATTTCAGTCTTTTTTTCGAACTTTAATGTTAGTGGTTCAAATGTCAAAAATCCCTTTATTAGGAAAATGGCAATTTTTTTTACTAATGCAAAGGTGACTTGGTTTATCGTTACTGTAGACAAACGAAAACATTTTATTTGATCAATCCTTAAAGAAAATTTTAATGAATATCAATCAGGAGAAAAGTTATTGCAAAAATATATGTTGATCCCTAGACACTTTTGATGTGTGTAGTAATGGTTGGTTAGGGAGAGGAGTGGAATGGTGGATGGTGAGCGTCTTATTGCGCAATAATATACAAAAAAAGGAGGTCTCCTTTGTAAACCAACCTATTGTCGGTCGCAAGCCCGAGACACCATTCGTCTCATCTCTTACCCACACACGATGGACCCAGTACCGAAACGGTGAATCAATGGAATGCTTAGAAATTTCATCATCAGCCTATGTCTCTCCACTGCTGGATATAGGCCTCCCCCAAGGCTCGCCACTGCACGCAGTCTTTTGCAACCCTCATCAGCGACCCTCCTTAGGTAATCCGTCCATCTACTCCAGAACCCGTTTGCCCCATCGGTCGTCGGTTCTGCGGCAGAAGTGTCCGGCCCATTGCCACTTCAGCTTGCTAATTTAGAAGTTTGGCTTAAAATATCCAATTGAACATAGCAGCTTATACACATATGAACCAACTTTTGAACACCGACGTTCACCAGTGCTGGATATATGCTTCCCCCAAGGCTCGCCACTTCACACGATCTTCTCTTATCCATCCCCCACCAGCGATCTTCCTTAGGTCATCTGTCCATCTGGCGGGGCATCTACCTGTACGAGGTCTCCACTCCAAAACCCGGTTCATCGGTTGCGACAGACGTGTCCAGCCCATTGCCACTTCAGCTTCCTAATTTTGAAAGCTATGTCGGTAACTATAATACCAACAATGAATCTCTTCAGCAGTGTAGGTCAAGGATCTGTGATGGATAATGAGTATGAGTGTGAGGATGAATGAGTAACAAATACTTACCTAAAACTGAATTTAATTAAACCAAAATACACCAAATCAATGCTAAGTGATTAATGATTTAAATGGCAATACAATATCTAATCATAAACAATAAATAGATAATAAAACATTATCTTTTAAGATAAGCGTAAATATTACATGTAATTTATACTTTTCGGTAAATCAGGGCTAACAGAATAGGGCATTCTCGTCACATTCCTAGTGCAGAGAAGTTATCCTAAAAATATCGCCACTCATACACAGCCTAATCAAGTAGGTAGCGAGAGGTCAACGATCGCGCGAACGTTGACTTACCTAATTCTTTCTCTCTATTTCGTCCCTCGACTGTGGGCAAGATCAATAATAACACTACCCAGCCTTAGGGTATTTATCACGATGGATATCGCGATTTTCAGACTTCACCATGCAGTTCATTACAGCCCCTAGAACATTGCGTCCTAGACCTCCACTGCTGGAGATGGGCCTTCCAGAACTGGAGAATTTTGCCTACACTCGCCTCGATGGCCAGACGGCTTGGCGAGGATATGATGTCAATTTTTTATGAGAATTTATTAACGATTCCACAAGTTGTTATTAGTGGAACCGGGACCGACGGCTTAACTTGCTCTTTGTAAGAAAAGTGTATTTCTCATTGGTACATGCCGGGGGGGGTTTGAACCGACCTTTGTAGGATTTAAGGTACGCGTTCTTACAATCGAGCCACCACCGCACCATGCAGTAGTGTTTTGTTTTTCGTTGAATTTGTATCTCTAAAAAATACCGTTTTTATTTCAAGTAAAGGTTATACTAATATTTCGGTACATTAAAAAATAAAACAAACATCTAATACAAATCACACAATTTATTTTGTATGTAATAATAATAGCTATTATAATGATTTTTAGTGATACAAATTTATCTAAGTGGGTAGTTGTATGTTTTGTGAGGATAGATGGATAAATAATTATTGCAAAACCTAGTAAACGAAGTTTGATGAAATTTTACAGTAATATACCCACAAGTGTAATAGTTTATATTATACTATAAGACATGTGACTCCACGGCCAATTGACTGTCAGTTTGTTAATATCTTCATGCCCTATATAAAAAGTCACAGTTTTTTGCCGATTACATGGGTGAAGCCGAGTCAAATAGGTCCACAACTTAAATAAATTTGTACCACTGTATTTGATAAAACATTTTCGTCAATTTTCCTTCCGTATACAAAACCTTTCCAATACCCTTTAGCACCTCTCTTTGATATTAAACCCTTTGAAAATATAGCTCTTCTCCTCAAAATGTGCATCAACCAAATACTGAAATATTTTTTGGAATGGTTGTTGATTTTCGCCTACCTTTCGCTTGCACACTAACATTTTCATAGCTTTTTAAGTGTGTACTTCAGTTTTCTAGGTTTTTCCTACTAAATTACATTTTAGACATACGGGGTCACTTTGTATGGTCTTACGTCTGACTAATATATTGTTCTATTGATAGAAACAAAATACTTTTCTTAAAAAAACCATATGGCGGAAAGGACAAAAAAAATGGCTTCTGCAAACTGTTAATTTGTATAGATAAGCAAAAAAAGTAATTTCCGATATATGGTTTGTTTCTATCAATATAATCACATATCTGTACAAAATCACCTAGTAGGTATAGACTGAGCTTTCAAGACATTAACGGAATCGTAGTGTTTGATTTAGTAGGAAAATTAAGAATGGTGGATGTTGAGCGCCTTGTAGCTCAATAAAATTATATACCTACTTACTTAAGACAGTAGGTATAGATCATTTTAAGTGTATAAAATATGACTAAATTGTCGATTGACCCCTTTTTGCTAACTATGTCAAAATATGTCAAGTCCGTAATTTTATTTACCAAAGAATTCGAATTTCTTAAAATTACACTTACGACTTAAAATAACTTTTAAAATGTTGGTGTGCGAGAGAAGGATGGAAAGCTTAACAGCCGTCTTAATGATTTTTGAATTGAAATACGATTACCTCTATTTATGACGTTAACTAATAAACACAATGTCACATTTCGTTGACCGTTTCCCTTTTTAACGTTTGACGTAATTAATGGATGACACCTTATTTTAGCCATGTGCAGCAGTCTCGAACTTAACGATTTAAGGTTGCCATTGACGAGTCTTCCAACAGACCAAATCGCGTGGTCATTTTCCAAAATGTATTATATAAACGAATATGGATTACGTGTACGTCCATTTAGTTTATTTTGTGTTGCGCCACTGCCAGTGACGACGACAACTGCATAATCTTGTTGAATGGAAAATATCGGAATCGTATCGAATTTATCTGTCAAATTAGCGATTTTTGCAAACTACTTATCGACGAAATTTGACAGCAGCCACCATTTTGGCATTTGCTTCTAGTGTTGCAAAGGAATAAATATAATTGTCCATTGATATAATACAAATATTAGGTCATAAAATAAGTTAATATGGAGCTGCCTGAGTTTTTAATGACATAAGTTCTCATATTAAAATATTAACGTACTTTGGAACTAATGATATTGAAAAATCAGCTTTTTGATTTTTAAGTGGCAACATTTTGACTTACCGACCTAAATAGTTAAGATAGCGATCTGTCGTGACAGCCGACGCATGTCTTTTTTTCTGACATTTGAGGAAGAGGTTTTAGATAGTACATTTTATTACTTATGTATGTTGACTAGATACGTAATGTATTTTATTTTAATAGTTGCACAATTTATTACAACACATCGCGATTTTTTTTAGGTACATTGCGTGTAGTGTTGCCCAAAGCAAGACTAATACAAAGAATTGGCCAATCTTGGTCTAGCATCATCTTCATTATCATCATTACAGCCCCTAGAACACAGCGTCCCAGACCTCCACTGCTGGAGATGGGCCTTCCAGAACATATATCTGGAGAATTGGGCCTACACTCGCCACGCTGGCCAGACATTTACATTCATGTTAGTTTTTTTTTTTAATGTATGGAAGATAAATTGCGAATCCCACATCTTTGAGTATGAATACTGACAAATATACATCTCTCGGTTTATTCATCTTTATATGTGTAAAGTTTAATATTATTAACTTATTTTGGTCTTTTAGTATAACTTGCCGTGTTACAGACATTTTTTTTCACTTCCTACTTAAATATTAATTATAGATTTGTTTAAGAAGTAATATACGAACAGTATAAACGAATTACAATATTAAATAATTTAAAGAAAATTTGAAAATGGCGCGCGACATAATGACAAAAAACTGACAGCGCTCAGAACGATCTACCTCGATATCGTGAGCAGTCTAAGCGCGAGAAATAATGTCATTTGTGACGTCACACAGCTTTGGCAAAACAGTTTAAGCGCGTATCGGAACACCATTAAGCGTGCTTAGGTTACTATTATCGCGTATCGGAACGAAGCGATTGTGTGTTATATTGTACCATGCTTAATAACTTCGGACGTGCAGAATAACAATAAATATTAAAATGTACTAAATAATATATTTTCAAATCCATCATAACAATCCATTCCTTACATATTACACAACAATTTTTCTCATACCAAAAATACATAGCTATACTTTTAATTGTAATTTTTACAAATACATTTTTAAATGCCAAAATTATTTTAATAGTGTAATTTCAGTTCGTAACTGCCTCCGTGGTCTAGCGGTTTCTTTCGTGGATTTAGACTCGGAGTTACCGGATTCGATTCCTGGTCGGGACACAAAAATATTTATAAAAATATTATATATCTCGAGTAAAGTATCATCACGACCGTTTCCCTTTCGGGTGGTCAGACACACGCTTATAAAGAAGCGGATTCACATTTAGCCAACTTACTATAGGCCAATCATGACAAGTGGCAAGCTCGTCGATGTCTCTAGCGTACCAAACTCGAGAAATATCACAAATAAATTGAATAATAATTAAAAGAGATTGCCCAAAACCAGACCCCAACTTTGTTGGAGCATGCCTCAACAAAATATAATTCAATAATCATATCTTTTTATTGTATTTTTTTTATTATTTAATTATAACATTTGATTTACCCCAGCATTAAAATATAATTTAATTAAATAGTCAATTGGTTAAGATTTATGTATGAAATAGTTACAAAGCACTATTTAGACATCAGTCCCTAACACTATGCCGGCTTGACTAATGCTTTTTCACACTTAGCTTGAAGGACTCCAGGTTATAGGTAAGTGGAAACACACAGGCTGGAAGAGCATTCCACATCTTTATCGTGCGTCAGATGTACGAGTCCCCAAATTTATACGTACGCGAAGGGATGGTGACTACGGTATGTGGGTGCATATTCTGACCTGTGCGTGTGATTCGGTTGCGGAATGGAGAGGGAGGGATTAGGTTATAGAGCTCTTCAGAGCACTCACCATAGTATAGCCGGTAGAACACGCTCAGAGAAGCCACATCTCGGCGAAGCTGCAGGGGGGGGAGAAAGGGGGACTTCTTGGCCGTCAGCGCGCATGCCTGGGTCTTGTTGGCATTGAACTGGACAAGATTTTGAACACCCCACAAATAGATTTTGTGGAGCGTGTCGTCCAGTTCTGCCGTCATGATGCGCCGTGACTCCTTTGCCTCCCAAAGCTCGAGGACTCAGATACCGCCCGTGAGCCGTGCTGTCATCTGCATAACAATGAATGTTGCCCAGAGACAACATATCTTTGATATGCAGAAGGAAGAGTGTTGGTGACAACACAGAGCCCTGCGGTACGCCGGCTCCACCTAACGCAGCCCGATGAACCACCTAAGACCTCCACTGCAGCAGTCGGCAAGGCATCAGAAGGTGGTCGCCGCACCCAATGGCAGCAGTCCCCAACACTATGCCGGCTTGACTAGATGCTTTTTCACACTTCGCTTGAAGGACTCCCAAGTTATAGGAAAGTGGAAACACAGAGGCTGGAAGAGCATTGACCACAATAAGATGTAGTGCAGTGTATATTTATATTTTCGTTTTTAAGGTATACGAGGGGCGTTCAAAATATTCTCGGTATTGATACGTTACAACCTCTTTTATATATATATTTGTTACTGGCCGCTAAGATTCATCCATTGACATTAAAAAAAAGTAAAATTGGAACCGAGATGTTCTTTTGTTTTTCTGCAATTGCCGAACAAACATGAACACCATGAGCGAATTAACAATTTTAACGAAATTAGAGAACCGATCCGTCATAAAATTCTTGACAAAACAGGGTAAAAATCAAAAAACCATAAAAGAGGAAATGGATTGTGTTTACCGTGAGTCTGCTCCTTCTTTATCTACTATTCAAAAATGGTCAAGCGAATTTAAGCGTGGAAAGGAGAGTATTGAAGATGACCCTAGACCTGGCCGGCCTGTAGTGGCTACCTCACAAGAAAATATTGATAAAGTGGAAAAACTTATATTGGAAGACGGCCGAGTGAAGGTAAAATCTATAGCTCAAGTAACCAATCTCTCTATTGGTACCGTACATGACATTATACATGACCATCTTAATATGTCAAAAGTAAGTGCAAGATGGGTTCCGCGAATGCTGACGCTTCTTCAAAAGGATATGCGTGTGGCTTGCTGTTCAGATTTTATCGACCTGTGTGGTGAAAATCCCGATGAGGTGCTGCAAAAAATAGTTACTGGAGATGAAACCTGGGTTCATCATTATGACCCAGAGAGCAAACAGGAGTCCATGCAGTGGCACATTAAGGGTTCAGCTCATCCCAAGAAGTTCAAGGTAATCCCGTCAGCTGGCAAGGTCATGGCCACAATATTTTGGGATTGTGAAGGAGTTTTGCTTATCGATTATAAAGAAAAAGGTGTAAATATCACAGGGCAGTACTACGCTAACGTTATACGTCAATTAAGAGATGCGATCAAAGAAAAGAGGCGAGGAAAGTTAACCAAAGGTGTTCTGCTTCTGCATGACAACGCCCCTGTCCATACTGCTCATATTGCCAAGGCAGCTATTGTTGAATGTGGGTTTGAAACTGTTACTCATCCACCCTATAGTCCGGACTTAGCCCCAAGCGACTTCTTTTTGTTTCCCAATCTTAAAAAGGATCTGCGTGGAAATAAATTTTCTGACGATGAAGCGTTGAAGACGGCCGTGGAGGAGCATTTTTACACCAAAGATAAAAAATATTTTTATGAGGGATTAAAAAAAATAATTGATTGATCTTATAAGTGTATGAACATAGGGGGGGAGTATATTGAAAAATAAAAATATCAAACTTTTCGTACTTGTTTGTTTTTATCCACATACCGAGAATATTTTGAACGCCCCTCGTATATCTATAGGCCTTTTGTATATTCATTTTGTTGCCTGAAAATAATGATTATTATTATTATGCTGTACCTAACAAAAATCCATACTAACTTGTATACTAGGCATTGTGTGTACTAGGGAGTGTAACGATTTTGTTTTTTTGTTAACAATTTTAGCATCCTCTGACTCCTGAACTATTTGTGTGTGTTTCAGGAGTCAGTATCTTCCATGAATTTGTACATAAATAAAAAACGATGATAGTTACGAATTGAAATTACACTTAGGTATAGTGATCCTTATATAATTTAATTATTATGATTGCATTAATGCCAGAGGTATACTATCCTTACAGACGCGTGGCGAAGGGTTGTGATCCTATTTTTTAACTAAACTTTTAAGGCAGAGATGATTTACTAAAAATGTTTTTTTTTTTTTATACTAGCAAATGTGATCTGCACCCTTTACTATAGGCCCATCATGACAAGTGCCAAACTAGTTTTTTTTTACAATCGAATCCGCTATTAAAAAAAAAGGTCCACAACCAATCGCCAGTCAGTTTCTCTTCTAATAATTAACATTGGCAATTGAAAAAACTAACAAAAAAAACTGTTTATAATATAATCGCAAACAAAACAATATCGCTATTTTAAAATTAAATAATTAATTATTGTTGAATAGAAATTTGATTCAACATTAAACCAACTACAGTGAGGGACTGAGCTAAAAGAGATTGCCCAAAACCAGGCCCAAACTTTGTTGGAGCGTGCGTCAACAAAATATAATTCAATAATCATATATTTTTAATGTTTTTTTTTTTAATTTAATATCAACATTAATTTACCCCAGCATTAAACTATAATTTAATTAAATATTCAATTGGTAATTTTTTTTTTTGTTTTCTCCCGATGGATGATGAATGAGGTGATAGGGAAGGCAAAGGGTCTAGCCCATACAGCCAAGTTTGACGTAATATATCTTTATTTTTTATGAGTTAATGAGGTCATCATCAAATTCCAGATGCTGCAGAATTTGGAGTCAATCGCGGCACCATAGCTCAAACACGTCGGGTAAAATATGGCAGTTGACAGCGCGGGAAAACCGCAAAAAATAAACTGCAACTTGTGCCCCATATTTAAAGTACAATTTATCGTTTTCCATAATTATTCACATTGCAGCACATTATTAAACAAAACAACACCACTTTTGACTAATAATATCCACTACAAAGACACAATAATATTTGTCTTTTCCTTCTTTTTATATTAATTTTATACTGTATATAACTATTGTTAACTTTAAAGGTTTATTAATATTAATATTTGTATAGTAAATTAAAAAAATCTAGGTATATTGACAATCCATTTTTAATGAAAATGTATGTATTAATTATAAGATTGACTACATGGTAAATTGGGCTTTACTGTTAAGCCATGTAATGTTTTGTTAATAAAAAAATTTAAAAAAAAAAATTAAAACTTTATTGCACAAAGTACAAAGGCAAGTTAATGCCGCTAGACATACTATACTGGACCAACCTTACCTCAAAGCAGTTACAAGATAAGGCAGGTGTTATTATTTAGCTCAGTCCCGTACTGTATGGTTAATAAATGCACCAAAATATGGCAAACTGATTAAATTATAAGACACTTAATATAATAATTATTATAAAATTTGTAAAAATGTCCTTAACTTTGTATTAACAAAAATATTCAAAAAAAAAAAACACAACATGCGTCCTTATAAACTAACAAAATCTAGAATATACACAAACTTATCAATTACACTATGTTTCAAGCAAAAACATTTAAAACGTAAACAAAAGTCGTTCAAGCGAACTGTGAAACAGGAACTTGTTTACATTAGAGATTAAACGGATAGTGGTTTGGCCGGATACCGGTTACCGAATATTCGGCCCATTATCGCGTTACATGACGCGACCAGTTTGATTTGAAATGGGCGCGGTGAACGAGATCGGAAAGCAAAAGGCTATTATGTCTGGTATACGAAGCCAAAAATTAACTTAAATAAAAAAAAAACATGCATGTATAAACCTTTGGTAAATCCAAGACTCCGTCAAAGAGATCCCACTAAGCTATTAATGCCAATATGGAAGAGTTCACTGTGTAGTTCTAATTGCTATTGTATGGCTATAAAAGTTTATAATCATATACCTTCGGACATTAAATTATTACCTATATTTAAAAAAAAACTTTATCTCGCTGACTGTCTGCTAAATGTTTCTATAGTCTTAAGGAATTTTGTGAATACAAATGTTGCCATAATTTAAGAAATGACAAATTGTATGTAATGCTATTATTATTATTATCCTTAAACATTTGCATGTCAAAATCTGGTGGATCATGAGAAACTATTTTGATTTTATTTATATAACATACTATGTACCATCTATCCTAGCAAATAAACGATTTCATTTCATTTCAAACAGAGTCGAAAATTTGGTATTCTTTCATCATAATTTGCCACTTGTTAATTATGAGTATTAAGCTACATTTTCGTCGAGTGATTATTAAAATAAACTGTGTCCAAAACGTATTGTGGTATCATTTTCCTCATATAAAATAATGAGAATGTTTGAATATAACTATCCAGCACCCGACCGGATACTTACTATCCGGTATCCGGCCGGATAGTAAAAACAAGGCCGGATATCGGATAGTCAAGATATCAAAATTAACAAGTGGCAAATTATAGTGAAAGAATACCAAATTTTCTGCATTTGTTGGTAATAATAATTTCAAATCAAACTGGTCGCGTCATGTAACGCGATAAAGGGCCGAATATTCGGTAACCGGTATCCGGCCAAACCACTATCCGTTGCATCTCTAGTTTAAATCATGGTTAAATAAAATCAGGAAACAATTGTCCAACTGAAATTCCACCTATTAAACTTAATGGTGACCCCTTGGCACGAGTTACATCCTTTAAATATTTGGGACATCTGTAGTGTTACTTAAGCGCAAACGTTATATAATGGAATCCGTTAACTATATTTTATTATTATTTTATATATAGTTGATTTTTGCACAGCCGCTGTCAAGATCGAGCGCTTATAGAGTTGAGAATTGAATAATAATTCGTAATTACGACGCAATCTCTGACATGAATATCTAAAAACGTTTGCGACTAAGTAACAATATAGGGCTGTTGATCACTGAAGATCTTCATGACGATGTTGACCTGGAGAGGGAACGCAGGGCGCTGGCTGTAAGAGCAAATATGATAGTCCATAGGTTAAAAAGATGTACACAAGTCAAAATTACACTATTCAGAGCTTTGTCATCATTGCACACATGCAGGTTTGCTGATGCTCATGAGGATAGCTTCGATGCCATCCTACAGAAGAGGTATGCAGCGATGCTCTGCAGATTGCGGAACAGTACCGACAGCCTCCTGAATGTTAATCGGAGCATGCCTTTCCTTATTTTTGTCCCTATGCTTTCTTTCATACCTACCCTTTTTCGTATTTCGTCATTACGTATGCGGTCCGGAGCCGCATATCCGACGCAACGATCTCATTTCTACTGCATCAACTCTACTCTCATGCGTATTCTGAAATATCCACGTCTCGCTTCCATACATAAGTGCTGGTACCAACATGGCATTATGTATGGCGAGTCGAGCTTTGTCACTGACATTCCGACTGGCGATCAGTGACCCCAGGGCACCGTTGACACTATTTCCCGCGTTCACTCTTCTTTCAACATCCCTTCTTTCACTTCCCATCCGCAGTGAAAACACTGCCCAAATTATATAAATTTCATTTACTTGTTCTAGAGTTTCATCATCAATCTTTATCGTCACGGTTGTCATCCTTCTTCTTTCAAACACTAGTACCTTGGATTTTCTCGCATTCAAACGGAGTCCTTTTTCTGCACATCCCTCTTTCATTTCTGTGACTAGTGATTGCAGTTGTGGTCAGAAACCACGCGTATAAATAAGCGGATTTACATTTAGCCAACTTTACTGCCGGCCAATCATGACAAGTGGCAAGCTCGTCAATGTCTCCAGCGTACCAAACTCGAGAAATATCACAAATAAATTAAATATTAATTAAATGTATTTATTTACATTTTACATAAATATTTTTGTGTCCCGACCAGGAATCGAACTTAATCCACGGACTTGACCGCTAGACCACGAAGGCAGTTATACTATGTTATGTGTGTGATAATATATGTACTGTTGTGTGTACTATATAAATAAACATAATAATGTTTGATAAACTTTAACATTAGAATGCTTGTAAGAATGACAAGCTGTATGCTCAAAATTTGAGATGACGTCAAGTAAAAAAATATAAAACTGAGAGCTACGCATAAAAAACATTTAAAAATATAACAAAACCACTTTAAAAGTAACAAATTTTACACAAAAATAAAACAGAATACATATACATAAATATCTAGTATTTTTTTAAACAGCCATATATGTTGTTTAGAAACTTTGAGTTTTCGAATGAAACATAGTATAGTAACGACACACTATATATTTTAATTTTAAAATATTATGTATTTTTAAAAACACATAGTACCTAATTGGCAAATCATAATAACTAGTTACATGACTCAAAACACTACTGAACCGATTTTAAACAAGCATCTTATACTTTTAATTAAATTTTACAATGTGCCTTATATCTAAGGCCGGTTACAATGCTTGACCGGACGATCGTTGCGTATTTCGGTCGCGTATGAGATTTACATATATGGAAAGTCGTGGTTCACTGGCACATTTTATTGATTAAGAGGGTAGTTCCAAGGTATTAAGTATCATCACGACCATATCCCCTTCAGAAACCACGCTTTCTATAAGCGGATTCACATTTAGCCAACTTTACTATAGGTCAATCATGACAAGTGGCAAGATCGTCGATGTCTCTAGCGCATATTCCAATTTATTAATATAAATTAATAAATATTATTGTGTCCCAACCAGGAAATTCACGGACTTAACCGCTAGACAACGGAGGCAGTAAGTATTTTCCAAGATATTTTAGTATAGTTTTAAGAAATGTAGTCAAATTAGCTTTCTAGGAAGTAACTGTAATTTTAGACATACTGGTATATTCACTTATATTCGTTTTAAGAAATGTTAGCATGAAAATACCACTTTTTTTAGCACAAGTCGTTCGTTTAATGAAAAATCTAACATTTGATACTAATTTCGTATGTCAGTACCGTGTTGAAAGGAGGGTTATTGATGTTACTTTTTGACAGATGTCATTTAACATAAATAAATAAATATAAATAAATATTTCCAGACAGGTCACACAGCGCCATCTAATTTCCGTGGTAAGCTACGGCTAACCTAGGCTTGTGTTACGGAAACTAGATGGTTAATAAACTACATAATATACTTCTTTTTTTGTTTTGTAAATATAATATACATATAAACACCCAGACCGAGACAAATTATACAATGTACAACTTGCCCCCGGTGGGAATCGAACCCACGACCTCCCGAGTTCACGGCAACGTTTGTTACCACAGACCACGGAGGCGGTCAATAAAAAATGGTTTGTTTACATTGTTTTATACTTTATATTATATTTGTTTAAAATGTATTTTAAACGATTTTATGTAATAAATTCAAAGCCCATAATACATTGTCAATTGATTTGTTACTTGTCAAAAAGTAGCCTCACCGCTCGTTTTTTTTAAGAAATGTTAGTAGCATTGTTAAAAAAGTGGTATTTCTTAACAAAAACGACATTTCACGCTGGTTTATGAAGTTGCTACGAAATGTTGGAAATGCTATAAAACGAACGCGGCCTTATTGACACAATTATAACAATTTTATTAAAACAAAATATAATATTATATCCCCAGAATGTCCGTAATTTTATTTCCCAGATAGCTAATTCTACTACATCGCATCGTACCCTTAATAATATAAGGGCTTAAATATACTTTTTTGTATAGTGCGATTTTGAATAATAATAATAATAATAAATATTTCCAGACAGGTCACACAGCGCCATCTAGTTTCCGTGGTAAGCAACGAGGCTTGTGTTACGGAAACTATATACATATAAACACCCATACCGAGACAAATTATACAATGTACAACTTGCCCCCGGTGGGAATCGAACCCACGACCTTCCGAGTTCACGGCAACGTTTGTTACCACTAGACCACGGAGGGCACAAAATGGAATTATCTACCAGTTAGCGCGGTGGTGGCTCGGTTGTAAGAACGCGTACCTTAAATCCTACAATGGTCGGTTCAAACCCACCCGACATGTACCAATGAGAAATACACTTTTCTTACGTACATTTGTCATAGATTTACAACACCACCGTTCCCGTGCCTCGGAGAGCACGTTAAGCCGTCGGTCCCGGTTTCACTAATACCAACTTGTGAAATCGTTAATAAATTGTCATAAAAAAATGACATCATATCCTCGCCAAGCCGTCTGGCCAGCGTGGCGAGTGTAGGCCAAATTCTCCAGATATATGTTCTGGAAGGCCCATCTCCAACAGAGGTCTAGGACACTGTGTTCTAGGGGCTGTAATGAAAAATAGCGCTGACAGAGAGAAAAGGACAATAATAACTCGGTAACGGTAATTGTCTCTCTCACACTCGCGCGTCTCCCGTTCTTATCAGAATTTTAAAACGCAATTAAACAAAAAAAAAAAATACTTTTTCATATTATGCCCTTGTATTACTAATGGTGCGACAGTTCTCAAAATTATACTAAAAATCTTTGAAAATGTTGGTGTGGAGCGACGACGGTCGGTCAAGCACTGTAACAGGCCTAAGGCCGAGATCCATGAAGCGTGCTTGGACTTTGCCTAGCAGTGTCAACACAACCGTAATACCTTACGGAGTCGTCAGGAAACAAGCTTTTTTCTTCTAATGAATGAAATAATAGAAAAGGCAAAGGGAACTAGCCCATACAGCCATGACTGTTGTAATATAATCTTTCTTGTCACGACTTATAAAAAAAATCATATTAATTTTATAATATCACCCAAACACGTGGGTGGGTATACGGGAAAACTTCTCTTATCATTTTTCATTTCGAATAACCATTTAAGATCTATAACGAGTTGAAGTAGGTTAGCAACATCTATTGCTTTATTTTTAATAAATTAGTTCGATAATTTGTCGCCATTTTGTATTTTTCTTCGCTGCTGGCTCCTTCAACATGGTTCCTACCAAAGTCATCTCTGTCGAACGCTGTCGACAACCGTCTAATCCTTATATATACGCTTAACGTACATTTAAAGTTTTATATACAGAGTGTCCCAAAAATCAACGTCAAGCCGAAAACGGTTAATAGGCCAGGTGGTGACAGTTATCAGAAAAATAATTTTAAAAATCTAAGTTAAGTACTTTTCAAATTATAGACATTAAAAACAATTGAGAAAAATGTTAGAGATGATCTTTTAAGTACTGTGACTACTAATCTTTACTTTTTATATATATTTTTTGTGAGTGGCGTAAAAACTCACAAAAAAAAAAAATTAAAAGTAAAGATTTGTAGTCACAGTACTTAAAAGATCATCACAGGTGACATTTTTCTAATTTTTTTTAATGTCAATAATTTGAAAAGTACTTAACTTAGATTTTTTAAATTATTTTTCTGATAACTGTCACCATCTGGCCTATCAACCGTTTTCGACTTGACGTTGATTTTTGGGACACCCTGTATATATAATTAAATGAAAAATATAATGTGCTATAATTAAGACTGTGTTTTGTGATAGTGGTCGCCTGCAACCACTAGATCTGTTTATATACGAGATCAAGAGATGTGCGAAGAAAGTGAATTGCACAAATATAACAAAAAATATATAATGGATGTATCCCCACGTCGAGACACGTGTACGATTGAGGAAAGGTGCTGTCTCATTCCCAGTTCCTCCAACGTTGCAGTGGATAAAGGGTCACAGTGGTTCACTGGGTAACGATACGGCTGATGAACTGGCCAGAAGGGGGTCATCTACAATACCGATAGGCCCAGGACCGACAATCCCCCTACCATTCCAATTCATGCGAAGCTGGCTTCGCCAAAGAACTAATAAACTGCACGAGCAGATGTGGGCATCGACCACAGACTGCAGACAGTCCAGGGAGGCCCTTCCCAAACCAGACAGGCGCCTCACACGACATCTCCTGGGCCTTGACAGAGCCAGGCTTCGAATAGTGGTGGGGGTCTTGACGGGACACTGTGCCTTTAACAAACATCTCCATACTCTGAACATTACAGATAGCCCACTGTGTAGAGGATGCATGGCGGAAGAGGAGACGGCCGCGCATGGAGTGCGACAGTGTGGCTGCGCCTAGACTAAGGTTCCTCCAGACTGCGAGGACTCTTCCGGAGGTCTGCAGGAACGTAACGGGTCTCCTGGCCTTCCTGGAGGAGATCGGATGGCTCCGCTGAAGGAGTAAAGATCACGCACAATGGTCCAATGGAGAGTAAGTGCGGAAAAGCCATCGAAATCACAATCACAATCCCAGTTCCTCCAGGATGGACTTGTTGACTTGTAACTCCGTCCATATGACTAACATTCTCCACCAACACCTCATTTCTAGAGCATTAATCAATTTTATTTCTGATTAGCGCCACGTCTCTGCAGCATACAGTAAAATAGGGAACACAAGAACTTGTAGTAGTGTGGCGGCACATAGAACGGTCCCTTCACCACAAGGGTCACGGGTTCGATGACGATGTGGTGGGGGTACCATACGGGACTGACCCACTATTGTGTGGGCTAAGTTGAACGACCTGGGAAGTGGTAGGGATACTACTTCCCGATCCTAGTTTCTGGCTATAATTATGTTTTTGACATTAATCTACCGAATAAGCAGTTTTACTCTTGAGAACTCCCAAAGTAGCTTTCGTAATGTTTCGGTTCCTTCATATAGATTCCTAATTAACTTGAAAATGTTGAATTGTGCGAGCTCCCGCAATGGATGCAAAATTACCATCTTAATCGCACACTTTAAGATTGTCAAAATTTATTTATTTAGCGATAGTTAAGAGATGTTTTCATTGTATGTTTAACTTAGTTTTCCACAGCAAAAATATTAATAATAAAACATATGTTATACATAAAGAATATGTAAAAAACTTAATTATTTTTTGGTTGGTATCGTATTTTGATAACAGAAAAAACCCTTAAAAATATATTCTTAATAATAAACTTACTAAAAACTACGATAATATTAACACTTAAGTATTTATTTTTCTCTACTCGATAAAACTAATGGGGTAGGAGTTTTTTTTTTAAATAAGGTCGCGATTCAAAACCCCGGCATGTACTAATGAGAAATACACTTTTCTTAATTTTTTTTTTTTTAATAATGGTACTTGTCCTCTGTTGTAAGAACTCTATCCAAAAGGTACGCGGATCGAACCCTGGCATGAACCAATGAAAAATAATTATCCTTGATTGTGGTTGTATCATGTTCTATTGTGTTGTAGTTTTTGCTTAGATTTACTTAGTTGTTGCTGTAATTGTATTGTTTTTATTTTGGCTACTCAAAAGCCCAATTAATGGATAATAGCATGTGGTTGCCTGTAATTGGTGCAGAATCTGTTTGTAAGTAAAAATCAATGTATGTTTTGTTGCTGTCACTATTGACGACTCTAATAAATAAAAATAAATAAAATAAAATGTAAATTTGTCTTAGATTTACAATACCACCGATAACAACTTGGTGGAATCGTTAATTAATTGTCATTACAAATTGACTTAAGCGCGCCATGATGATGAAGCCAAATTACTTAGCACTCCATTGATTCACAGTGTGGGTGAGTGTGTAAGTGTCTCGGCTTGTGACCGACATAATTATTAAATTTCTATTCTTTGCACTTTCTTATATACTTGTACTAATAATTTTAACAGCATAATATACCGCGTGTAATTGTCAAAAGTATAAATATTTTTTTTCAGGCTTCAGGTGTCATTGGAAGAACCCTTATTTGAATATTATCAATTTTAAAAAAAGACAAATTTAATTATCCTAAAAACAAGTGTTTTTACGAATATTAATTGATCTCGCTTACAGCCGGTTGACAAAATAAAGAGAGAATCAATGACTGAATAACAATGAATGAATCGTCGACCTGTCGCTACCTACTTGATTAGGCACAGCTGTAATTTGATTGTATTGATTTGATTTAATTTGGTTTAATTTGATTTTGATATTAAAAAAATCAGGGAGAATAAAAACTCTGAAGATTGCGCTTTGTTACAAAAAGATGTTGAAGAGATTGCAAAGTTATTTTATTTTATTTATTCAATTATATATTTTTAGATATTTTATAGATTTAGGTAAATTTAGATTTTAAGTAATTTTAGTTATGTTTAGTTCATGGCTGACTTGATTATTGTTAACTGTTGTGTTATAGCATGTGGTGGTCGCCTATAATAGGTGCAGCATCGGACTTTTGATTTAGCCTTAGCATGGGAGCTGTTGGCACTGTTGGCGACCCTATTATTATTAATAATAATTAGTGTCAATATTTTTAGGATAACTTCTCTGCACCGTAACTAAAGATTTTATTACTGAATAATAAAAATAAAATATACGTAGTTCTTTATTTTTATTCTAGAATCTAATATAAAAATATTTGCTTTTTAATAAATTACAACTAGTATAATTCGAGTGGAGAAAAATAAATAAATTTATGCGTGTATTTTATGATTATAATATATAGTTTTTTTTTGTGATATAGGTCTACTTCTTTACTCTTAGTAATTCACTCTCTTTCTCATTTCTCTTAGTTTTAAAGTATAAACCAGTTTAGCAATATAATATGTAAACCCAAATATTTCGTTCAAAAGATTCAAAAAATTGGAAAACAACGAATATGAATTGGAATTATTTGCAAACGTGAATTCCACAACTAAGAATTAGGAAGTATTGCCAAATTAATATAGCATTTGGCGGCTACATTATGATCATGTTCACATTAAACACAACTTAGTCATATTGTAAAATACACTCTTTTTTTTTTGTTTAAGTTCCTTTCTCCCATGGATGATGAATGAGATGATAGGGAAGACAAAGGGTCTAGCCCATACAGCCAAGTCTGACGTAATATATCTTTCTTTTTTATGAGTTAATGAGTTTATTATCAAATTACATATGTTGCAGAATTTGATGCTTTTTCTGGAGTCACTCGCGGCATTATCGCTGTCAAATAAACTGCAACTTGTGCCCCATATTTAAAGTCTAATTTATCATTTTCCATAATTATTCACATTGTAGCACATTATTAAACAAAACAACACCACTATTGACTAACAATATCCACAGTAAAGGTATTTAACAAAACAAAAACTTGCACTTGACATTTCCGCGCGAAATGGCGCGAAGGACTCTCCATTTTTAAAAAGTTTCTTTACAATTCAATACATTAGTCCTAAACACGTAATTTATTCATAATCGAGTTGGGGACCGACTCAGGGTCAGTCGACCGAAAATCGCGTAAAGACCCGTTAAAATTATAAAAACTATTATGAATATGCATACAACTCAAATAGGCAATTTTTAATTGAAAGTAACTTAATATGACTAAAGTTGGTTAAAAAGGGTTTAACTCTATGCATATCTCTCGCTCGCACAATCTAACATATTCAATGATTTTTTACTCTTGAGTGTAAAATAGAGTACTTTACTCAAAAATACACTCAATACTAGAAAAATCTTTGAAAATGTTGAGATTGTGCGAGCGAGAGGGATGCATAGCGTTAAACCCTGTTAGTGCAACATTTCCGTATGTGTGAAGTTTTTAAAACTAAATGACTGGTATAACTATTTCATGTTATTGAGCTCCACTTACTAACTAAATCGAGTGCAGTCTAATTTGGTGATGGCCACCTGCAAATAAAATATTAAATATTATAACGGTACTACGTTTGGCGTCAATTTATAAAAGACCCAAGTTGGGCGCTAATTTATAAAAGACCCAATTTGAGCGTCAATTTATAAAAGACCCACGTCGGGCGTTAATTTACAAAAGACCCACGTTGGTCGTCAATTTATAAAAGACCCAAATTGGGCGTCAATTTATAAAAAAACAAAATTGAGTGTCAATTTATAAAAGACCCACGTCGGGCGTTAATTTACAAAAGACCCACGTTGGTCGTCAATTTATAAAATACCCAAATTGGGCGTCAATTTATAAAATACCCAAATTGGGCGTCAATTTATAAAAAAACAAAATTGAGTGTCAATTTATAAAAGACCCACGTCGGGCGTTAATTTACAAAAGACCCACGTTGGTCGTCAATTTATAAAAGACCCAAATTGGGCGTCAATTTATAAAAAAACAAAATTGAGTGTCAATTTATAAAAGACCCACGTCGGGCGTTAATTTACAAAAGACCCACGTTGGTCGTCAATTTATAAAAGACCCAAATTGGGCGTCAATTTATAAAATACCCAAATTGGGCGTCAATTTATAAAATACCCAAATTGGGCGTCAATTTATAAAAGACCCACATTTGGCGTTAATTTATAAAAGACCCACGTTGGGCGCCAATTTATAACGGCCCATGTTCCAACGTCAAATTATAACGGCCCATCGTTCAACGTCAAATTATAACGGCCCCACGTTCGGCGCTAAATTATAACGCCATCACGTTCATTGCCAAATTTATAACGGTTGTAAACAGGGATATAAGTCCTACGCATGCGTATAATATTCAATATATGACACTTACCTAAGACATGGAGGAACAGGGCAGTCTCGGAGACCCCATTTGAGTGAGCACTCGGTCTAACCACTGTAATGGCCCATTAAGATGCAACTCGATCCAACATGGTGTCGAAGTAACAGTTTGACGTCTGAAATATACGTAAGTTTTAGATTGTAAGCTGACACGGCCCCTTTACAGCCACGAATATGTATTAAGTTGACATACCAATTATAATAATAATTATTATTTCGATCGTAAGCTGACACGGCCCCCTTACAGCCACGAATTAATTTTAACTACCTAGTTTTAAGCAAAAACTTGTTTATGGCAGCAGTGTTTTAGTCGAAGATGATGGTATAGCTGATATGATGGGTCCACCCATAGTAGCTGCTGGTTATTTTATAATCTACATGATAATAAACTAAGGAGAATAAATGTATTGACAATATCCAAGTGTTGTTGTGACAACCAAAGGAAATAATTGATTTGATATAGTAAATGATCAGAAACGGATTTAAGACTCAGCTTTACACAGTGGAATTCCTGTAAACTCTTGCACCACTTACTGAAAGAATTGTTCAAACAGGTGTGCCGTCATTTATAATAATAATATATGTTTATTCAAAGCAACTAGGCTCACTTGTTAGTTACAAAATCCTTACAACTATTGTTAATATATAAATGAAAAAAAAAATAAAAAGAAAATGATAATATTAAAACAATATGACCGTGCAGTAACCACTCCGCCCCCACCAGTCTGACAGGATGCACCTCACTTCCGCCAGACCAGCAGCCGCACGAAGCAGGCAATGCACGGCAAACCATATCTTATTTTTTATTTTGTTTTATTTATTTGGAATAACAAACAATTGTACAATAAGGATATAATAGGAATATAGATTACATAGTACAGGTAATTATACAATTACCTATCCACAGATAGGATATATAATTATAGAATGTACAAAGTTATATATATATATATATATATATTTGCTTTATCTGCATGTAGGTATAAGAATAAGGTCAAAGAAACGTTAAAATTTATATAGGCTTTTTAAGTATTACTGTTATTATTTCTCATTTTTATATTTTTTTCATAATGTTAGTTTGTTTTAAAAGTTTTTTTTTTGTATAATGGAATATTAATAGTTATCTCTTTATAATATATATAAATGAGAAATAATAACAGTAATACTTAAAAAGCCTATATAAATTTTAACGTTTCTTTGACCTTATTCTTATACCTACATGCAGATAAAGCAAATATGTCTACATTAGAAAATATATCATTATATGCACACAAGACGTGATGGGATGGGTAGGAAGAAGAGAATGGTGGATGGTGAGCGTCTTCTTGTGGAACAAATTAAAAATATGATCAAATCAAAATATTTTAAATATGTTACTGAAAGAATTGGGTCTAAGCAGCTCTGCCGTCAAATCTTTCAGTAAAATATATAAAATTTTGATATGGTTCAGACATTTTTTTATTTTTTATTTCTTACCTATATTCTGCACCCCATCCCTTGACAAAGCTCATCCTAATGGTACACATTCTAGTGAGCTGAAATACTGCTTCAAATCCCTGACACACTGACTGAGAGAGGAGAGCAGCAAATTCTTGGTTGTTGAAGATCTTTAGATTGCAACCTGAAACAATTTTTTTATTTTTATTTCCAGACAGGTCACACAGCGCCATCTAATTTCCGTGGTAAGCTACGAGGCTTGTGTTACGGAAACTAGATGGTTGATAAACTACATATTATATATATTTTTTTGTAAATATATACATATAAACACCCAGACCGAGACAAATTATACAATGTACAACTTGCCCCCGGTGGGAATCGAACCGATGACCTCCCGAGTTCACGGCAACGTTTGTTACCACTAGACCACGGAGGATAGACTAGATACAACTTCTGCAACCCTCTCACTTGCCCAAACCAACATTTTCAAAGACTTTTCAAGTATAACACAGGTATTCTAAGGCCGCGTTCGTTTTATAGCATTTCCAACACTTCGTAGGAACTTCATAAACCAGCGCGAAATGTCGTTTTTGTTAAGAAATACCACTTTTTTTAACAATGCTAACATTTCTTAAATAAAACGAGCGGTGAGGCTACTTTTTGACAAGTGTATTCGTTCATGTTTTATCAAACACACATGATATTATTATGGTCTTCGAATTTATTACATAAAATCGTTCAAAGTACATTTTTAACAAATATAATAGAAAACTATAAAGTATATAGAAATGGTAAACAAACTATTTTGTATGTTAATGACATCTGTCAAAAAGTAACATCAATAACCCTCCTTTCAACACGGTACTGACATACGAAATTAACATAAAAAAGTAAAGTATCATCACGACCGTTTCCCTTTCGGGGTGGTCAGAAACCACGCTTATAAATAAGCGGATTCACATTTAGCCAACTTTACGATAGGCCAATCATGACAAGTGGCAAGCTCGTCGAAGTCTCCAGCGTACCAAACTCGAGAAATATCACAAATAAATTAAATATTAATTAAATGTACATATTTATTTACATTAATAAATATTTTTGTGTCCCGACCAGGAATCGAACCCGGTACCTCCGAGTTTAAATCCACGGACTTAACGTAGCTCTAGCTACGGAGGCAGTCGAAATTAACATCAAATGTAAGAATTTTCATTAAACGAACGACTTGTGCTAAAAAAAGTGGTATTTTCATGCTAACATTTCTTAAAACGAACGCGGCCTTAGACGTTTCCTCAACGGCTCCAACACTCAACATTTCCTTCCAGCTGTCAAACAACAATGAAGTCTTAATTGTTACGATAAGAGTTAAAAATAGACCCGATTGTACCAGCTTTATTTTCTAGGTCAGCCGTAAGCTGGAAGGAAACGTTGAAGACAAATTTCTAAGCATTCCATGGATTCACCGTGCGGGTGCCGGGTCCATCGTGTGTGGGTAAGAGATGAGAAGAATGGTGTCTCGGGCTTGCGACCGACAATAGGCTGGTTTAAGAAAAGGAGGCCTCCTTTTTTTTATTGCGTGATAATACGCTCACCATCCACCATTCTACTTCTCTCCCTACCCAATCAAATACTGTATGATTCCGTTAATGCCGTCTTGGAAGCTCGGTCCATAACGGCATCTGCAGACCTGCTTAGACCCAATTCTTTCAGTAAGTGATGCAAAGATTTTGCTGGAACTCCTCTCGCACCAACTTCCACTGCGTAAAGCTGAGTCTTGAACCCGTTCCTGATCATTTCTTCTGTGAGATCATAATATTTATTCGACTTCATGTTGTGGTCTTTTGGAATATTTGATTCCCACGGAATGGTAAGTTCAATAAGGATAACTTTTTTCAAGTTCCGAGAAAACACCAAGATGTCTGGCCTATAGGCTGATACAGCTAGTTCATCTGGGATCCTATAATGGTGTTCAAATGTATCCATGAGAATTTGCCAGTCTGTGTGTGTGTGTCAGTGTACTTTTGACAAATGTAGTCTATCAACTTACTAGGAAATAAAATTAAGGACATATTTTTACCTAATTGAAATAAAGGAAGAAGCAACAGTATCATCACGATCGTATCGTCTTTATACTCTATTTATTTTAGCAAAATCGTTATATTAAAAAAAAATGAGAAAATCAGTTACCTGGTGGTATTTTGCACACAGTTGCAGGATGCCAGCCGTAACGTTGGTTACAATTTGGACTTTGTACGAATATAGACGAATCACTGAGACATTCCGCAAATACTTCCCCTAAAAATAAACAATTATCAACTTAATCATGCATTCAGAGTGATGGCGGCTCGGTTGTAACAATTCTTTCCTTGAAATTCCAAAAAGATCTTTGAACCCAGGCAATATACCAATGAGAAATACACTTTTCTTAAATCAAATCAAAATAATTTATTTCCATTGGTTCTCTCAAAACAACTTGGATACAGTCAGAACCAATAAAATCAATACATTTTTCACAACATTATGTAAGTGGTAATAATGGTTGGACCATAAACAGGTAATAATGGTTGGACCGTAAACAGGTAATAGTGGTTGGACCGTAAACAGGTAATAATGGTTGGACCGTAAACAGGCAATAATCCATATCTATGTATGCTATGCACAACATTATTGCTACAAGCAAGTAAAACTAACTAACTTAGAAACTACTTAAATAAGATCGTGGCTGTAAAGAGGCCGTGTCAGTCTACATTCTAAAGTAAATAAAAATAAAAAAGTAAAGTATCATCACGACCGTTTCCCTTTCGGGGTGGTCAGAAACCACGCTTATAAATAAGCGGATCCACGTTTAGCAAACTTTACTATAGGCCAATCATGACAAGTGGCAAGCTCGTCGATGTCTCCAGCGTACCAAACTCGAGAGATATCACAAATTAAATATTACTTAAATGTATTTATTTACATTAATAAATATTTTTGTGTCCCGACCAGGAATCGAACCCGGTAGGTACCTCCGAGTCTAAAATCCACAGACTTAACGTATTTATAGCTAGGTACTCATGCAACTCATGATTTTTTTAGTATTTTATTCTGTGTTCTCTGAATTAACATCAAATTGTTCCCAATAGAGGAATACCATAGGTCCAGATTGGTTTGATCATAGACATGTTAACATTTTGTTGATAGTAGTGGTTTCCTGTCAAAGTAATGAAATAAACATTGGATACAGAGAACTCTATTGGTATGACAAATGTATTTCTCATTGGAAAATGTAATGAAATAATTTATTTGTCAGAAGCATGGTAAATTATTATATGTAATTATATCACTTCGCTATTTCTAGCATACAAATATTTATTTAGTCAAATGACTTTGTCGAGCTTAGTGTCTAGGTACTCTTTTGTCGAATAAAAACATTTATTAACCAGCGTTTGTTTGACTCTTAATTTGAACAGTTTTAGTGGCAGCTCCCTTATAGTAACTGGAAGCTTATTAAATATCTTTGTTGCCATTGCATAACAATGGTGGATCAAACCGACTGCTTTAGGATTTTAAGGAAAGCATTCTTATAACCGAGCCAACACCGTTTTCCTTCTTGGATATTAACAACCGAGCCACTCTTTTTAAAATTATGTAACACTCACCGCCAATATAATACAACCGCACACCTTTACCAATATGGCGCCTAGTTTGTTCCACCACTTCGTTTCTATTCACGTTTGACAGCAAACCGAGGCAGAACCTGCAAGAAGAAAGATTTTATTGACTTTTTATACTAGATATTATCTAATAGCTAACCTTTGGGATAGCAGTGATTGTGGGTGCACTAAATCAATAATTTAAAATCGGGATTTAATAAAATAAACATACTGACATACAGTAATTATAATTATTAAGTATTTAGTATGTAAGCTGACTGGGCTCTTTACAGAAGTAGTTTTCAAGTTAGTTTATATGCTTATAGCAGTAATCTGTATGGATTATTATTGTTATTATTATTATTATTTTTGCTGTTTGTTTTTGACTTTTTAATTAATGTGTATAACTACTAACATAGTTCCAAGTTGGAATGTTACTAATAATTATGGAATTAATTCTGAAATAAATCATTTATTATTATTACCTGTTACGGACCAACCATTATTACCACTTTGTTTACTACATATATTTCATATTAATTTTATTAGTGCCGACTGTTTCCAAGTTGTTACAAGTGAACCAAAGGAAATACAATAGTTAACTTTAATAATTAATTAATAATAATTGTTCCTTTTGTTATTGTTAACTGCCTCCATGGTCTAGCGGTTAAGTCCGTGGATTTAGACTAGGAGGTACCGGGTTCGATTCCTGGTCAGGACACAAAAAAAATATTTATTAATGTAAATACATACATTTAATTATTTTGTGATATTTCTCGAGTTTGGTACGCTGGAGACATCGACGAGCTTGCCACTTGTCATGATTGGCCTATAGTAAAGTTGGCTAAATGTGAATCCGCTTATTTATAAGCGTGGTTTCTGACCACCCCAAAAGGGAAACGGTCGTGATGATACTTTACTTTAATTGATCGATGGTTGGTCATAATTTTTTTTATCTGTAAAACATTTATACCTGAGAGGTAAAATTTATTCGAAGTAATAAAAATAAAATTACAAACTACCCACTTAATAATTAAAAAATAATATATATAAATATCTAAAAATATAAAAAATAAACTTAAATAAAAAAACTTTCTCCATGTTACTACCAATGGGCAAAGTGACAAAGATACTGGAAGCATTGCCACATTGAATGGCTGATCCTTTGGCTTAAAAATTGCCTCTTGAGGTGTTGACGAGCTGTTTTGACAATGACTTAAAATAAATTCACAAAAAAAAAAATTTTATTTATCTGCAGGCAATTTATATTTATTTAGGAAGTGACGTGATTACCTCTCACTGTTGCTGGGGTCGGTGAACCCGTCGACGGTGATGGAAGGTTGGCTGGCGTGGAAGGTCTCTCCCACCCTGTTGTTGAGTTCGTAGTAACTGATGCTGCACCAGAAGGTGGGCTCGTGATACAGTACTGGCGCTGCGGCCGTGCCCGTCTCCGATAGACGGGTTAAATCTAAAACAATCATACATGGATTTGTTTCAAATTCTTTTACAGTTGTTGCCACAAATTTATGGAACAATCTCCCTGTACACATAAGGCAAGCGTCTACCAGATCTTCGTTCAAAAAACTCATCTATCTACACTTTCTAAATAGCTCCCAACAATGTTAATAAGTGTGTATATATATGTATATTTTTGTGTATGTATTAGTATTTAGTATATTGATATTACAGTATATATAAAAGTATATTATGTGCCTCCGGGTCTAGCGGTTAAGTCCGTGGATTTAGACTCGGAGGTACCGGGTTCAATTCCCGGTCGGGACACAAAAATATTTATTATTGTAAATAAATACATTTAATTTATTTGTGATATTTCTCGAGTTTGGTACGCTGAAGACATCGACGAGCTTGCCACTTGTCATGATTGGCCTATAGTAAAGTTGGCTAAATGTGAATCCGCTTATTTATAAGCGTGGTTTCTGACCACCCTGAAAGGGAAACGGTCGTGATGATACTTCACCTAGAAATGTTCTATTTGTCCCCAAGGTTTGGCTGTCAGAAAATGTCTACGGGCATTAAGTCCGCCATTGTAAATTAATAAATATTGTCTGTGAACTGCCAATTCAACTTTTCAAGACAAAGAATCAATATAGAAGTAGCTTATTATGTTTAACAAGTGTTTTGTTTTTAAAATAAATTATATTAGATCAGTTATAATTATATTATGTTATGTAAGTATCATCACGACCGTTTCCATTCTGGGGTGGTCAGAAGACAATGCTTATAAATATTATATTTACATTTAGCCAACTTTACTATAGACCATCCCATAATGCATGAAGCGTGTCGATGTCTCTAGCGTACTAATGAAAATATTATGAAAATTAATCATTTAAATTAATAAATATGATTGTATCCGACCAGGAATCGAACCCGGAAACCTCCCGAGTCTAAATCCATGGATTGAGTGGTTAACACTAGACCACGGAGGCAGTAATAATATAATATTATTTAAAAATTAACAAGTCATTTCTAATTATTTTTCTTCGAAAACAAAATATTTTTGAAAAGGTGTCATAGAAATGTTAGAAAAATAAATCTATAATGATGTCCGATTTGAAGTATAAATTGTATTTATACAACCATATTTTTAGACTGCCTCTGTTGTCTAACGGTTAAGTCCGTGGATTTAGACTCGGAGGTACCGGGTTTGATTCCTGGTCGGGACCGATAATATTAATAAATTTATTTTTGATATTTCTCGAGCTTGGTACGCTGGAGACATCGACGAGCTTGCCACTTGTCATGATTGGCCGGCAGTAAAGTTGGCTAAATGTGAATCCGCTTCTTTAATCTGGAAGAAGCAAAAGAGGTATGTCGAGATCGTGACAAATGGCGCTCAATTGTCTCTGCCTACCCCGCAAGGGATCTGGCGTGAAGATATGTATGTATGGGTGGACCCATCATATCATCTATACCATCATCTTCGACTTAAACACTGTTGCCATAAACAAGTTTTGCTTAAAACTAGGTAGTTAATTTGCTTAATTATGTTATGTGTGTGATAATTTATGTACTATATACATAAATAGAGACATAATAATTAGGTAAATGAAAGTGAGAATTTTACTATATTTCTCAAGTGTTTTAACAAGTTTTGAAAATATTGGGACTTAAATTAAATTAAAGCTTAACAACCCCCTTTGTTACGGCTTGGTATCCTATCCAGATTCCTTAAGTTGCTCATTCTTTCCCTACACCAAAAAGTGACATCAACAAACGTCACTGTTGTATCTGCGCGACCGCGATGCGAGCTATTCCTAATTGGATTGTCTGTCCAAGGTAGACGTATTTTTGTACAACTTCAATAGTGGCATTTCCCACGTTGATTGGTCGCGGTATGGTATGGCCGTTGAACATGATTTTTGTCTTGTCCAAGTTCATACCGAGACCAACCCGCTGAGATGCCACATTTAAGCCTTTCAGCATTCCGCTAAGATCTTCCAGCGAGCTAGCCATTATGACTATGTCATCCGCGAATCGAAGGTGCGAGATATGTTCTCCATTGACTTTTATGCCGTAGTCACTCCAGTCCAGCATTTTAAAGACATCTTCCAACGCGTTTGTAAACAGTTTCGGCGATATTACGTCGCCCTGTCTTACACCTCTACGCAGTTGGATCGGTCTTGTATGCTGGCCTCGTATCTGTACGGTCATAGCCGCTGCATCATAGAGACATCTCAACACCTCAACGTATCGCCAGTCACCAAAAGACTATATAATAATAATAATTGAAGTTTTGTGTAAAGTGCAGTGCTTGGCCAAGCTGGAAATAGTGTGCTTCGAGATCTGTTAGTACCTATAATTGTTCCCCCAAGTTGTATGCCTTTGTCTACTTATCTTATATCAGCACGTTCATCATCTCCTAGCTTAGATGTGAATCAGGGATAGCCCTAAACGTAAGCAACACAGAATTAGATGCAGTAAAACCACCGAACTATTATAATTCTTATTAATTAAAAAATATATAGTCCACCGCTAAGAACTGATAAACTGCACGAGCAGATGTGGGCATCGACCACAGACTGCAGACAGTCCAGGGAGGCCCTTCCCAAACCAGACAGGCGCCTCACACGACATGTCCTGGGCCTTGACAGAGCCAGGCTTCGAATAGTGGTGGGGGTCTTGACGGGACACTGTGCCTTTAACAAACATCTCCATACTCTGAACATTACAGATAGCCTACTGTGTAGAGGATGCATGGCGGAGGAGGAGACGGCCGCGCATGTGCTCATGGAGTGCGATAGTGTGGCTGCGCCTAGACTGAGGTTCCTCCAGACTGCGAGGACTCTTCCGGAGGTCTGCAGGAACGTAACGGGTCTCCTGGCCTACCTGGACGAGATCGTATGGCTCCGCTGAAGGAGTAAAGGTCACGCACAATGGTCCAATGGAGACTAAGTGCGGAAAAGCCACCATAATCACAATCACAATAGTCCACCCCTAGAAGCTCAACCACCCTTAACAAACAAATAAATAGATTCATAACAAAAACAAAAATAAATAAAAAGTATAACGTAATACAGTACAACTCACTCATGTTGTCGTTGTGGTCCATAGGATCTCCATCCTCACTCATGTACCCCGGGGGCGGCGTCTCGATGTTAGGGGAACTACTGTAATATAAAACTAAAATTATTTTACTGCAAAGTAGTCGACATCCAAACACTATTGCCTATACTAAGACACCAAAAAGCAGAGTTTTCGATAATAACTCTTACGTTATGTGCATTTGTATTTATAACAAGTTACCAGAGGTTCTCAAACAATTACCCAATAATCAGTTTAAATCTAGAATCAAGAAGCTATTAACAGAGTGTTGCTTTTATTCGTTAAGCGAGTTTTATTCATACAAATTTAAAAATTGTAATAAATAATTGTAATAAATTGTATTAATCAACTGACCAAAATCTCGCATACGAGTATTATCTTATGCGAGATTTCTTAAATTCATGACATTTTATTTATTACAGAAATTATTTTCAGTGTATAAATTAGTAATTAATTAAGTTAGTATAAATTTGTGTGCCAGAAATGGCGGAGTATGTGAGCTATTCAAAAACTATGTTCCATACAGATAAATATTATTTCATTAAATTTGCATACGTGCAACGAAAATTAGAGTATAGTATAGTATAGTATCATCATCACGACCGTTTCCCTTTCGGGGTGGTCGGAAACCACGCTTATAAATAAGCTGATTCACATTTAGCCAACTTTACTATAGGCCAATCATGACAAGTGGCAAGCTCGTCGATGTCTCCAGCGTACCAAACTCGAGAAACATCACAAATAAATTAAATGTATTTATTTACATTAATAAATATTTTTGTGTCCCGACCAGGAATCGAACCCGGTACCACCGAGTCTAAATCCACGGAGGCAATAAATTAGAGAAAATAATATAATATGATGAGATGTGTGTGGAAGTATGTGTACGGACATGCATGGACCGCCTCCGTGGTCTAGTGGTAACAAACGTTGCCGTGAACTCGGGAGGTCGTGGGTTCGATTCCCACCGGGGGCAAGTTGTACATTGTATAATTTGTCTCGGTCTGGGTGTTTATATGTAAAATATGTATATATTTACAACAAAAAAAAAAGTATAATATGTAGTTTATCAACCATCTAGTTTCCGTAACACAAGCCCCGTAACTTACCACGGAAATTAGATGGCGCTGTGTGACCTATCTGGAAATATTTATTATTATTCATTCTTCATATATATATATCTACTATATGTTAATAAGAATTTAAGTAGTACATGTATACAAACTATTTATTTAATTATGTAATTAAAATAAGTTTAAAATTGCACCCCACATTATACTGTATCACTCTCCGGGAGAGGAGACAAATTTCTAAGCATTCCATGGATTCACCGTGCGGGTGCCGGGTCCATCGTGTGTAGGTAAGAGATGAGAAGAATGGTGTTTCGGACTTGCGACCGACAATAAGCTGGTTAAAAAAGGAGGCCTCCCCTTTTTGCACAACAAGACCCTCACCATTCTACTCCTCTCCCTACCAAAACACATACTGTATGATTCCGTTAATGTCGTCTTAAAAGCTCTATATATGTATTGACGGCAGACCTTAGGCACAATTCTTTTAGTAAGTGATGCAAAGATTTTGCTGGAACTCCTCTCACACCAACTTCCACTGCGTAAAGCTGAGTTGAACCCGTTTCTGATCATTACTTTTGTGAGATCATAATGTTTGTTCGACTTCATGTTGCGGTCTTCTGGAATATATGATTCCCACAGAACGGTAAGTTCAATAAGAATAACTTTTTTCAAGTTCCGAGAAAACACTAAGATGTCTGGCCTATAGGCTGATACAGCTAGTTCATCTGGGATCCTATAATGATGTACGATAACAAAGTGTGGTGTAAAATCCCTAATATATAGTTTTATAGAATTATATAGTATACATACACATGCAGAGTAGTATTTCCTGGCACGTGTTGTGCGAGTGTATCTTCTATATACATTGGGCTTGGACCACCCACAGACTGCATTACTCTGGAAATAAATCAAAAAGTATCATCACGACCGTTTCCCTTTCGGGGTGATCAGAAACCACGCTAATAAATAAGCGGATTCACATTTAGGCAACTTTACTATAGGCCAATCATGACAAGTGGCAAGCTTGTCAATGTCTCTAGCGTACCAAACTCGAGAAATATCACAAATAAATTAAATAATTATTAAATGCATTTATTTACATTAATAAATATTTTTGTGTCCCGACCAGGAATCGAACCCGGTACCTCCGAGTCTAAATCCACGAATTTAACCGCTAGACCATGGAGGCAGTTAATTGGAAATAAATCAACAGATGAACATGGTATAGATACGGTGGATTTGTGAAAATTAAATTGTTATTCAAATTTACATCAGACCCTCGCTAACCCGTCAGGCCAGTGTTACGAGATTAGGCTGAATTCTCCAGATATATGTAAGTTCTGGAAGGTCCATCTACAACAGTGGAGGTCTAGGACGCTGTGATCGAGGTGCTGTAATGTAACTTTTTTCGAGTTTAAATTATGATTTTTTAATAAAAGGTGTGTATTGTGAACCTTTAATAGAAACTTAAATAATTTAATTAAATATAGATAAAATGATTTAAGCCTGGGTTACACAAAAACGAAGTCTTTGTTATTGTAATGTTAATCATTACAAATAAACTGACACAAGGTTCTTTTTTGAAGAAGAAGACAAATTTCTAAGCATTCCATGGATTCACCGTGCGGGTGCCGGGTCCATCGTGTGTGGGTAAGAGATGACAAGAATGGTGTCTCGGACTTGCAACCGACAATAGGCTGGTTTAAGAAAAGGAGGCCTTCCTTTTTATTTTATTGCGCGATAATACGCTCACCATCCACCATTCTACCCTAACCAACCAAAGTTTGTGTTTTACACTTCCGTAGAATGCTGGTCAGCATTTTGTCTGTAAAACAACATTTGAAAATGTAAGTCCAACATGACAACTTATTCTTTAATTTATAATACATTAATATTGTATATTGTATCGTATCTTCAGTCTATTCTGTCATGTATGTATTGTTTATGCTGTTATTATGTATGTGTATGGAAGTGCTTTATTATCTTAGATTAAAATATTACTTGTTGTTTTTATAGGTATATTGTTACTATTAGTGAGAACTTTTTAATGACACTCTGTTTCTAATTCTTTTTAACATAGATTTTTTATTGTATTCCATAGAATAAATAAATAAATGACCATAACCGACAATGACTGGCTTTGATTCTGATACAGTTTGGTTTCGTCCTGTCTTGTTATATATTTCATTATGGTCCAATTGATTATTATACTTACGAGTGAGTATTATGTATAGTCTGTTGCTCGTAGTCAAGATATGGAGGTGGAGCACGAGATTCTGCTTCAGGACAACGAGGTACCAATATAGCCGGTAATGCTGAAAATAATAATGTGTGATAATATTAGTATATATAGATTGTAAGTAAAAAGTTAAGTACCATTAAGACCATATCCCTTGTGGGGTGGTCAGAAACCACACTTATAATGAAGCAAATTCACATTTAGCTAACTCTACTATAGGCCAATCATGACAAGTGGCAATGTCGTTGGTGTTTCTAGAATACTAAACTAAGGAAATATAGCAAATAAATTTAATATTAATTAAATTTATTTGTGTCCCAACTAGTAATCAAACCCGGTAACTCCTAATCTGAATCCACAGACTTAACCGCTAAACCACGGAGGCAGTAACATTGTAAGTATTGGTTATAAAGATAATAGAGAAGGCAAATTTCTAAGCATTCCATGGATTCACCGTGCATAGTCCATTGTGTGTGGGTAAGAGATGAGAAGAATGGTGTCTCAGGCTTGCAACCGACAATACGCTGGTTTATTTTTTATTTTATTACACAACAAGATGCTCACCATCTACCTACTCCTCTCCCTACCTATGTATGATTTCGTTAATGCCTTCTTGGAAGCTCTTTCCATAAATTTATTGACGGGAGACCTGCTCGGGCCCAATTCTGTTAGTAATACAAAATTACTACTGTCTGAAGTAGGGAAATATGTTTTTGGCAGGTTACAATAGATCATTTTAACACTTTTTTAAAATAATATGCGATTTATCCAATTAATTACACTACATAAGTTATTATTTTTATTATTATTGATTAATAGGCGAGCAGCGCATTGCTGATATGCCTATATCAAGCACTGGTGTAGAGTTTATTAAATTGTCAGTTATCACCATAGTCTATTTCGAGTGTCACTAGCCACTTGTTTTTAAAAGTGTTTACAGTTGAGGAGTTTAATATGTCTTCTGGTATTTTGTTCCACATATTTACAACTCTGTTATTCATGAAGTGTTATCCTACACACATCAAAAAAGTCTAGGGATCAAGCATGTTTATGCGGATTTCTTGTGATTGAGATGTGGCTTTGTAATAAATTTATGATTTTATAAATTTATATGGATCCTTTTTGGTGCATTTCATAATTTAAAACAGGAACTGTCAATCAAATTCGAGTAAAAGATGAAAATCAGCTGTCAATATTTTCCCTATAAAAACATAAGACGCATTGAAGACATTATTAGTGCTACTGTTTCCCTACTACTGATTAAAACCAACGTTATTATGGAGCGGCGACGTCATTTAAGCAGGGAAGAAATGATCAGAGCCGTGGGAATGATAGAAGCTGGTTCCCGGCAACGTACTGTGGCTTTAGCTCTGAATACAAGTCAGAGTGTTATCAGTCGACTTTGGACACGTTACCGAACCACTGGTACCGTGGCTGAGCGCCATGGAGGACGGTATCGCTGCACCACACGGAGACAAGACCGATACATTCAAATCACAGCTCGAAGAACTCCAACAATAACCGCCATGATGTTAGCCGTGAGCCTTCATCGCTCTTCAGGGAACTTAATTAGCGACCAAACAGTCAGAAACCGCTTGCATGAAGTGAACCTTCATTCCCGAAGACCGCTACGGGTACCACCTATAGCAATGCACAATCGTAGGACTCGATATCAATGGGCTCTTGAACACAGAAATTGGACAGAAGAACAATGGCGTTTCGTGTGCTTTTCTGATGAGTCTCGTTTTGGTATGAGGCCGGATACAAGACGTATACGACACTGGAGAACCCCTGGACGCCAACAGCGATTAAAATCCTGCCAGGAAGTCCATCCTTATAGTGGTGGAACCATCATGGTATGGGCGGGTATTTCGATCGGCGGAAGAACTGAGTTGATTTGGATCAGAGGCAACCTCAACGCTCAAATTTATGCTGAGACGGTTGTATCAGACGTCATCGTTCCTCTACAAGTGCATATCGGTCCCTTATTTCAGTTAATGCATGATAATGCACGACCGCACACCGCAAGAGTTGTAAGACAGACTCTCGCCGCAGCTAACATCAATGTCCTGCCCTGGCCTGCTCAGTCGCCAGACTTGAACCCGATTGAGCATGCATGGGATATTCTTCAGAGAAGAGCTCTGCCGAATATGGAGGGTATCCAGTCGCAAGAAGACCTTTTTTTGTTGTTGCAACGAACATGGGCGGCCATTCCACAGCGTGATTTGGATGAACTCATTTTGAGTATGCCAAACCGATGTTCTTGTGTTGTTAGTGTTCGCGGTAGAAACACGGATTATTAATTGTTTAAGTTACCCAATAAAATTAAAAAAAAAACTGTTATTTCAGTCTTTTTTTCGAACTTTAATGTTAGTGGTTCAAATGTCAAAAATCCCTTTATTAGGAAAATGGCAATTTTTTTTACTAATGCAAAGGTGACTTGGTTTATCGTTACTGTAGACAAACGAAAACATTTTATTTGATCAATCCTTAAAGAAAATTTTAATGAATATCAATCAGGAGAAAAGTTATTGCAAAAATATATGTTGATCCCTAGACACTTTTGATGTGTGTATATTTGTATTGCTGGATTTTCTCATTAGCTTCATTCCGTGGTCACGACGGGGAAATATCATTGTGTTAAACCTAAACATTTTGGCTAGGTGGGGGCAGTTATACCTTCCTGTTAGAATTTTAAATGTCTCAATTATATCTCCCCTCATTCTGCGATCCCTGAGACTTGTAAGCTTCAAATATTTAAGCCTCTGTCCATATGACTTCTTCCTCAAGCACCTAATGTCAATTATTAACGACTCATCATTGGTCATAATAAGATCTAATATGGATGGGTTATTTCCGGTTCTAAAACGAGTTGGTTCAGAAATAAGTTGATGTAGGGAAGATTCTAGGACAGATTTAAAAAATAATAAAAAGGTATAAAGTATTATCACAACCGTTTCCCTTTCGAGGTGGTCATAAACCACGCTTATAAAGCGGATTCACATTTAGCCAACTTTACTATAGGCCAATCATGACGAGTGGCAAGCTCCTCGATGTCTCCAGCGTACCAAACTCGAGAAATATCACAAATAAATTAAATATATTTATTTACATTAATAAATATTTTTGTGTCCCGACCAGGAATCGAACCTGGTACCTCCGAGTCTCAATCCACGGACTTAACCGCTAGACCACGGAGGCAGATTAAAAATAATAATGTTTAAATAATTACAAAAAAATTAATACTTATGAAATAAAAACTATTCTACAAAATAAACTAAGGGCTTAGCACCTGGAAGGGTACCTAAAATATACCTTGCTAAATTTTCTCATTGAATAATAAGGAAAATATTTTGTTTTAGGTAGTTATAGCATTTGGGGTTCTTGATAAATTAATTTACCCAGCACTTTTACTAATTTGTGAATATCAAGAGATTGTTTCAAATCCAAATGCCACAAAGTTATAATTTTGTCCTATAACTACCCGACTCGCCCACCTCTGCAGGACATTGTGAGTATCTGTAAGCTACTAGGCAGAACCATCCCAAAGGTGAGAACAACTTATTTTGTGCTTTATATAGCATTAGTGAAGGCATGGAAAAACCGTTTTATCGTATGTCTTTGAAGAAGTGTTTCAACCCCAAGTATTAAAATAATCTTACCAGGAGAATCAATCTTATTATAATGATAAGGGTTGATGCAAACTTCTTCCTTCTTCAAGTGATAGGCAAACTCACAGTTATCCACTGGCTTTAATTCATGCTGACTCTGCAATAAAAATAAAAAAATATTTCAAAACAAAAATTGTTTATGCATTGCACTGCCTCCGTGGTCTAACAGTTAAGTCTGTGGATTTAGACTCGGAGGTACCGTGTTCGATTCCTGGTCAGACACAAAAATATTTATTAATGTATTTATTTATTTATTTATAATAGGGTAGCCAACAGTACTAACATCACTCACACACTTATTTGTACTTAACACTAAATCAGAAGTTAGATGTAGCACCTATTATAGGCGACCACCACATTACTTTATATGTTAAATATTTTGGAAATCACTTGGTCAGTAGCGGAGAACTAAGAAAAGATCTGGAACTGTTGGTGGAATGGACAAATACTGGATAATCAAGCTTAACCCATCCAAATGTACAGTGTTACACATGGGCCAAAACAATCCGAAGATAAAATATATAGTTTGTGATGTTCCCATTACACCAGTTCAGACCCAAAAAGATCTTGGTATCAGTAACTGCCAATCTAAAATGGGCTGAACATGAGATGGCATTGTAAAGCGAGCCAACATAGTCCTTTATGCAAGTAAGAGATCCTTCCAGCAAGTCAACCCCAACACTTTTATAAAATTATATAAAACATACATAAGACCATTGTTGGAATATGGTTTTCAAGTATGGAATCCATACTTCATAAAAGACATAGTAATTCTTGAAGGCGTACAAAGGCGAGCAACTAAACTTCCACACTGCTTGAGGAAGAAGTCCTATGACCAGAGACTTAGATACCTAAAGCTGACAAGTCTCAGAGATCGCAGAATGAGGGGAGATATAATTGAGACATTTAAAATTCTAACAGGAAGGTATAACTGCCCTCACCTAGCCAAAATGTTCAAGTTGAACACAATGATATATCCCCGTCGTGATCACGGAATGAAATTGATGACAAAATCCAGCAATACAAATGTGAAATATCACTTAATGAATAACAGAGTTGTAAATATGTGGAACAAAATACCAGAAGACATATTGAAGTCCCCAACTGTAAACACTTTTAAAAACAAACTGGACAAGTGGCTAGTGACAATTGACATAGACTATGGTAATAACTGACTATTTTATGAAATTTACACAAGTGCTTGATATAGGCATATCAGCAATGTGCTGCTCGCCTATTAATCAATAATAATAATAATAAACATACAATTTACCCTTTTAGAAAAAAAAAAAAGTAACAAAAATAACTAAAAATATTACCTGTAATGTAAATAAATACATTTATAATATTTAATTTGTAATATTTCTCGAGTTTGGTACGCTGGAGACATTGATGAGCTTGCCACTTGTCATCATTGGCCTATAGTAAAGTTGGTTAAATGTCAATCTGCATATTTATAAGCGTGGTTTCTGACCACCCCGAAAGGGAAACGGTTGTGATGATACTTTACTTTACCATGTAACTCAATAATTAGCTGTTATACAAGGATTTGGCGACTCTTGCTTAAATAAAAATATAGCTTATATGCACTGATATAAGCAATAATACAAAAAGAGTGAAATTTTTTTGCTCTCCTGAAAAGTTGACCATTTTGAGTTACGCTATGTTAGAACTTAAGCCAACTTTACTATAGGCCAATCATGACAAGCGTACTAAACTCGAGATATATCACAAATTAAATGTATTTATTTACAGTAATAAATATTTTTGTGTCCTGACCAGGAACCAAAGCTGGTACCTCGCGAGTCTAAATCCTTAAATTAACTAACTGCTAGACCACGGAGGCAGTTACATGGTGTTAGAATTTAAGTGACATTATATTGCTTTGAAATATTATTTGCAAACTATAAACTTTTATGAGTTGAGTCTTATTTTTATATAAGGAGGATAGTGTACAGTTATAACCTTGTCTTACCGATGGTGTGAAATGAAAAACATACCTGCAGCTGTGGCCAGCGCCACAATCTACAGTACACCACATGCGGGATCCCTTTCCTGATTTGACCATTCAAACCATTTTCACATTGCTTTACTCTGAAACAATACAATAAACACTATACAAAAAGAAAAAAATATTTGCATTCAATGGATGACGGTCCGTCATGTGTGCTACAGAGAGAATGGAGTTTTAGGCTTGCAACTAAGGGTTGGTTTCAAAAGGTTTTCTCTTTTTTTTGTGCAATAACCCAACCAAATACTGTATAATACCGCTAATGCTATCTTGAAACTTTGGAAATATGTCTGGTTACAAACTCATAAAATATTTAATTTATGTGTGATCTACAGATGAACATATTAAGCACCAAGCCAAAAAGAAGTGCTATAATATATATTTATTTCTGTTAAAAAAATCAGGTCTATTTTCTCATGTTTGTCTTGTTTCTTAACAAAATGAGGCATATATTTCAGTATCAGATTTTATAGGAAAATGTATGAATATTGATTATAACTTCCCAGCCGGGCCGTGGGGTCCAAGTGCACACGAAATTTTCAAGGCGTTGTCAAAACAGCTCGTCAACACCTCGGGAGACAAAAGGGCTGGGCAATATTTGGGCCAAAGAATCAGTATTGCCATTCAATGTGGCAATGCTGCCAGTATCCTTGGCACTTTGCCCATTGGCAGCGATTTGGAGCATTTTTTTTATTTATAATAATTTTTATTTTGTTTTTTCTTCATTTTAGTTTTTAGTTATATTTTTATTTATTAATTAGGTTTATTTTTAATAATAGTAATTTATGTTTTAAGATATAAGTTTTTAGTTTAATTAATATTTTATTATTTTTTAAAATCATTGTACCTTATTTACTTCCCAGGTGTAAAATAAGAAAAACATGGCCCTACAAGAAGTGCCTCGTTGTCATAAGTAATCACTTGCTTTGATCTAGTAAAAAATGAATTTACGGTGTCTTAATATTTTTTATCAAATATTTTCTTATTATTTGTCTATCCTAAAAATATTCCTGAACAAACAAAGGCCACCTTTTTAAACCAGCCTATAGCTGCTACAATCCCGAGATTCCATTCCTCTCCTATCTCTCCCCCTCAAGATTGACCCAGCAATATAATTGCTATATTTTATACATTTTAATTAAACATAGAATAAACCTAAAATCCCTTTATAGTAAAAATACATCCATCGATTATTACCATATACAAACATATATTTAATAATAAATTATTAATATATTTGTAACAAGTTAATACAACAATGGATAACATAGAGCCTACAAGCGGTCTAAGAGATTCTGACCGGATATAAATAGATTCTAATAAGATTGATCTTCCAAGTTAAAAAAATACCAACCTTGGAATTAGCAAATCAAGGGCGAGTATCCTTTTCAAGGACACGCGTTTACCGGTTCACATACACATTAAATAAAACACTTACACACACTAATTAAATGTCAGATAATAAAAGTGATATCCCTATAATAATCCCAAAGAAACAATTAAAGGAAAAAAAACCCACATGAACAAAAATCAGTCCGCCATTTTTGAAGGTTTCGATTTGTTTTGACTGCGAAGTTGACCTTTGCAATTTGCGTCCTATCTGCTATAATCCGGCCAATTTGGGATGGATACAAACTACAAAGTTTCAATGTAAACTGTTCGCAATAAGTTATTTTACAAGTTGGTCGGGTTATCTGTGTTGCTGACCGCTACATTCATCATAACAATTAATATTTTAATTAAGATAAACCATAAAACTGCGGAATAAACCCTTAACATAAATAATTGGAACAATTTATAGACGTGCGAAATCTAATAAAATTTATTTGACAACACGAAAATAGTAAACACTGAACATGAACGAAACGTCACGTCTAGCAATAATCAAAATAGAAAATCAATACTAACCTAGGAATAGTAACACATTTCGTATGAATATTTTGACTAGCAAGAGCCCTCTCCAATTCCTCCAAAGCTCCAGTTTTCTTTAACTTTTTAACTAAACTTCTCACTGCTTTTTCGGACCATTTGTCTTCCGCAGATCCGTCTGGCCCCTTTTTCCAGCCTAGAAGACGCTTTACTACCGGTGGCGTCAGCGGAAACATGGCACAACACTGAACTCCTCACTACATTAATAGCTATATACAAAGTTGTTACAAATCTAGCCGAATTTTAAAAGAAATCACACATAAGCCTAGTATTTTAGTTGGACTTTTCGGCCATATTGAAATTCAATGACAGTTTGACAGTTCATGCGGCAGTAGGTACGTCTCACAAAAATGTGTTTATCTCTTTCTATAATGGAAATTTAATTTTTTTTTTTTTATTTATAGTTTAGTTTATTTTTAATTTTATTATTTAGGTAGCTTTTATATTGTAATTCTTTTATACTGATTGTATTTTACTCCGAATAATGGAAATTTAATTTATTTTTGCTTATTTTAATAATATAAATCGATAAAAAAATACCTTTGTTGGTATTTTTATTATTTATATCATATATAGCAATATAATATCTTTGTATTTTATTTAAATATGTACTAATTTACTTTGAAATGTTATAATTATATCTGTCTATCTGTCCTTGTCACACATCATATGTTTTCTTTGTTCAAGTTAATAAATTTCACCAATCACAATGGTGCGCATAGTGTTGTATTACCTAACAAAAAAACGATTTAGCGATTTGTAATTTATCGATGGTAATAAAATTGAAGTAATGGAATGTATCACTAACTTTTTCAAATTCAAAATTCAAATTAAAAATCGTTTATTTGCTTTAAATGTGGTACATGCAGTAATATGGTTAGTAAGTTGGCTCTGCACATTTAGCCATTGTTGTGGCATGCAAAAATTGTTTAGTTTAAATATATTCTTATCATTAAGTCATCATTACATAATTAAATTTAGGTCAATACATACAATAATTTTATGTTAATAGTAACAAACAAAAAACAAAATAAAATATGTCATACAAATTCTTTTAGTTATTATTCCGCTCGAAGAACTCGCCAATATTATAGAAACAGCCCTTTGCCAGCCATTTATACAGTTCCTTTTTAAACATTTTTACTGGTACTTGTTTTATTTCTGTTGAGATATTGTTAAATATTTTAATCGACATATAGTAACAGTTCCTTCTAAACAGTTCACTTTTACATACTGGCATTACTAACATTGTTTCATTTATCTGACGTAAATTTTGGTTTCTAACACTCTTTTTGAAGTAGTCAAGGTTTTTAACATCAAATATACATATTTCGAGAAATATACATATTTATCATGATAGATGGCATATAATAGATGGTACCTAATATAACTGTCATTTGCATTGAAAACTTGTATTTTTATTACGAAATTTATTATTTTCTGGATATTATGCTGAAGTGAGCAGCTTTTAAGTGTACAAATCGAGATTTCTAAGCGAAATCAAAGATATGGTGATCTCAAAATTGCCGTTCTAATAATAAAAACTTTTTTCTTTTTAAAGACGCTGTCGCTTTTTTAATTCGTCTTTTAAGGTAGGTAACGTTAATTTAAAATACATTGTTCTGCTATAAAAATAAAAAAACTACAAAAACATTTAAAAAATGAAGCGATATATGTGTACCATTACAAGGTACCATTGCCGCTAGTGCTATCAACAAAAAGCTTTGCCTGATACACCCCTTATAATATATTGCCATCCAATATCTGCTTTAAAATAATTAAGCGTTTTTGTGTTTTCCTAAATTTTTCCTAAGTTTTAGGGATAATAAAAGTTAAAATATTTTTAGTGTATATTTTTAATTACTCTTATAGAGTAAAAAAAAAGGTATAAATCGTTTTTAAGAAAAATCGATTGTTGATAATAACGTGAATCCCTATTTTGTCAAGTTAGCAGCGAACCCGCTATTTAAAATTTGTACATTGCTGGTATTACTTGTAAGGATTTTAAACTATTGTTACATTTTACGTAATGTAACAAAAACTTCGCTAAATATACTGTTCTATTTTTGAAAATCATACCGAGATAGAACAATCACTATTGATTGATATTATTTCAAAATTGACATTCAATTGTTATTTTCATGATTTTCTTAAGACAAGCCAGTTGTAAGTTTCTTGCTAGAAATTAGTAAATTTTGCAAATAATTTCTATAAAAGACAATAAAAATAATAACTGTTTCTATAATATAAAGCATGAGGCTCGGGCTGTGGTAGAAAATAACAAATAAAATTGAATCTAACGGCCACTGGCAGGTAAGAAAATGACGGTCATTGACCTCAAACGATATGGCTGGAAATCTTTTTTTTCTAATCAATTAGAATTAAATAATTACTTGTTAACATTATTGTACCTACCTAGCTTAGCTATAGGTTACCTACATCTATTTTGATGTAATATTAAAGATGTCTTTTTAATAAAAAATAACTTGCTGCGATAGGTTAAGTACCTACCCATCTATTATTCAACTTATACCTTTATTACCCACAAGGAACCTTGTAGCAAACCACACTCCAAGAATTCGAACTAAATATTATAACTTTATGGTTCGGCTTTTCCAATACCTATCTATAATGTATTATTGGCAGCAAAAAATACGTGCCTGGGACCTGGACCCTAGCTAGACTCTAGTCTAGAATATCGCTCCGTCTTGTGCTCGCCACCCCAACGGGAGAAAGCGCATGAATATCAGCTGAGATCCTCCGGGAAAAACGTTTGGTAAAACTGCTTGTTCGGTAGTTGTTAATCCTTTAATTTCAATCTTGTATTATTATAGCCTAGGATTGGGAAGTAGTAGGTAAGACCAGTGTAGTATCCCCACTACTTCCCAGGTCATTCAACTTGGACCACATCATAGTGGGTCTATCCCGTATGGTACCCCCATCACAACATCATCGAACCCGCGACTCTTGTGGTGAAAAGTACGGTTCTATGTGCCGCCACAGGGGGAATGTCCGCATCCCCAACCCAGGCCTATTAGCCCCACATCGGTATTTCTTTAATCCTAGCAAATTATCTAAGGCTGAATTACACCAATATGGTACAACGATTGAAAGTAAAAATGGCGTCGAACGCAGAAGTTTTATTTTGAAAGTCAGCCGTCAGCTGGCACATTCGATACTTTACTTTTTTTTAACAGAATATATAATTTTCAGAAATAAATACTTCCATTATTAATAATGGGGAAAGAGTCACTGCCCCCCATTATTTTGTGTATGGAAAACTCTTCAGGCCAAGATGTAGCATTGAAAATCCTTCCAGACGATGATTTTCAATCATTTCTCGATAAGTCAAAGTTAGTATGATAGATATTTAAATTGGAATGCAGTTCAGTCGAAAAAAAAAGTTTTAATATACATATAACATAAAATTTATATTTAGTATACGGATATAAGTCCCGTCCACAGCAAGAATGCTGGCTGCATTTCCCCGCTGAATTGCAATACTGATTATTTAAGCAAAGAAAGAGCGAGCCCTCTTGTCACGGAAGAAGTTGTTGTTTTGCTTGTTCTCTTCTCCCGATGGATGATGAATGAGGTGATAGGGAAGGCAAAGGGTCTAGCCCATACAGCCAAGTCTGACGTAATATATCTTTCTTTTTCATGAGTTAATAAGGTCATCATCAAATTCCAGATGCTGCAGAATTTGATGCTTTTCTTGGAGTCACTCGCGACACCATAGCTTAAACACGTCGGGTAAAATATAGGGAGTCCACAGCGCGGGAAAACCGCAAAAAATAAACTGCAACTTGTGCCCCATATTCAAAGTCCAGTTTATCGCTTTCCATAACTATTCACATTGTGGAACATTATTAAACAAAACAACACCACTTTTGACTAACAATATTCACAGTAAATTAATTTACAAAACAAAAACTTGCACTTGACATGTCCGCGCAAAATGGCGCGAAGAACTCCTCACCGCAGAAGATTACAAGAGTTGGTGTTATGTCTTTTAAAAACTTTGTGGCGCTTGGACTCCATTATTATTAGTTGACCAGTTTTAAGTAACTTCAGTGCCTACTTATTACATTATTACAGCCCCTAGACCTTCACTGTGTTGTATGGGACTTCCATAACATATATCTGGACAATTTGGCCTACACTCGCCACCTTATTACTCCTTCTAGAAGAACTTTATTTCTTCTTCTCTATTCCATAACCAAACCACAAGTACAGACCAAAATATGCATCCACATACCTATATCCCTACGCGTAGGTACTCATAAATTTGGAGACTCTTACATCTGTAGCACGCTAAAAAATGATTGGATTAGCGGCCTCTAACCCCATTTTCGACTTTGCGCTGTAAGCGCTTACTTTTTTCGTTTTGAAAGTCGTTCGCCTTGCATTCAGTAACAAAAATCGCACTTAGCTTTCCTTTCAAACTGAACACAGCATAAACAAATCTTAAGAAACAATTATTGTATTGCCAGTCCTAGCTTTCCACCTCTAGTTTTGCTAGTGATCAGCTGGTTACTAAAATATAATGATCCGGAAAATGTATTTTGTGTAGTCGAATATTAATGTGCATTTTGGAATTAGTAAATGGTGGTTTTCCTTCTAACCACCCAAGAAGCGATACGGTCGCGATGATACTCTTTTATTATTATTGTTAGTTAAGTCAATCGTGCGTTACAATAAAAAAGTTCATCCCTAGAGAAATTACTAACCACAACTAATTTGTACATTTCAGATCACGACTCGGTTTCGAAGTGGATATCAACACTATAACTCGTAACGAGCCAGTGCTACTAACCGACAACATTTACAATTTCCTAATGACCGCAGAAAATAAAACCGAAACCACTGATCTTAATTTAGACATATTAAAAGAAGGTAACAATGACTCGGTTTACATGCTCGATGATGGAACAGAAATCGATGCTTCACAAATACAATTTGACAATGATGAACCTATTGAAGAATTCAAAATCAATTCTCTACCGTTTATTAAACGAAAAGATGCTGCGTACAACGATGATATAGAACCTTTAGCGTTTGAAGTTATAAAATATAGCATACCAAGCTCAACTTCCCGTAAAACTAAAAGTAATAACCCAAAAAGCAATTTTGCTAGCACTCTTCCTTTTAAACCCCTAACTCTTAAAGCTAAACAACTTGAAGCTCATACTAAGTTTATAAGTAATAAAGTACAACCTAAATTACCTAAAATTAATGATATGTTGATGCGTAAAGAAAATTTAAGCTACAGAGAACAAGTTTTGAATATAGTAAAGGACTCAGTAGTGCCAACTGCTAATGCAACCATTCCAATAAATGACATTGATACAAGAAGAAGTATACGCAAAACAGATCCTGCTAGACCTTTAATTAGAAAAAATGATAACGTACCAGTTGAAACTAAAAAACCTTATGGTCCAACTTGTTTTATATGTATACAGACTGTAGAAGGCAATGAAAAGATATTTATTTTCGATATAGATGACCAGAAACTTCACAGATCCATACCGCAAAGTAAACAATCTGAGCAAATAAAGATTATTTGCGATAAATGTTTAGCAGCTAACTTTGAACTTGGTGTAATAGACGATCCTGAAAAAACTCTGACAGATAATGAATATTTAGTTATAAGAAACAACCAACAGTATATTTTTCATCGGGTACCACAAAAAATAGTTAACGAGGTAAATCTATACAACAATAATTATTTAATTTTAAATTCTTTATCAGGGTCAACAAACAGCATTGCACAGATTTTTGCCAGTTAACAATAATAAAATAAATTACATCATGCAATACCCATGCAATACATTAACCACATATTAATATTTGTATGAACTTTACAGCTAATAAAAATAAATACATATATAAATATACATAAGCTAATAAATGAAACAAACAAAAACAAAATAATATAAATTTGTTTCACAAAGGACAAAATGGATCTTTAAAACATTTTTTCAATACGATTAAATTTATCCTACGCGAATCAATTTGTTTAAAATCATCTTTAGATTTATGATCCCTACTCTTGTCTTGTACGTAATTATTTTTCCCTTTTCTTGCTTTAATTATTTACATCTCAAAAATTTCCCTTGTTAACAAGGAAAGTTCCTTCGATTATTCATTTCTACTTGTCTAAATTTAAGTATCATTTCGTATTTGTTGTCCCAACATTTAATGTTTATATACTCGTATGATAATTATAAAATGCTTAAAGCTTAATATAATAAATTCTTTTAGCAGACTATTGAAAATAAAATAGAAGAACCGAAAGAAGATATAGTCGAAACCATTAAAACTGAAGTCGAAAGTAGTCCTGCAAAAGTCGATAACAATGATGACGTAATAATAAAAGATGAAATCGATGATCTTAGTAATGTAGAAGTTATACCTATCGATGAATCTGTAATTGAGAATTTGGACGATATCGATGATGGCGTAAAGGAATTTTTGGGCAAATATCAGGAAGGTGATTCTAATGATATGATATGTCGGTAAGTAAACTTAAGTTGATGTGTTTAAGATGATAACGATAATATTATCGATAAAATAACAAAAGGGGATTTTTTTAAATTTTGTACTCCTTTGTAGCTAACATTTCGTGTTTTAGATTTTGCAAACGTGAATTTTTGAATATCGCTGAAGTTATAGAACATGGCTCAGAACACAAGCATGAAACTGAAAAGGAAGATATTTATCCATGTCCCTTGTGTGATTATGGTATGAAAATATCTTTATACAAAACTTCTAAAACTAAGTGATTCACTATTATAATACAAAATGTTTAATATAACTCAATAACCATTAGCAATCTTAAACACAGAGACCATACTTTGTAAAATGGATAGTTCTAAATAAATTATAATTATAGGTTACGTGAATTATACATGGCTTAAAGGGCATTTAAAAGTAGCCCATGAGAAAAAACTCAAAGTGGAAACATATGAACAAAAAGATGAGAAAGAAGATCAAGATACAGGTTAATATAAATACTAGAATACGAACATTTACAACCTTCCTCTTCGGTCCGCTTCTAAAAATCAATTCAAAATCCCTCCTCACACTTAGTTTATTACGTAAGACGATTTTTAACCAGTTTTGACCCTCTGTTTAATATAATCAACTTTGTATGTACAATATTGCGTTAGGCCAATACGGCCTTTGGATCATCCATCTCCGAGCGGCAGCGCCCACGAGAGTTGAATCATCCGGGCACACGTTTTTTTTCTCACAATTTCTAAACTAAAAACTAAATTCACTCAGGTAATTAATTATAAATTCTACTTCTGCAATAAACCTATACAGTCCACTAAACGCCCTTTAATTGATCCATCGAAGACCTGCAGCAGTATCCCTACTTAGCATTACAGAATAGGGCCTGACGACTTTATAATTGTTCTACGATGAGTGTTCTGAAGAGCTCCACAATCTTATTCCCTCTTCTCTATTCCGCAATCGAATCACACGTCAAAAAATGCACCCCATAGCTACTTTTACAACCCGTACATTAAAATTTGAAGACTCTTACATCTGTCGCAGGCTGGAGATGGGGAATGCTCTTCCAGCCACTGTGTTTCCCTATTCCTATATAACCTTAGCTTATTAATAGTAGATACTGATGTCGGTCGTTAGTGGCTGGCGTCAGTTGCTTCCATTCTTAGACCTCAGTCAAAAAAGAAAATGATTGTTATCTTAATCTTAAACATTTAGTTAACCCAGAATCTGATAATAAGGATAAATCTACAACTATAAAAGAAAAACGTAATCCATCATCGCCTATTGCTAAAAGAACTCGCAGCAAAAAGAAAAATGGTGACAGTCCACAAAGTGATAGAGTTTTTGATAACGTTGATGATGTTGCACAGGCAGATAAGGAGAATACTGTAAGTATAAAATTGAATAAAACTATTGTTTTTTGTTATTACACATTATACATTTTATAGAAATAAATATTATTGAATCAACAAATACATTGTACAACAATTGTGTATTATGTTCCTTTCACCCTAATTAAATAGTTAGGTCTGCGTATGCGATTCCGGTTGTGAATCTTCAATCTCGGAACAGTACATACTTGCACTGGTAGTATCCTCCTGGTGACGATGTATCAATGTTAAAATTTCTGCGTCCAATCATTGTAGCTTTAATCTGGCCAACACGTGACGTCTCCATAGTCTTTCATTCTCTCTAATATAGTAATGCATCACCCCGTCTTTTTTTGTCGTCTTACCTAACATCCTTTTATCATTATCAGTGTATGACTTCACTATTACAACCCTCCTTAAATTCTCTATATCTAGTTATTCTACCAGGTACTGGGTTTTTATTTAATTTCTCAACGATATTAGGTTTAAATAAATCTATTTTTGTACATATCTCTGTTACTTTTATATACATTATTTTCATTATTATTTTAGCCTGAAATCAAAGTAGAAGTAAAACAGGAGATATTGGACGATGATGAAGGAATTTGGATCTTTCACACTGATGATCAGGACAATGATCATCAACTTAAACAAATATTGAGAGCAAAGGTAGATAAACTCGACTCCCCATCTATTGAAAACATCTAAACATTCCATGATTCACTGCCGGGTCCATCGTGTGTGGGAAAGAGAGATGAAAAGAATGGTGTCGCGGGCTTGCGACCGACAATAGGCTGATTTATAGGTTTACCAAATTGCGCAACAAGACGCTTACCATCCACCATTCTGCTCCTCTCCCTACCCAACCAAATACTGTATGATTCCGTTAATGCCGTCTTGAAAGTTCCGGCAAATGTATCTCCTGCACACCTGCACAGGCCCAATTCTTTCAGTAAGTGATGCATAGATTTTGCTGAAACTCGTCTCGCACTAGTGTTGCCCAAACCAAGACCAAGACATAGCCAGTCTTGCCAATCAGACTAGGTGGTCTTGGTCGTGCACTCCTAATCTTGGACTTGGTCTTGCGTAAGAGTCTCGCAAGACATCTGCAAGACTCTTACTCTAACTCAATATATATATTATTTTCCAATTGTACTAACAAAATCTCTCTCCGCGATGTCTTTAAGGTTGGTACTTGAGAAATATCACAAATTAATTAAATAATATATTGTGTCCCGACCAGGAATCAAACCCTGTCCAAATCCACGGAATTAACCGCTAGGCCTTGGATATAGGTAGATAGGTATAGGTAGGTTTTTTTCTTTTCATTGGTGTACTTAAATTATTTGTAAACGAGCTCTCCCAAGTTCAAAATACCTAAAAGTTATTTTTTTCAAATTTGTGGAATAATTTCGACCGCCTCCGTGGTCTAGTGGTAACAAACGTTGCCGTAAACTCGGGAGGTCGTGGGTTCGATTCCCACCGGAGGCAAGTTGTACATTGTATAATTTGTCTCGGTCTGGGTGTTTATATGTATACAAATATTTACAAAAAAAAAATTATAATATGTAGTTTATCAACCATCTAGTTTCCGTAACACAAGCCTCGCAGCTTACCACGGAAATTAGATGGCGCTGTGTGATTGTCTGGAAATATTTATTTATTTATTTATTTAATTTGCCTCCTAACATCAGGCAGTTACCCACCAGATCGCTATTTAAATAAATGGTCTATTCGCATTTCATTTCTCAACAAAATTTGTAAGTATATTATTATTATGTATGTATGTGTAAGTTTATGTATTAGTATTTAGTTTATTATATATATATTTGTATGTGTGTATGTATGTCGTATATGTGTATATTTTGTCGACTTTCGGGTTGCACATAGACATGTAGTCTACCTTAATTCTGACTTGCCTGGTGGGTTACTGCTGTACCAGGTATTGTATTCTCATAGGTACTGATAACTTAATTTAAAAGGTTATTAATTGATCGTTGTGGTGCAGTTCTGTATATGTTTTATTTTGTAAATCTGATATAGCTGAGTTTTCCTTGCAGATTCCTTTCTCAGTCAGATTAAACATTAACAGGTCACTGGAATTTGCTAAGCTGCTGGTCTTCTGCTAACAGCTTACTTATTGAACCACTTTGCTGCTTAGTCTTCTACTAGCAGGAGTAGAATCATTCAAAATAATTAAATTAATGACGTTTCATAAATGCCTGTAATAGGTTTACGTGAATAAAGATATTTTGACTTTGACTTTGACTTTATGTATATGTAGTTGTATGTATGTGGCTAGTTATTAAATGATACTTTTGATATTTATATTTATTATTTCAACACCTACTTTCCAGTAATTGTCTTAATGTCTTGCGGCATTAAAGACTGCCTTTGTCTTTGTGCAATAAAGTATTAAATAAATAAATAAGTTCAATAAGAATAACCTATTTCTTGTACTGGCCAGCCCTATAGGCTGATACAGCAAGTTCATCTGAAACCATATAATGATGTTCAAATGTATAGTAATTAATTGTAAACTTAAAAAAAAAAACTGGGCTTAAATTTTCTATTTATCTAGGCCCTAACTGATAGCAAAAAAAAATCACGAAACTAATATTTCTAATAGTTCTAAGTCGTACCTAATTAGGTGCCTAATTATCTATAATCGTACCACGTACCTAATTAATTGTGATTCTACCTAAATAATAAAATTAAAAATAAACTAAACTATAAATAAAAAATGTCGTCTAGAGTCGTCCCATCCGAGATAGTCCCAAGGAGACTGGCAACATTTCCCCTCTGTATAGCGAGACTAATACGTTGGCAGAAATAATTGCCAGCCTTCCTGTCTCCAGACCTAATGTTCTCTAATGATGTATTTTAATTTTAGCCACAAAATGAAACTCAGAATGCAAAAATGTGCAACTTGAAAGATACCCATCGATGCAGTGTTTGCAAGTTAGTATTTTTTCCCTAACTTTTCTCTTAGATGTTGTCAATGTCACAATATGTAATAAGGAAAGAAAAAAAAGTAAAGTATCATCACGACCGTTTCGGGGTGGTCAGGAACCACGCTTATAAATAAGCGGATTCACATTTAGCCAACTTTACCATAGGCCAATCATGACAAGTGGCAAGCTCGTCGATGTCTCCAGCGTACCAAACTCGAGAAATATCACAAATAAATTAAATATTATGTAAATAAATACATTTACATTAATATTTTTATATCCCGACCAGGAAACGAACCCGGTACCTCCGAGTCTAAATCCACGGACTTAACCGCTAGACCACGGAGGCAGTTTATAATATGTAGTAAGCATATTTTTAATCTAATAATTTGTTATTGCTTTGTGAAACGCAAAATTTATAACTTCCCACATACATTATTGTGTAAATTTTCTTAATTATTTCTTAAGTATTTCCTAAGATATATTCCCAAGTATTTTTTTACTTAAATTGTGTATAGATTGCTTATTTTAATGGGGTGTATCAGGCAAAGATTTTTTATAGATGTCGCTAGCGGCACTGGTACCTTGTTTACACCTATGTTGGCCATTTTATTAAATGTTTTTGTAATTTTTTTTATTTTTATAACAGAAAAACGAATTTTAACTCAACGTTACCTATTTTAAAAGACGAATTGGGAAAGCGAACACCGTCTTTAAAAAGAAAAAAGATTTAATTAATAGAACGGCATTTTTGAGATCACCATATCTTTGATTTCGCTTGGAAATCTCGATTTGTACACTTAAAAGCTGCTGACTTCGGTAATATATCTAGAAAATAATAAATTTCGTAATAAAAATACAAGTTTTCTATGCAACTGACAGTTCTATTAGGTACCATCTATCATGCGCCATCTACCATGAAAAAAAGTTAGTGATACACCCCATTACAGTTGTATGTACATGTCATGATGATGCAATCTGCCCATATATTATGGGCATACAATATGCTTATGTCAATAGATATTTATTTACAATATTTATTTGTATATAGTTTATATTTAATATTGTTCTTGTCAATTTATTGGAATACAATGTTAATGTCAAAATTTGCATGCTAAAAAATATTTTATTGAGTAAAAACAGTTGTCAATAAGAATTTTCTTTAACTCAATAGTAAAGAAATAATTAAGTGCCAAAAATACGATTAAGAAACTGGCTGAATGTCATCCGCGAATCGGAGGTGCGAGATTAACTTACAAATTGATTGCAGACAATTATTTATATCAAAGGAAACCCTAAAAGCGCATAAATGTGAGAAAAAAAATGGTAAGAAGAGGAAAATTATTAGTAATAAAGATGATGACTTGTATGCACCGGAAGATGAGATTAATAAGGTAAATTGATTCCTTATAATAATAAAATGAGTACAGTAGTGAAGAGGAGTGTATTTTCTTCGCTGCTCTGAACTTGAACTTGCCGGGTCCCAAGCATTTATGCCAGGGTTGCACAGACTTATTAATACTAGGGGCCACTCGGCCAAATCATGAACTGATAGCGGGCCGGCCGCCAGAAGTAGGTATAGGTAGTTAAAGACAATAAAGAATTGATAAAAATTTATTAAAATTAAAAAAGAAATTATTAATTTGAAGCGTGGCACTGCATAGTGCTTACAATCTTTTTTATATTTGGCTCAAATTTACTTGTAGCAACACGTAAAACTGCTTCCAAACTTTCATTTGCAAGGCGGTTTCGATTTTTTGTTTTATTATTATTTAGTATTGAAAAAGTTTGTTCACATATATAGGTAGAACCAAATAAGCTGGCACATTTCAGAGCGTTTATGCGCAACTCTTCGTACATATTTTTATCAATGCAGCGGTAAAAGTTCAGCAAGTCTCCTTCGTTGAATTTGTTGCGTAAATCTTGGTCATTTTGAATGTCGATAATTTCTAACTGCATTGACTCTGGCGCATTTTCAACTGAAATAGTGAAAGGATTGCTGAATATGTCCAACAGAGGTTTCACTTTTTTAAACTCCGAAAATCTGTCTTCAAAAGATTGAATCAAAATATCTAGCTTTTCTACATAACTGAAATTAATCGCAGTTTTGTTGATTTTTTCAGCCATTTTCTTATAATTTGGAAAATGATTATAATTTCCAGAATTCAATTGTGATCTGAAAAGTGTCAGCTTGCATTGAAAGGATGTTACATGAGCATAAAGCTGGGATATCAGTTGATTTTTGCCTTGAAGCCGTGTGTTCAAGACATTCAAATGATTTGTAATGTCAACTAAATAAGCTAAATCACACAACCAATCAGGATTTTTAAGTTCCGGGACATCCCTTTGCTTTTCCGCCAGAAATATTCCAATTTCTTCTATTAAATTTAGAAATCGTTCCAGTGTCAATCCACGACTTAGCCACCTTACTTCTGTATAATACAGTAAATCTCCGTATTCGCTTTCGATGTCATCAAGGAATTGTTTGAATTGTCTGTGATTGAGTCCTCGTGATTTTATGAAATTTACAGTCGAAACTACTACTTTCATTACATTTTGAAATTCATTTTTTTTAGAACAGAGGGCTTCCTGGTGTATAATGCAGTGAAACTGCATGAGATCTTCAGTGTTTATGTTTTTTTCTTGCAGGTGCTTTTTCAGCAAAGTAACTAGCCCGGAATTGATACCAATCATGGAAGGAGCACCGTCAGTCGCAACTCCCGATAACTTAGATAAGTCCAAATCAGTTTTTGAACACTCGTCCAAAAGTCCATTGAGTATATCAACTCCTTTGGTTTGACCTTTCAATGAACACATTCCTAATAACTCTTCGAAGACTTCAAAATCTTGAGTAACACCTCGTATGAATATGAGAAGTTGAGCTGTGGAACTAATATCAGTCGATTCGTCGAGTGCTAATGAAAAAAATTCCATGATCTTAGTTTTTTCAATTAATTGTTCCGCAATATTACCTGACAAGGACATAATTCGTCTTTGGATAGTCATACGATTCAGTTGAATTTTCTCAAACTTTTTTGCTGCTTCTGGACACATTTTCTTAGCGGCAATTTCCATGCATTCTTTTACAAAATCGCCATCATTGAAGGGGCGACTTCGCTTTGCTATCATTCGAGAAATTTCATAACTAACTTCTGTAGCCGTTTCTGAATCTTGAATGTGTTTTGTAAACATAGCTTGCTGACCAATAAGCTCCCGTTTTAAAGACAACATTTTTTGCTTTCTTAATTCGCCTGTAAACTTGGTAAAAGAAGGATGCTGCGTTTCATAGTGCCTTTTTACATTATAATCCTTTGCAATCGCAACAGAATTCTTGCAAATTAAACAAACGACTTTGTTATGCGACCATACAAAAAAGTATTTCTCAGTCCAAATTTCTTGAAACTGCCGATTTTCATCTTTAACCTTACGTTTTTTACTAGGTCCTGGCTTCTCCATGTTGCGTTCTAATCCTGGCTAGGATTAACACAGCACCTAAAAACAATTACAGTACCCACTTAAATTACCTATCCTTTTTTAAATTATCAAAAATAATTGATTAAATATTATTTCTCAGAAATTTTAAGATTTTTATACAGATTTTATCTGAAATAATGACGTAATTATTACAGATAGAGAAATTCTTATAAAAATAGTAATTTCTTTGTTTATTTTAATATTTAGCCAACATTAAAGCTAAATTTGATTAAAATTGATTAAATAGGTAGGGAAACACTTATTAATAACAGAGTTTTACTTACGTTTTCACAACACAATTATACACGGCACTTGACGGGTTAACACTGCAACAGGAAATCTACGTTGAATGTGGATCAAAATATATGACACCGGCTAGTCGAGTTAAAATCTACACTAGAACTATTGCCTCCCAAAAACACTAATAAACTGCACTTATTCTCAATCACTTATTACTTCGCTTTGTATTTTCGCGCTTATTTCTTTCTGTTGTTGACACTTCACTCAAATGAAAAGCGAACTGTTCGGCCGCTGCGGTTAACGTGATTTTTATACCGCGCAAACGACTCTGGAAGCTTCGTGTAGATACGCGAGCAATCGGGAATACGGGACTATATCTATCTCGCTTGCTCACCGCGCTAGAAAATTCTTGATTTCTATAGCGAGCGATGTTACTTGACTTAGCAATTTTGGGCGCTAGATTCAAATTGCGCGCGCGCGAGTTTCACATTACTTTTCGAACATATTTTTTTTTTGTTTTATTCTGGAATAGAATTCAATATTTTTCGAATGCACGAGAGTATTATTTTTGCTGTCGGCGGGCCACCAGTATTCGACCCACGGGCCGCATGCGGCCCGCGGGCCGCGGTCTGTGCATCCATGATTTATGCATTCATCATTGCTTATTTCACTTGGCTAGATAATATTATCCTACTACAATCTCATTCTTATAAATAGTAAAATCATCATCATCAGCCTGTGTCCCTCCACATTACGGGGAGGACGCACTGGTTGAAGACTTTTGTCTTCAAACACTGTGGTATGGACGATGAGAAGATATGTCGAAGTTTCCCGAATACCGCCCATCCTAGCTGAATGCGTCTGTCGGCTTCTTTGCTGAAGTTTGCAGCGCCTAGCTGAATAGTCTGTCCAAGGTAGACGTATTCCTGCACAACTTCGAGAGTAGCATTTCCCACACAGATTGGCCTCGGCTTGACATGGTCATTGAACATAACCTTAGTCTTGTTCAGGTTCATTCCGAGACCAACCTGCTGAGAAGCCACGTTTAAGCCGTTTAACATTCTGCTAAGATCCTTGAGCGAGCTGGCCATGATGACTATGTCATCCGCGAATCGGAGGTGTGAGATGTATTCTCCATTGACATTTATGCCGCAGTAATTTACTAATAGTAAAATCACTTATTTCTAATTCAAGTTTATACAAGGGTTGCTGTTGATGGTTGGTAGTTTGTTGTATCCGTAATTGGTGTTATGAGTATGTATTTATAAATTACTATTATAGCATCTGTTAATTTGGGTATCTTTTATATCATGTTTGCGTTATTACACTATCCTTGTTTTTATTTTTATATCCAGTTTTTTTTTCCTTTCCATAGTATTTGTGTTTAACTTCTATTATGTATAAAATATTTTTGGCTCTCAATGTCTTCTTATTGTTATTAATTTATTACACAGATGTTCAAACTTGTCACGTGCCGGCAAAGCCTATAAAGGGGCCCCTTAGTGGTTCATATTATTTATTAGTTTTCAATTTTAGTATCTTGCAGAGTGACAATTTTGTTTATCTGTGATATTGTTGCCTAAATAATATTTTAAAAATAATAATATTTCAACTGAAAATTATGAATATGATGCACTATATTATCTTTTTTTTTTTATTCATTCATTACAGCCCCTAGAACACAGCGTCCTAGACCTCCACTGCTGGAGATGGGCCTTCCAGAACTGGAGAATTTGGTCTACATTTAGATAATATTGCATGTTTATTACGTAATCATATTTCTCTAATTGCACCTACCTTACGTCTTTAATGTTCTAAGGTTGGCTGTCAGAGAATGTCTAGCGACATTAAGTCCACCCCTTGTATATATTGTGCAATAAAGTTTTTAATAAATAATAAATTTATTAACGATTCCACAAGTTGGCATTGGTGGAACCGGGACCGACGGTTTAACGTGCTCTCCGAGGCACGGGAACGGTGGTGTTGTAAATCTATGACTGCAGTACGTAAGAAAAGTGTATTTCTCATTGGTACATGCCGGGTGGGTTTGAACCGAAAAAAAAAACGATCGTTTTAATGGTCGTACTTATTTTTTTACTTTTATATTCCAATTATCGACAACTCTCAATAACGCCATGAAATTGTAAATGTAACTATTAAAGTTAAAAATGGAGTCAACGTATATTTTTTTTCAAGGTTAGCCAAAGCTGGGTACAATGCCAGTTCTGTTCTGTTCTTTGCTCGAATATAACACTTTCCAGGCACGATAGATATATGTAGTAAATTATATAACATAACACTCGTACCGAATTAAATTATGTGCTTAATCATAGACCTAACCAAATTCCGGTGGGAACGTACGGTGACAAAATAAAGAATAAAGAATCAATGCCATTTTTAACTTTAATCGTTACCGTAATCGTTGCCGTGAACTCGGGAGGTCGTGGGTTCGATTCCCACCGGGGGCAAGTTATACATTGTCTCGGTCTGGGTGTTTATATGTATAATATGTACCTATATATTTACAAAAAAAAAAAAGTATAATATGTAGTTTATCAACCATCTAGTTTCCGTAACACAAGCCTCGTAGCTTACCACGGAAATTAGATGGCGCTGTCTGGAAAAAAAAAAAAAAGTTTTACAACCCGTATTTATTTCTATAGAAACAACGCAAAAAGAAGAATGCGTCGAAAGAAAACCCTTGCGATCCTCAAATAGTCACTTGTCATAACTGCAATGAGTCTTTTACATCTAAAGTTCGTCTTAAATTTCACATGTAAGTAATTTTACCATGTTTTTATTAAGTCGCTTTCTTGTTTGTCCGGATAGAATTTTGTAAATGATTTTAAACTAACTTCCCGATGAGCTAGAGATTTGAAACGTGCAGCTCAGAAGTCAATGACAATACATGAAAAAAAGACACCAATATGACAATTTTAATAATAAATAAGACAATTTTATTTAAAAAAAACATTAATGTAAGGCTGTGTTGTACCAAAACGGAATCTCCCATTGTAACAACTAAGCTTTAAAATAAATCTGACATATTGCCGCCATTTTAAACTAATCGTAACAATAACATCGATTTGATTTAACACAGCCTAAATATCATATATTGATGTTTTTTGCAAATAAAGATGGAAAATATTTGCTAATCTGTCTGGCCAGCTTGGGAATCGAAGGCTAAATTTAACAGAAATATGTTCTGGAATTTTAAACTTCAGCAGTAAAGGCCTAGGTTTTAATAGTAAATTAACAAACGCTAATAAATTAATAATTTTCCTAACACGTTTTTTAGGCAATTTCATGATCCAAACTGTAGGCTATTGTCTAAAGAAAAGAGATACAAATGTGGCGATTGCCGTAACAAAACTGTATTTTGTTCGGAAACTGAATTATTCGACCACGTTCATTTTCAACATTCTAAACAAAAGAAATGGCAATGTCCGGTTAAAGATTGCGGAAAAATGTTTTATTTACGGTAAGTACCAGTTACATTGCGTGTCTTTATTGAACTATTCACATGTTAGGTACAAAATAATACGCAATGTATAAAATCAATACAGAACCCAATGTTAAATAAGAACGTGTCCCATATATTATTTTGTTGATTCTGATACTCACCAATAGATGGCGCTAATTAAACTTATGCAAAGAAAACTGTTTATATCTAAATTTTATGAGTATATTTTTCTTATGATTATTTTAATAAGATTATAATGTGATATTTGTGGATAATAAACAATAAAATGCTACCTAAATACAGTGTGTAATGATTCATTTAACCAATTTCAATATCTCGCAACCGCAGTTTTATATCAATGTGAGTATATATAGAACTTTTGGTTCTAATACAGTGTACTTGCTTCGGCAGTACATATACTAAAATTGGAACGATACAGAGAAGATTAGCATGGCCCCTGCGCAAGGATGACACGCAAAATCGTGAAGCGTTCCACATTTTTTTGAGCAATTAATTTTGATTTTTTATCCTTGATGCATGAAATATAGTTTGTTTAAAATGCTAACATTAGTTTGTGAATATTAGTTAGCGCGACTTATAACTTGAACTCATCATTTGTTAACTTCTTTACTTGTTAATTTATTAACTTAAAATTTACCATACAAGTGTAGTGGAATTCTCCAGATACAGGTACTATGTCCTGGAGCAGTGGAGGTCTAGGACTCTTGTGTTTTATGATGAAAATACTTGATACAATCAAGTAATATAAAATCATAAAATCTTTCATACAGTAAAACAACCTTTAGGAATCCGTATCTTTGCATGTACGATTCAACCATGATGGATTCTATGAATAGAGATCCAATTTAAGATAGAGTGGTAGTTATTTTTATACAATTTTTTTGTTACTTTATATTTAACGCCTATCCTTTTTCTACTTTCGTAGATTAATACTTCCATATTACACAAATTCATTTGATACCGATAGGCTTCTTCCTCTGTTGTCATGGGCGTAGCGAGGTACCTACGGGTACACCGCGTCTTGTCGTCTCCTCCGGTGACAAGAGGGCTGGCTCTTTCTTCGCCCAGAGAATCAGTATTGCAATTCAGCGAGGAAATGCAGCCAGCGTTCTTGCCACCATTCCACGTGGACGGGACTTATATCCCTATCCTTAGTATTAATATTAATTTTATTTTATATTTTGTAAATATTATTTTCGAATAAATGCTTTTACTTTATTTACAATATTTATTTGTAAATAGTTTATATTTAATATTGTTCTTGTCAATTTATTGGAATACAATGTTAATGTCAAAATTGGCATGCTAAAAATTATTTTATTGAGTAAAAACAGTTGTCAATAAGAATTTTCTTTAACTCAATAGTAAAACGTTTTATAGGTAACTCTCGTATCTCTCTGGGAATTTTATTATATACTCTAATGCACATTATGTGGCAGTTTCTGCTGTAATATTCACTTACACATCTTGGGTAGATTAGTCGGGTATAATCTCTAGGTACAAATTTGTTACAAGTATTATATTTTTTTAAGAGATTAGAATGTTTAGTGACAAATATTTTTATTTCAAGGATATATATTGAAGCCAATGTTAATAATTTTAGCTTTTTAAATAAAGGTCTAAAGTAGGGATTTAACGATGTTGATTACTAAAAAAAATCTATATTTTCAGAGCTACACTAACAAAACATAATCGTTCTCACACGGACACCCGGCGTTATGTATGTCAGGCTTGTGGAAAACGATTCCTAGACAAGCAAACTTTAGACGAACACGGAGTTACACATTTGAAGGTGACATGATTTTGTGACACCCGCATTCTAAAACGTTGCTTTATCCACCACTCAACCATTCCTTCCAGGGACGGCAATCTCGACATTTGACAACGATCGCTACCTATCTTAGCGATTTGGGTCGGATCAAACAAATCACGACGATGGTAATATAAAATAGATAGAAGGCTTTAAAATTTTACAACATTTTCGACCACGGACAATTTGCTTTGATTGCACTACCCGGAAAAAAAAAGCATTCGCAGTAAAATCGGATGCGTCATTCGCTGTGAAGCCGCGTCCTTCGCTCTTTCCGAGACACGATAATAGTAACCTAAGCACACTTAAAGGTGTTCCGAGACGTACATAAACTGTTTTGCCAAAGCTATGTGACGTCACAAATGACATTACTCCTCACGATATCGAGGTAGATCGCTCTGAGCGCTGTCAGTTTTTTGTCTTTATGTCGCGTCTTTATTCATCTTTGTATGTGTAAAGTTTAATATTATTAACTTATTTTGGTCTTTTAAAATAACTTGCCGTGTTACAGACATTTTTTTTTCACTTCCTACTCAAATAATAATTAAAGATTTGTTTTCGAAGTAATATACAAACAGTATAAACAAATTAAAATATTTTAAAAATTAAAAGAAACCTGATTAATAAATAAAATAAACTTGAAAATGGCGCGCGCATAATGACAAAAAACTGACAGCGCTCAGAGCGATCTACCTCGATATCTTGAGCAGTCTATGCGCGAGGAGTAATGTTATTTGTGACGTCACATAGCTTTGGCAAAACAGTTTATACGCGTCTCGGAACAACTTTAAGCGTGCTTAGGAACGAGGGGAATTATGAATATAAATGTGTCACGAAATTGATTTATAATTTTGGAACGAAATCTGGGTTGACAAGATTTGTTGAAAAATGTGTTCTGTAACTATAAATTAAATAATTATTAATAAAGATTATTGTTATTTATATTGATACAAGTATAAATATTAGCCACAAATACCATAAACACGCTTCAAAGACGTTTCAAAATACGTACCTTGAGTTTGACGGTTCTATTCCTCGACCGTAGTGACGTGCCGATGCGTCTCTCCGTTTGACAGCTGGAAGGAATAATTGAGTGAAGGAGCCGTTGAGGACATGTCTAAGAATACGGGAGCTTTAATTCTCATACCGTTTGGCTTCTTGACCCACCTTGTTATAGATTTGATGTCTTTGTATTTTACATTTCAATTAAGTCCCAATAAATATATCTATTTTAATGTGTGTTTTTAGTTTATTCTAATTATTATGTAGTTATATGTGTATTATGTATATACAGAATGCGCTAGAGAAACTTACTTATTTGAAAGGTCATTAAAATCAAAAGTACTTCAGTTATTGTTTTAATTTTTATTTTATTTAAAAATACAATAACCCTTTTTTTTTAAATGGCGCACACTGATTAAGTCGATTTCTGAAGTTAGTGTCCACTCTTTGCAGCATATCAATCGGTATGTTGGCAATGGCGTCGCGAATGTTGTTTTTGAGGTGAGTTATGGGGTGTATCACTAACTTTTTATCACGATTGATGGCGCATGATAGTTGGTACCTAACATAACTGTCAGTTGCATAGAAAACTTGTATTTTTATTACGAAATTTATTATTTTCTGGATATTATGCCGAAGTGAGCAGCTTTTAAGTGGACAAATCGAGTTTTCTAAGCAAAATAAAAAATATGGTGATCTCAAAATTGAGGTTCTATTAATAAAACCTTTTTTCTTTTTAAAAACGTTGTGCGCTTTCTTAATTCGTCTTTTAAGGTAGGTAACGTTAATTTAAAATACATTTTACTGTTATAAAAATAAAAAAACTACAAAACATTTTAAAATGATGCGATGTAGGTGTAAAACAAGGTACCAGTGCCGCTAGCGACATCTACGAAAAGCTTTGCCTGATACACCCCATTGTCCGTGGCCGATCGAGATAAACCAGGGATTTCAAATAACCTCATAAAAAGAAATCGCATGGCGCCAAATCTGGAGAGCGAGCCGGCCAAGTGAGATCGCCTCTGAGAGAGATAAGCCGGTTGGGGAAATGTTGTCGCAACAAATTCATTGAGCCTCGTGCTGTGGCTCTATCTTGCTGAAACCACACATCCTTAGCGTTTATTTATTTGAGGCTTGGAAGAAAAAAAGAAGAATTTTAAAGCGAGCGCGGAATGCACGTAGCGTAGGAAGTGAGCGACCGTTAGAAAAGAAGCTCTCGACGGCGTGTGCCCGCTGTTCTCTAGGCCAGAGCATGATGGCAACTGACTAGAGGAAGAAACAAACTTGGGGAATTCCCCCTCCAATAGCGCCCCCCTCACCCCTCTACCCACCCAACTCACCACTCGGGAGTTTTTTTCAAATAAGTAAGTTTCTCTGGCGCACCCTGTATGAGTATATGTAGGTTTATATATGATATATATCAAGTAGTATATGTATTTGATATTAGGTTAAGTAAAAACTGTCTCTTTTAACTCTTATTTTTGCACCGTCTCATATTTCTCTTTGATATCTCCTTTGGCATTAAGCTTCGCCTTTTGTACAATAAAGTTTTTAAATAAAAATAAATAAATAAATATTTACTTACCCTCTTTTCATTTTTTTAGATCAAACCCTTCCAATGCCATATTTGTATGAAGCAATTGACGCGTCGTTCTCGACTTCGAATGCATTTACGTGCTCACGAAGAAGCGTTGTCTCCGGCTCTTGTGTATGTGTGCTGTGTTTGTCAAAGAGTGTTTAAAGACCTTGCAAATGCTCAGGTAAGATTTGTTGCTTTAGTTATATTTTTCTTAGTCGTTATACTCTTGGTAGAGTGGTCGTGGTCGCCATTTGAGTGCTAGTGGAACGCCATTGACTGCGTATAGTCATTGAAGTCATGCAATAAAGTCATTATTGAAATTTATGTTTTTATTCTGATGTTTATGTATAATAATGTGTATTATTAGTATGTAGTATATTGATATTATGATATATATGAAGATATATGATGTAAGTATATATCAATCCTATTAAATTAACTTTTATGATTATATTTTATTATTATTTCTATGATTGCACCTATAATTGTTCAAATTTGTCCCTAAGGTTTGGCTGTCAGAGAATGTCTTCGGGCATTAAGTCCGCCTTTGTACTTTGTGCAATAAAGTTTTTTAAATAAATAAATAACGCTGATGGGTTCCCATTAAACTATAAAAGATGGTTGTTGACCGCCTCCGTGGTCTAGTGGTAACAAACGTTGCCGTGAACTCGGGAGGTCGTGGGTTCGATTTCCACCGGGGGCAAGTTATACATTGTATAATTTGTCTCGGTCTGGGTGTTTATATGTATAATATGTATATATTTACAAAGAAAAAAAAGTATAATATGTAGTTTATCAACCATCTAGTTTCCGTAACACAAGCCTCGTAGCTTACCACGGAAACTAGATGGCGCTGTGTGACCTGTCTGGAAATATTTATATTTATTAAAAAAAAAAAAAAACATATTTTGTAGAGGTTTGTAGAGGACTCTGCGAAACGAGTTGAGGTAATTTTTGTTATTACCTTTTTATAGGTGGTAGGCTGACTAATCGTGGTAATTTGTCCAGTCTGCTGAGGCGGGGAAGTATCCACCGTTCGTGCCGATAAACCCAGTAAAGTGTATCCACACATTTCGGGATCAGGCTCGAATTGCCGTCATGTCCAGTCAAGCCGGCATAGTGTTAGGTACTGACGTCAGTCATGAGTGTCTGATTCTAGTTGCTAACATTAATGGATCTCGCTCCCCACTTACCATCAGGTGGGCGCAAGGTCACATGTCGTGCTAGTATAAAAAATAATAATAAAAAAAATCTTAAAAAACGTTGCTACTTCTTTCGGACTGCAGCTTTCCTGGTGCACTCATGTAGGGGATGATCCATTGCAGCCTTTAACTGCTTAGTCCATCTTGCCATCGACATCCCCTGGACTGCCAGGCGATAGATAAATGTTTCTCCTCGCCATACATATGTTTGTCCGAAGAAAGTGAGAACGCCTGATTCGTTCGAGGAAAAGCGTTGTTAGATCCCAGTTCATCTATGTAGTATGGATGTGCTGGTTCGACGACATATGATACCTGATGATAATAGGAGCCACATACGACCAACATCAGTCTTTTCCACTATTGCCGGCCTAACTGCTTTTTAACACTTCGCTTAAAGGACTCTAGGTTATAGGAATGGGGAAACACACTGGCTCATATCCAGAGGGAGTTGGGATATATCCATCCCTCGAAAATCTGGCGTAACCTGTATGTTAATAATTCGATAATAATTCTAATCTACCATTTAAGGAACATTCATCGGCATGCAAAGATTGTATAGAAAAATCTAAACCTCAAGTAAATTTATCGCCTACCACTGGGATAATATCAGGGAACGAAACAATCGAGACATTTGGTATATAATTTATATTTAAATTATCATTTTTGTTGACTTTATTATCTTTATTCTCATTTACCTATTTTTCTTTTATCATTGCCCTCGTAACCCTTTCTTCTTTTCCTTTTCGTCGTCTCCTTTACCTTCTCACCTTCCTTTCTTCTCCTTCTTTCCCTCTACTATTTTCCTCCTTCTTGTTTCCCTCCTTTCTTTTTTACTGTAAGACATTGTCAGCCTTATGTTGTTGTTAACAAAAATAAATAGTTATACAATTAACTTTTATAGTTGCAGAAGATATTTTTAATGTCCTTAAAAACATTTTGTTCATACGAGCCGCTTTACCAGAATAAATGAAAATTCTTGATGAGTTTATCGCTAATGAATCTAAAGACATAATTAAATTCGTGGAAATTTAAAATTTATATTATCTTTAGTCTCATTTACTTTTTATCCTTTTTCTTTTCTCCTTGTCCTCGTAACCTTTCTTTTCCTTTTCGTCGTCTCCTCTCCATTCTCACCTTCCTTTCTTATTGTTCTTTCCCTCTACTCCTTTTCTCCTTCTTGATTTCTTTATTTAAAAAAACCATTTTGCAATTATCATTTATAGTTTCAATTTCAAGATATATTTCGTTTTACCACAACAAATGGAAATCCATGATGCGTTTGTTAGCTAATGGATCTAAAGACTTAAAAAATATATATCATTTACCTTTTATCATTTTGTCTTTTCATTTTCTTGTTCTCCTTTATCTGTGCTACATTCCTTCTTCTTCTTTTCCTCGTCTTCTTTCTTTTCTATCTTTTTCTCCTTATTTCCTTCATTTTCTTTTCACCTCAGTAGATTGGCATCCTTATGTTGTTAACAAATAAATATGAGTTTACAATAATACAATAACTTTTTATGTTGCAGAAGATGCTTCAATGTCCCTGGGAATTTTTCGTTCGTACGATCCAATTGATCAGAACAAATGTAAATCCATGATGAGTTTGATCGCTAATGAATCTAAAGACATGATTAAAGTCGTGGAAATTGAAAAGGCATTTCGTTGTGAATATTGTGAAGAGTTAGTATTATTTAAAATAACATTGTTTTTTTTTTAAATTGCCGATCCTCCATAGATTAATATAGATGTGACACCAGGTATATGCAAAAAACTAATCAATTATCCGGGTGAAATATAACTTAGGGCCAAATTCAAAATTCTATTTGATCATCATTAAAGCCATTAGAATAGTTCTAGACCTCCACTGTTGGAGATGGACCTTCCAGAACATATATCTGGAGAATTTGGCCTACACAGAAGTTGGCTAGGATTTAATGTCAATTTTAATGCAATTTATTACTGATTCCACAAGTTGGTAGTGGTGGAACCGAGGTTCAAATTGTGAAACCTTTTTGGATTGAAAAGCCACCACCACTCCTAACTTAATATTTTGATATAAGCCACGTGGTTGGTCGTTACCTTGTCACTTTGGTTATTTCGGCCAATTACGTGCCTTAGTAGGCTATGACCATTCGTTAAACATGTCAAAAGATAATCAGCTATTAATAGATATATGTGTTTTTGTTTTATCAAAGTACCTAAAATCAGAAGATAAATTTCCACATAAAAATCCTTAGATTTTTTCTAGGAATCCGTAGAATTTGAAAAATTTACAAGTAGTCTAATGTTCGATCAATTAATCTAAATTTGATATCGAATCAAATTTCAAAATTTACTTGAATTCGAATTCATAATTGCAGCTACATTTAAATAGTATGGTCACTTTCTTATGAAAGGGACACATCACTGCGTATCTTTTCCTCGCTTGGAACACTTTTTGCGACAACCGCACAATCCGGATTCCATAAAGCCAAGAAAGGGTGACAGCTGCCCCTTTCTGTCGCCTATGGGCAATGGCTTAAAGTTTTATTTTATAATCTTCTTTTAGCGTGTTTTACGTGGAAGAAGCTTTGAACAAGCATCGCAACATACACAAAGGTGTTAAAGAACCGTTTATTTGTCACATCTGTAAAGTGTCTTTCGCTACTTATTCTAGGTAAGCATTCACTATCATCATCATTAGCCTGTTTGTCATTATTTATTTGTTTATTTTTAAGAAAAATCACAGCCTTTATTATTATACATATTAACAGTTTAGTAGTAGTAGAACATTTGAGTGATCTTCTTATAATACAAAAACGTTGCATTAGAGCTATGTTCAATCTTAAACGGTTGGACCCTTGTCGACCATACTTCAAAAATTATAGTATTATGCCAGTTCCATGTCTGTATATTTACGAGGTCTGCATTTTTGTATACAAGTATAATTACTATTTTCAGCTTCAATCTACGTTTTCACAAAGACCACGAACGCGGTACATTTACAAACTATATAAGCCATCTGCGAGGTTAACAACAACATTAAATAACTCCTACATGATGTGTATTAAAATATTCAATAAATTGCCTGACTATTTTAAGGATGAGCCATTCAATAAATTTAAAAGATTAACAAAAACATGGTTGTTGAAAAGGTCTTTTTACAGTGTGCGTGATTTTCTTGACTAAATTGTGAATATTGACTAAATTATACTACTGTGTAATATTGTATTATATTTAATAATGTGATGTGTGTACACCTTTGCAGGTAGGGTTTGGTAGTACTAATCGATAGCAATCACAACTGCAAATTTGTCTACCCAAATTCTTTACACGAATAAATATTTCATTTCATTTCATTTCACATTGGCCATGAAGATTTTATATTATTTACATATATACAATTAAAACAGTTGATTATAATACTAGGGGTAAAACAGGTTACCATTACAAATAATAAAAGAAAATTATAAACAGGCCAAAAAATACAAAACAATAAAAATAGGAATAGGACAAAGAGGCAAGCAATGAATTGACTTTATAAATTACGTTTTATTTATTGTACATGTATATGTATATAAGTGTATCCATTTTAGTTTATTGTACGTGTGTATATTGTATGTATATTTGCATCAGCATTTTAGTTTATTGTATGTGTGTTTATAGTGTGTATGTGTGTATTTGCATAATTCAATATTTATTTATCATTTGTTTCTCTCCACTGCTGAATATAGACTTCGCTACTTCACACGATCTTTTCCCTCCCTCATCTATCCTCCACCAGCCTTCCTCAGGTCATCCTTCCATCTGGCAGGGCTCGTGCCACTCTTTCGTCTTCTAGTACGTGATCTTCATTCTAGAACCCGTCTACTCCATCGTTCATCGGGTCTGTGACAGACGTGTCCAGCCCATTGCCACTTTATCTTGGTAATTTTAAAATCTATTTCGGTAGCTTTGGTTCTCTGACGTCAACGTTTTTAACTTTATACTTCAGAAAAATCCTTAAAAAATAATAAATAAAAAAATAATTAAATTTACTACTACTTAGATGTACTACACATAAAACAACCCACGGGTTTTACAAGCGACCTCTAGCGGACGTCATGAACACCTCTTGCGACATTAAAACTGTTGTTGAAAATAGAAATAAATGTGAAAATATACCTGCCAGTGGTATACTGGGCTATGGAGGATTTCCAGTCGTCAAACACTTCTTATGCGAGGTAAGCTAGGAAACTTTCCAATTTTAAATTAATTTTGTATCATTATAACAGCACCCTATAACACAGTCTTATAGCGAAATTCATGACTAATTACCCAAAAAGGATCCAATCCACATTATTTTATTTATAAGTTATAGGTCAAATTTAGATTAAATGAATGAATGAATTGCATGGCAACATTTGGGTACTTAGGAAGTAATTGTTATGTTTATGCTTGTGTGTGTCTCGAAAGTCATTCTTAGTGTTTAGGTTCTCATGGTGTGGCGTGTCCGGTGGTCGCCCCTTCCTTAAAAGGTCATTGCAGTGGTGGCACGTGTGTCGGGTCCCGGTCCGCACCCTAAGGGCCTGGTTGAGCGGGGAGATGGCTGGCACATGCGTTATGTCCGTGATCGGGTGCTGCTGTGGGGGCCTGGGACCGAGGCCGAACACGTTCAATTTATTGTTCTTAAATTGACAGAGGTTTTTGCGTGTTGTCGACTTTCGGGTTGCACATAGGCATGTAGTCTACCTAAATTCTGACTTGCCTGGTGGGTTACTGCTGTACCAGGTATTGTATTTTCATAGGTACTGATAACAAAATTTAGAAGGTTAATAATTGATCGTTGTGGTGCAGTTCTGTATATGTTTTATTTTGTAAATCTGATATAGCTGAGTTTTCCTTGCAGATTCCTTTCTCAGTCAGATTAAACATTAACAGGTCACTGGAATTTGCTAAGCTGCTGGTCTTCTGCTAACAACTTACTTATTGGACCACTTTTCTGCTTAGTCTTCTACTAGCAGGAGTAGAATTATTCAAAATAATTAAATTAATGACGATTCATAAATGCCTGTAATAGGTTTACGTGAATAAAGATATTTTGACTTTGACTTTGATTAGTCCATCGATATCATGGATACATTTACAATACGTTAAAAACGATATTTGTATATGGATCGTTTTTGATATAATATATATCATAATAGTTTTTATAATTTTAACGGGTCTTTACGCGATTTACCTTGTGACATATTTCTCCCGACGTTTCAGCCAAGTTGCATTGGCCGTGGTCACGGGTCGACTGAAGCTATGCGGTGTAGTCTCGTACATACTGGGCGGTAGATGTAAACCTACCCACTTATCACTTTTAAAAGTTTTTAGAAATCACAACACACGACACTTACAATATCCTTGGCGACACCTGGCGATTTTTCCCGGCGTCGAAACCTATTGATTACTACGGATTCCATGATGAAGATAGCTAACCCCCCTCTCGATTTAAATTTTTGTCTTTATTTCGATCGCTTCACGTACCATTCCAGGGTTATAGTGACGATCGGTGGAAAGTATCTAGGATTAGCCTTAGGATGATATTTATTAAAAGGTTTAATATATATCATCCTAAGGACCTGATTAAATTCTCACAATTTTATAGGTACCTATTTAAATTAATTTCTTTTTTACTTAAATACTTTTTTATTTTAGGATTGTGGTCGTTCATATTTACATTGGACGTATCTCCAAGTACACAGACGTACCAAACATCCTGACAAAGTATTGACATACGAATGTGCGCCGTGTAATTTGACATTTCCTAATAGGTGAGAAATTACGTAGGTACCGTAGATACCCAACGGGGTGTATCACTAACTTTTTATCACGATAGATGGCGCATGATAGATGGTACCTAATATAACTGTCAGTTGCATAGAAAACTTGTATTTTTATTACGAAATTTATTATTTTCTGGATATTATGCCGAAGTGAGTAGCTTTTTAGTGTACAAATCGAGATTTCTAAGCGAAATAAAAGATATGGTGATTTTAAAATTTCCGTTCTATTAATAAAACCTTTTCTTTTTAAAGACGGTGTGCGCTTTTTTAATTCGTCTTTTAAGGTAGGTAATGTTATTAAAAAAAACATTGAAAAATGATGCGTCATAGGTTTAAAACAAGGTACCATTGCCGCTAGCGACATCTACAAAAAGCTTTGCCTGATACACCCCATTATTGACCACTTATAATCCAACAAAATTACTACTGTATAAAGTTACCAGGTAAAATATATGTTTTTAGCAAGGTACAGTAGTCTCGACAGATCGCTATCTTAGCAATTTCTGTCGGTAAGTCATAAAAAATATTGCCACTTACAAAATCGAATTTAAAAGCTGATTTGATTAATATCATTTGTTTCAAAGGACGGTAATATTTAAATATGAGAACTTATGTCATTTAAAACTCCAGCCCTAATATGTGTATTTTTATGAAAGGACAATAACATTTATTAATTTGCAACACTAGAAGCAAATTACCAAATGTCAACTGGCTACTGTCAGACGGTAAAACTGTATCGATAATAATAATAATAATTTATTTCTAAGTCATTTTACGAATTAGGGTTCTTAAATCCAGGTCATTTCTTATACGTAAACATTTTTTATATAGCAACAGAATTAGATATTATATTTTAAAGATATTTTTTTTAGTTTTAAGCTATAAGTGTTCTAAAAAAGTTTTTAAAAGACATAACACCGCGTCTTGTCGTCTCCTTCTGACAAGAGGGCTGGCTCTTTCTTCGCCCAAAGAATCAGTATTGCAATTCAGCGGGGAAATGCAGCCAGCGTTCTTGCCACCATTCCACGCGGACGGGACTTATATCCCTATCCTTAGTATTAACACCTCACACCTCCGATTCGCGGATGACATAGTCATCATGGCCAGCTCGCTCAAGGATCTTAGCAGAATGTTAAACGGCTTAAACGTGGCTTCTCAGCAGGTTGGCCTCGGAATGAACCTGGATAAGACTAAGGTTATGTTCAATGACCATGTCAAGCCGAGGCCAATCTGTGTGGGAAATGCCACTTTCGAAGTTGTGCAGGAATACGTCTACCTTGGACAGACTATTCAGCTAGGTGCAAACTTCAGTAAAGAAGCCGACAGACGCATTCAGCTAGGATGGGCGGCATTCGGGAAACTTCGACATATCCTCTCATCGTCCATACCACAGTATTTGAAGACAAAAGTCTTAAACCAGTGCGTCCTCCCCGTAATGTCGTACGGAGCAGAGACGTGTACACTGACATTGAGTCTGGTTCACAAATTCAAGGTCACTCAGCGAGCTATGGAGAGAGCTATGCTTGGTATTTCTCTGATGGATAGAATTCGAAACGTTGAAATTCGTCGGAGAACCAAAGTTACTGACATAGCATTCAAAATTAGCAAGCTGAAGTGGCAATGGGCCGGACACATCTGCCGCAGAACCGACGACCGATGGGGCAAACGGGTTCTGGAGTGGAGACCACGTACGGGACGACTCCCCGCCATATGGACGGATGACCTAAGGAGCGTCGCTGGTGGGGGTCGGATGAGGGTTGCAAAAGACCGCGTGCAGTGGCGAGCCTTGGGGGAGGCCTATATCCAGCAGTGGAGAGACACAGGCTGATGATGATGAGTATTAATATTTATTTTATATTTTTAAATATTTTTTTTCCGAATAATATATAATTTCTTTTGTACTTAGTTGGAGTGTGTCTTATCATAAAAAGAAATTTCACGGAAAATCTCTCACCAGTAAGAATGGGGCCAAGAAAACTAAAGACTTTTGGTAAATATAAACAACGCGTGTAGCATTTAACTGTGTTGGATTTTATTATTATTTATATTTTTTACTTTAGGATACCGTGCAGAGATTGTGAAGAAGTTTTGCCAAACAAAAATGCCTTGTATTTACATAGAAGCAAGGAGCATTGTCGTCGTGATGGTGATGAAAAAGGTTCGTAAATAAAAAGGTTTTATAAAAAAAAGGAAAACAAAAATGGAATTATATATTTAATCAATCGAAGTATGTACCATTATTATCTACGCATTTTTGCCATTTTATAGATAGTAGTGGGGATACCACACTGGTCTGACCTACTACTTCCTAATCCCAGTTTCTGGCTATAATAATAACTACTACCGAACAAACAGTTTTATTCTAAAAGACTCCCAAACTGGTGACCCCGACGTGATAAAGGTATCGTTCTATGTGCCGCCACAAAATCTTTGAAGGCGGTTTGGACTGCTCCATCGGAATTGTTTTTTTTTTTGCAAGAATAAAAGTCAAAATATCTTTATTCACGTAAATTCTACTCCTGTTAGTGGAAGACAAAGCAGAGAAGTGGTCCAAAGAGTAAGCTGTTAGCAGAAGACTAGCAGCTTGGAAGAAATTGCGAAAATAGTGGTAATCTGTTGAAAGCCAGCCCTGGGGAGTATGGTGGGTGTCGGAGACATTCCAATCGCAGCTCCTCCAATTTAGCGACCATCTCTCGTGTGAGGTAGACCTCACGTTGTCCTGAAGCAGCAGTGGGCTAGAGCAATAGACCAGTGTCGGTTTTTGAATATCGGGGTTTTTAACCATAATTGGTACGCTTGGGACAGGATTTAGCCAGTTCTCCTGGGTTCAACCACTGTGATGAGCGTTTCCGACTATCGTACAGGATCCATTTTTCATACGATTCAAAATTCCTAGCCAAACGCCAGATATTTAAGATCAAAGTGGCCAGTTCGACAAAACGTAATACATACTCGTAGGCAGTGACAATTACTTTATTTATTCATTTTGGAAAACCAACAGTTGACAATATTATAGTAAATATTATACAGTAAATTCACTAAGAACTATTAAAGGCTTTTACATATAAATCTAAAGTTAAGTAATAAAGAGCAAGAGAACCATAAGTAAGTTGGTAATGAAAAACAAATCACTTATTAGGAATTGCTGCCGATGATCGATTCAACGTAATGAAGCGTCATTAGACGTCTAATACATGTTGCTTTGGAGTTAAACATGTTTATGTCCAAATCTTCCGCAAGAATATTATAGTTATTACATGTTCTTAATAAATAACTGTTCTGTCTATACCTGGTACTAGCATATGGTACGAACAAGAGTGGGGGACATCGAAGATTAAACCTAGGTATTCGCAAACCCAAACAAGCCAGCAACTCAGGACTATCGACTGTACATTTGCTACGAGTACATTTATTAAATATGAGTGATGTTGCGTCGAACTTCCCATGGAAGAAGATGTAAGTTATGATATGATTAAGCGCCACTTGTCGTGATCATGACATACCTCTTTCGCTTCTTCGACATTTATCAACCTCTACATAGGAACACAATAATACGTAACCGATAATCGATGTTTCTAACGAACCAAACTTGAGAAACAAATAAACTATTGTGTCCCGACCAGGAATCGAACCCGGTACCTCAGCGTCTAAATCCACGGGCTTAACCGCCAGACCACAGATACAGTCAGTTATGTAGGTAACGAGTATGTATAATTCATATTATACATTGAGATTAAACTATAATGTGTTGTAACCATCGATGTATATAGATAAGCCTATTCAATACAAAACGCACTCTTAAAAACGTGCCGCTTGCTTTGTGTACCTACCAACTTTGGGGGCTAATTCTCAAGCAAGGATAATGCCACATGCTTTATTAATCGGAAATTATATCACAATGCATACAAAAAGACTAGTTTTACTCGATATAAATATTAATATTAGGCGCTCTCGACGCTTGCTATCTCGCGACTGTTGGTGCAGCTACATGACTTCGATTGGTTTTACGGGAACATTTTTTCATCAGTGAGGGCCTATCTATATACATCGATGGTTGTAACTGTAGTCTATCGGTAAGTTCCGTAGATTTAAACTCGGAGGTACCTGGTTCGATTATTAATTTATAATTACTTATTTTAATATGCAATGATGACAGGTGATAGTGACGTATCACCGTCACAAGAAAAGACACGCAATTGTGACAGGAGCCGACTCAGATACTTCTGTCTTGTATGTGGTCACTCCTTCCGCACTCTAACACTTCGCAGTGAACATTTGCGCATACATACGGGAGAGAAACCATACGTATGTCAAGATTGCGGGGTTTCTTTTAGAAGGTAAGTTGATATTTATTGATACGACGAGCCCCGTGCTGAGACATTTAATATTTATGTATAATAAATAATAAATATTTCCAGACAGGTCACACAGCGCCATCTAATTTCCGTGGTAAGCTACGAGGCTTGTGTTACGGAAACTAGATGGTTGATAAACTACATATTATACTTTTTTTTTTGTAAATATATACATATTATACATATAAACACCCAGACCGAGACAAATTATACAATGTACTTACAACTTGCCCCCGGTGGGAATCGAACCCACGACCTCCCGAGTTCACGGCAACGTTTGTTACCATTAGACCACAGAGGCGGTCAAAATATATAATGGGCAACGAACACGTATATTGTTTTTTTTAATCGACGTGACAGCTTTGGATAACGTCTACGTCCATTCAGTTTATTTTGTATTGCGTCGCCGCCAGTGACGACGTCAGTTTCACAATCTTGTTGAAAATGTTATCGCGAACGCTGAATGCGATAATCGATCAACAGTCTGCTAAAATATTTGACCTCTACATTCAAATGTGTTTTGGTTTATTGTGCAATAAATAATCTATCTATCACTCAGCCAAGCGTCTGGCCAAGGAGTTGTCCAAACGGCTAACGGAAAAGTCTGGAGACAGGAAAGCTGGCAATTATTTCTGCCAACGTATTAGCTTAGCTATACAGAGGGGAAATGTTGCCAGTCTTCTTGGGACTATCACTGAAGGGTCGTTTTTTACTTATAGTTTATTTTTTATTAGGTTTAGTTTATATTTATTTTAATTTTTACTTTTAAGTAGTTCGATTCCTGGTCGGGACACAAAAAAATATTTATTAATGTAAATAAAGACATTTAATGAATATTTAATTTATTTGTGATATTTCTCGAGTTTGGTACGCTGGAGACATCGACGAGCTTGCCACTTGTCAGGATTGGCCTATAGTAAAGTTGGCTAAATGTGAATCCGCTTATGTATAAGCGTGGTTTCTGACCACCCCGAAAGGGAAACGGTCGTGATGATACTTTACTTTACTTTAAGTAGTTTTAATTGATATTGTAATTCTTTTATACTGTTTGTATATTACTTCAATATAAATAAATAAATAATCTGTCTATCATGACATGTAACTCCACTTTACTCCACAACACTACACTCCACTCCATTCCAATCCTTTCTATTTATTTTCAACAGATTAAGTACATTTCAAAACCATAGAGTGACTCACCTGCCAATAGACAATGCGTCTAAAATTGTCAACATACTCATCGAGGTTCCAGGTTTGAATCCTTCGCCACAAGAGATAAGGGAGCATTTAATTTTGAAAGATATTACAGTACAAAAGATGGTTGATGTGTTCAAGATTTCATATACAAAAGTAAGATAATAAAAACTTGCTTGCGTATCATGTTTCTTTAGTCATGTAATGTAAAAAAATGTATGTTACTCGCATGATATGATAGTATGTCTCTAATAGCATTGAGTGTGTGGATATTTTGTCTGGGATGCTGGGATATCTTTGCCGCATGCTACTTTTCCTTTACCAAATGCCGAATCTATAATATATATATATATTCAACATAGCAACATAGTTCATCATTTTTCAACATAGCGTCCTAGACCTTCACTGCTGGAGATGGGCTTTCCAGAACTGGAGAATTTAGCCTACACTCGCCACGCTGCGCTGGCCAGACGGCTTGGCGAGGATATGGTGTCAATTTTTTATGACAATTTATTAATGATTCCACAAGTTGGCATTAGTGGAACCGGGACCGACGGCTTAACTTGCTCTCCGAGGCACAGGAACGGTGGTGTAGTAAATCTATGACAAATGTACGTCAGTGTATTTCTCATTGCCTCATTGCTCATGCCGGGGGGTTTGAACAGACCTTTGTAGGATTTAAGGTACGCGTTCTTACAACCGAGCCACCTCCGCATCTATATATAAATTCGTGAAAGAGCTGGGTAAACGAATTTATGAAGAGTGTGGCGACTCCAAATGCCATAACTACCTAAATAAAATAATTCCCTTATTATTCAACGAGGGAATGCGGTGAGCGTTTTAGGTATCAAGTGGTAAGCCCTTAGTTTTGTAGAATAGTTTTAAATGGGGTGTGTCACTAACTTTTTATCACGATAGATGGCGCATGATAGACGGTACCCAATAGAACTGTCAGTTGCATATAAAACTTGTATTTTTATTACGAAATTTATTAATTTCTGGTTATATTGCCGAAGTGAGCAGCTTTTAAGTGTACAAATCGAGATTTCCAAGCGAAATCAAAAATATGGTGATCTCAAAATTGCCTTTCTATTAATTAAACCTTTTTTCTTTTTAAAGACGGTGTTCGCTTTCCTAATTCGTCTTTTAATGTAGGTAACGTTAAGTTAAAATTATTATTTTTGTAATAAAAATAAAAAAAACTACAAAAACATTTAAAAAATGATACGTTATAGCTGTAAACAAGGTACCATTGCCGCTAGCGACATCTACAAAAAGCTTTGCCTAATACACCCCATTCATAGGTATTTATTTATAGTTTAGTTTTATTTATAATCTTTTTCTTTTGTATCTTACGCGCGAATTATACAAAAACGGGCGTCAGGTGAAGGCGCAGAGCATGAAACAGATAAAGACACTGACGCGATTTAAATTATATCAAAGAGGCGATAACACGTCACAATGAGCGACTTTGACACAGGGTAACTTTAAATGATAGCATTTATTTAACTATTTAAATAAATTAATAAAGCACCGACTTTTAATCCTATTTTATCTTGTACATTTTTATTACTGTACCCCGGGCTTAGTATGGTCGTAAAGAGCTATATATTGTTCAATTATTTCGCAGACTGTACATTAAATTTAATATAGTCACGCATTTTTCTGATCCTATTATAGAAGAATAAGAATATTATATAAGAAACGACGCGGCGACGGACGTGCTGCTTGCGCGCCACTCCAGTTACGTAGTACATTTCTATATAATCTGTGACACCAGTCGCGACTGCTAGCGACGCGGAACAGGTCGTCATGATCGTAGAACAGTGACGGATCTGCTATATTTAAAATTTTCATGGCGGCCATTCAACTGTCATTTCGACTGTTTTTTTGTCACTTTTTAAGTCTCATAATAAGTGCAAACCTTCTAGATTTCATTTTGGAACCCTTTCTAATATTTGCACTATAAATTACAGACCACAAACAATATAAAACTATATATAAATATATATGCAAAATTATGGGTATTTTACGATCATGACGAGGTGACCCACAGATTATATAGACATGTACTACGTAGGTGACCGCCGCTTGAGTATAATGGGTCGTATCACTAACTTTTTATCACGACAGATGGCGCATGACAGATGGTGCCTAATAGAACTGTCAGTTGCATAGAAAACTTGTATTTTTAAAACGAAATTTATTATTTTCTGGATATTATGCAGAAGTGAGCAGCTTTTAAGTGTACAAATCGAGATTTCCAAGCGAAAGCAAAGATATGGTGATCTCAAAATTGCCGTTCTATTAATTCAACCTTTTTTTTATTTTAAAGACGGTGTTCGCTTACTTACTTTTAAGATAGGTAACGTTAAGCTAAAATTCCTTTTTCTTGTATAAAAATAAAAAACTACATAAATTTAAAAAAGGATTCGTCTTAGGTGTAAACCAGTGCCGCTAGCGACATCTACAAAAAGCTTTGCCTGATACTCGTACACTGCATTCACAATGTGTCGCCGAATTTTGTATAGATGACTGCGCCGCGCCTTCACCTTACGCTCTGTTTCTATATAATTCGCGCCTTACTTCGAATAAATGTATTCATTCTATGTAAAAAATATTTTAGGGTGAACGAAAAGTGGTACCGACCAATGAAGAACATTTTACTTGTCTGTTAAAATCCCAAGCTCAAGACATAAGACAATGGAAAAGCCAAGTTTTGTCTTATTTTAACAAAGAAAAAATAACAGACTTAACGGGTAATTTTATTTCCTACTTAAATCTGAATTTAATATTTTTATTATCACTGACTATGTCGGATGCCAAAAAAAAAAAAACAGCGGGCATTCTTAACTGACTTCAAAAAGAAGGATTCTCAATTCCGCCAATTATGAATTGATTTTGATGATTCTTTTTTTGTTTGGTAGATCATAATCAGTTTAAAGGCCAAATTAGGAAACTATTGATAGAATGTTGCTTCTATTCGCTTAGTGAATATTACAACCACAAATTTTAAGTATTTTTATGTGTATTATAACCATTACCTGTACAATATGTTTTAATAATAATCTGTATGTAATAAGTGTGACTAAAATTATAAATATAATAATAAGATTTTAACATTGTAAATAATGTTTAACAAAATTTGTGTGCCAGAAATGGCTGAATGTGCAGAACTAACTTACTATTAATATTTACTATTACCATGTTCAATGCAAATAAATAATTTCATTTCATTTCATACTTTAGAGATTGTCCCATATTTTTTTGAGTATTTTATCTTATTTATTTATCTTCCTTATTTTATATTTACTTATGTAAATAATTGAAATGCATTTTTGGGTGAAATGTACAAGTTTTACTGTATGTATTGTATATAAACGATTTCAATCTGTATATTTGTATTTATGTTTTATGTAGATAAGTATTCGTATTGTTGTATGTAAGTATATACTTGTTATTTATTATTTATTTAAAAATATTTATTTTATTTTATTGGGTACTAGCGGAAGAACAGCGTCGCGGATACAACAATGTATTTCGCGACACATGCTGAGCTTAGGGCCCGTTCATCGCTGCAGGAATTACGGTGTGCATTGTAGTGCAGCGCTCCTCGATGGCTGCCTGGTGGTGCTCGGGATGTGGCAGTGGAAGGAAGTGGCAGCTAGACTACGGTGAATGTTCTGAAGAGCTCCACAACCTTATCCCTTCTTCTCTATTCCGCAACCGAACCACTCGCACAGGCCAAAATATGCATCCACATACCGTAGCCACTATTCCTACGCGTACATACAAATTTGGAGACTCTTACATCTGTCGCACGCTGAAGATGTGGAATGCTCTCCCAGCCAGTGTATTTCCCCACTCCTATAACCTGGAGTCCTTCAAACGAAGTGTGAAAAAGCATCTTTATAGGCCGGCATAGTGGTAGGGACTGATGTCGGTCGTCCAAGGCTGGCGTCAGTTGCTCCCATTCTTGGACCTCGCGTACCGCTTACCATCAGGTGGGCGCGGTGTCACATGTCGTGCTCCGTATAAAAAAAATAAAAAAATATCCTGGAGTACTTGGGTGCCTGTCGGGGCGCGTTGTGCTGCATATCTTAATATCTTAATTGTGTAAGTTCTATCTGTTTTGCGATGAATAAATGTCTTTCTTTTTTTCTTTCTTTCCATATAAATTTTATCGGAATATTTGCAGTGTTTTTTAAGAAAAACAAAAACAAAAATCTATACACATATTGTTCAGGCGCCTAAACTTAATTTACCATACAGTCGCTTGCTTTATCTTAAGTTCAGGCAAGTCTAATATATAGGAATTAAATTTGTCCTCGTCTGAACATTTGGTTTCATTTCATAAACTATAGACCTACCCCGGTGTAGACTTGTTCTCAGATAATGCTATGGTTCCTTCCAGCAAAAGTTTTTGATGAGGACTTTCAATCTCCGTTTTTTTATCTGTCATCACAGAAACATTTGAAGATTGTATGTATTTGTAATAAGGAGGCGGCATGATAATATCGCTTTACAAAAATAACTTTTTTTTTTTAAATATTTCCAGACATAACAAATAAATTAATAAATATTTCCAGACAGATCACACAGCGCCATCTAGTTTTCGTGGTAAGCTACGAGGCTTGTGTTACGGAAACTAGATGGTTGATAAACTACATATTATACTTTTTTTTTTTTTTTGTTAATATATACATATTATACATATAAACACCCAGACCGAGACAAATTATACAATGTACAACTTGCCCCCAGTGGGAATCGAACCCACGACCTCCCGAGTTCAAGGCAAAGTTTGAAATGTACGTAAGAAAAGTGTATTTCTTATTGGTACATGCCGGGTGGGTTTGAACCAACCTTTGTAGGATTTAAGGAACGCGTTCTTACAACCGAGCCACCACCGCGCCTATATAGGTATTATTAATAAGTAATAATTACCATGACGGCTCCTTATTATAAATAAATACAATCTTGTCTTACCGTAGCAACGGTTCTGAAAAATCGCTTGTGAGATATAGACTCCACCGCCCGAACTTAACATAAATATAGCACTTTGGATCCACCTCTGAATATATAACCTACCAAACAAAAAAATATACATCAAAATCAATATATAATTGGAATAACAAACATACAAAAATACATACAGTCGAATTGAGATCCTCCGACTTTTTTTAAGTCGGTAAAAAATACACTCATTACGAGTATCATCATCACGACCGTTTCCCTTTCGGGGTGGTCAGAAACCACGCTTATAAATAAGCGGATTCACATTTAGCCAACTTTACTATAGGCCAATCATGACAAGTGGCAAGCTCGTCGTTGTCTCCAGCGTACCAAACTCGAGAAATATCACAAATAAATTAAATGTATTTATTTACATTAATAAATATTTATGTGTCCCAAATAGGAATCGAACCCGGTAACTCCGAGTGTAAATCCACGGACTTAACCGCTAGACCACGGAGGCAGTTTAATTTACGACTAAACATTTAAAAATATTTTTTTAAAAATAAAAACATAAAAGACTTCAGAGATAATTTGTTATGAAATCTCCAGCAGTGGAAGTCTAAGACTTGATGATGATTGAATGATAAATAATACTTCTAGATACAAAAGTGACTCCAATAGACCGCGGCTTCGCTCCGCTGCACCGTCCGAACATATTGCAAAGAAATTCACCAAATCCAAATCAACCCGGATATCCTATCACTTTGGATATTACTGGGGAAGTACGTATCAAACAATATTTTTCTTGTGGACATTTTGGATACCTAGTAATGATATATTTGTTTAAGTAAAACAGAGGAAAATGATAATATATTTTTGGTGTTTTTCTCTGTCTAAAATTACCGTAATTTTATTTACATTGTGCGACCCAGAGGGATGATGGTTTACATCATAATTTCAATTAGATCCGGCAATTCACTCCGGCCTTAACTAACCTTTTTTTTATATTCGCCAACATTTTGAATGGAAAGAATTAATTAAAGAGGGATAAAATTATAAAAAAAATATTTTTGTTTTTCAGGAATTTTCCGATATAAATATCCAATTACTACTCCCTGAGGGTGTTGTCGTAGACGGTTCTCAGATGGTACAACTTAATCCGCATCATCAAATATTAGGCGATGACGTCACAGAACATATACATCCAGACAATGATCAAAAGATACTACTTGATTTCGATGACAATCAGCCAGAAAATGATGCCATAGATCAACATATATTACCAGATGACGACGTTAAAAGACAACAACTACTTGATGATGACGTCACAAAAGATATAGTTCCAGGTGATGTTGTTACAGACCAGAAGATGCTACCAGATGATAATATCAATGATAGTCAGCCAGATGATGATATTACAATTCATAAGATACAAGAAGATAACATTGTATGAGACGATGAAAATATACCAGACGATGCAATGGACGACGATAATCCATTAGTTAAAGACGTCACGGATCATATCCTATAAAATAATAACCCCAAAAAAAAAAATATATTAGACTACGACGACACTGAGATGATATTACAGATCATAAGGAACTACCAGAAGATGATGTCACGAATTAGAAACTACTAGATGATGGTGTGTATATAGTCGAAATTCGAAACATTCGCATTAACCTTTTTTCCATCAATTACTTTTACTTAAAATAAACTTTGTAATTAATAAAAATTGTTATTTTATTATTCATTGTCTTCATAATCTTCATTGTTATATATATCATATTCACACTCATTAATCTCCACTGCATCTTCCAGTACGTGGTCTGCACTCCAGACTACTACACCAACGTTCATCGGTTCTGTGACAGACATGTCTGGCCCATTGCCACTTCAATTGCTAATTTTAAAAACTATTCCAGGTAGCATTTTAAACTTAAATCTGAATTGTAACAATTTTGATGTATTAAAAGTCAAAGTGAGATGCAAGTTTGCCAAGAAAAGTTTGCTAAGAACACTTAAGTTTGCTAAGAACAAAGTTGCATGCTTTTTGTTTCTACAAGGTATAATTTTGGCTCAGTTGAATTTGACTTGAATCATCATCATCATCAGCCTGTGTCTCTCCACTGCTGGATATAGGCCTCCCCCAAGGCTCGCCACTTCACACGATCTCCTGCCACCCTCATCCAACCCCCACCAGCGACCTTCCTCAGGTCATCCGTCCATCTAGCGGGGGGTCGACCCACTCTGTGTCTTCCCGTACGTGGTCTCCACTCTAGAACTCGTCTACTCCATCGTTCATCGGTTTTACGACAGACATGTCCAGCCCATTGCCACTTCAGCTTACTAATTTTGAAGGCTATATCGGTAACTTTGGTTCTCCGACGGATTTCCTCGTTTCGGACTTTATCCATCAGCGAAATACCGAGCATAGCTAGCCCGCTGAGCGACCTTAAATTTGTGGACCAGACCCAATGTTAGTGGACACGTTTCTGCTCCGTACGACAGCACTGGAAGAACGCACTGGTTGAAAACTCTCGTCTTCAAACACTGGTAGGAAGACTTGAATACTGCGACAAAATTACCACAAACTTGAAGCTTGCAGAAACATTACTACAAACTTATTTTGTCATATTTTGAGGCGCGGTGGTAGCTCGGTTGTAAGAACGCGTTCCTTAAAACCTACAAACACACCCAATTTACGTACATTTGTCATAGATTTACAACACCACCGTTCCCGTGCCTCGGAGAGCACGTTAAGCCGTCGGTCTCAGTTTCACTAATGCCAACTTGTGGAATCTATACTAATATTATAAAGAGGACAACTTTGTTTGTTTGTTTGTAATGAATAGGCTCAAAAACTACTAGACCGATTTTAAAAATTCTTTCACCATTCGAAAGCTACATTATCCAGGAGTAACATAGGCTAAATTTTATTTTGAAAAAAAAATAGGGTTCTTTAAGATATTTGGGTTTTTCGGACACAAGGTGTAAAAAATCAACCAGAAAAGTTACTTATTTTGCGTACGCTGCCTAAACTATAAAAGATAGAACCATAAAAGATTTTATAAATCTACAAAAGTCCGCGACACACCATACCTATTATATGGCAAAACAACATTTGCCGGGTCAGCTAGTCGTTAATAAATTGTCATAATAAATTGACATCATATTCTCGCCAAGCCGTCTGGCCAGCAGCGTGGCGAGTGTAGGCCAAATTCTCCAGATATATGTTCTGGAAGGCCCATCTCCAGCAGTGGAGGCTGTAATGAAAGATAGGAAAATGAGATAGAAAATGAATTTAAACAAAAAAATTGCTTCAAGCTCATTTGTTATCTGGGATGTATTTTCATAAGTAATTAGTGGCTAGAAATATTTAATTAAACCCACTGCAAAACACTGCTCGTCAAACTTACTTTGCCAAAACTTTATTAAAAAAATTTAAAAAAAAAAAACTACAAAAAAATACGTTAAAAGTTATCAGTGCGAGTTGAAGATAGGAATATAAGTTGGCATATGGGTCAATCTATTTAGGCATCCCTTTACGTCTCCACCAATAATATTGTATATATATATAATAAAACTAAAATATATCAGTTTATAAGCTATATTTAAAATTCACAAGACAAGGACAATGTTAGGACTATATTAAACAAGACTATTAATTAATTTAAAGTTTGCATCATTTACAGAATTACATGGTCGTCAGGACATTATAGGAACTAGCTTGTTAGACTAATATAGTATTTGGTTAGAAAGAATAGGGAAGAGAAAAAGCCAAGAGTAGGAGATGTGGAGTGTTATAAACCCAGTTTGATTAGTCACGAAACCGAAACCCTAACGGCCGGTTGTAGAAAGGATGACTAAGACTATAATTATCATTTTGATATACGCTACGGCTACATGATTGGTATATTTAGCTTGTCACTTTCAGGTTGTTTCAGCCAATGCCATGCCTCATAGGCAAACGTTAAACATGTCATAAGAAAAGCTTTTCATCAAATTCTGCAGCATCTGGAATTTGATGATGACCTCATTAACTCATTAAAAAGAAAGATATATTACGTCAGACTTGGCTGTATGGGCTAGACCCTTTGCCTTCCCTATCATCTCATTCATCATCCATCGGGAGAAGAGAACCAAAAAAAGAAAAGCTTTTCTGCAACACGATGAACGGCCAGGATTTTTCCCTTTTTAAGATGGAATCCAACATTTTAAAGATATATCAATCATGGATTTGTTTTAGTATAATCGTTATAAATACTTTTGCTATTTATCTCTTTCTAAAATTGTCCAAAATGCCAGTAATTTTATTTGCTAGTAAGTGCTTGAAAAATCTTTAAAAATGTTAGACTGTGCGAGCGAGAGGGATGCAAAGCGTAAAACCCTCTTTAAACTTATCAGCACATTCTTATTTCTTCAGCATTATAGCGTCATACTTGACAGTCTTGTTGAATATATCCCTTTGAACAACACAAAAAGTTATAATCTTATAATTTTAGTACCAGGTATCCAAAACGCCAATTCATTTTTCATACTCTGTACACGAACTAAATTTGACAATTTTAGGTTCAAATTATCAACTGACGATTGTTCATCACTTTTACTTGAATTTAATACTTCTTTGGATTTTATTTCTTCAAATAAATTGTGTGTTGTATTTGAAATATTATCTGTTGAATCTAAATTATATTTGCTCTGTTCTATAGATCGTATTTTTAAAGTACCATTTTCATTTTCCACTTTGATTTCTTTTTTTGGTTTTCTATTCGGTATTTTATGGAATTTCATAACTTCATTATCTAAATTATTATGCAAACATATTTTTTGTCTACTACCAAAACTATCCATACATTTTTTTAATGTTTTATCTTTATCTTTATTATCATTTAATGTATCATCACTGCTAATACAACTATTAATTATATTAGATTCAAAAGAAAAATTTCTTTGTGTAGTATTAGAAACTGCATCAGAATCTATTATTTTATCAATAAACGAAACTAGTTTTTTTAGTTTATCTTTAGGCACGTCACTTAATTCATGCTTGCTTAAACCCCTGTCAAGATTAAGTTTAGGAATGCCGAGGTGTTCATTTTCGTGAGATAGTTTGTCAAATTCTCTCTCGAAACCTTCATGACAATAATGACAGGCATATTTCTTGTCCACAAAATGACAAAGGTTCAAGTGGTCGTTGTAGTTTATTATACCTGTAAAGTTAAATAATTTAATGTATTTTTTCTCAAGAGGGGGCGTATGGGGATCTTGATAATTCTTACGTAAGATTACACTAATGCGCAAAGTTAATATTATTCCAGTGGGAGATCCACTTTCCGAGTGGGTTTTGAGCCCCAGGTCAGCTGATCAAAATCTTTAAGATTATATACTCGTATATACATTACATACAAGTATTACATAAAGACATAAATTATGTAAAGATGATTTTAATGATAAAATAACTTTTAAACAAAATCTAAGTTGATAAATATGTCCTATTTTTTCAATTAGGTTTTTAAGCAATAAATATTAAACAAGTGGAGGGCGTCAGCATATTCTTATTTTTCCTACTTAAGGAAGTCGGTGGGAGTGGGTCAAAAACTAACAAAATAGTCTTAAGTAAGAAATTAATGATCCCTAAGCGATGAAGGAAGACACTGTCGACTGATACTATGCCGGCTTATCATAATATGATTTTTTACACTTCTTTTATACTCCATCTTATCATCATCATCAGCCCGTGTCTCTCCACTGCTGAATCTATATCTAGAGGCTCGCCACTTCATACGATCTTCTGCCAGTCTTATCCATCCCCCACCTTAGGTCTCCCACCTTCATCTGGTAGGGGGTCGTCCCACTCTGCGTCTTCCAGTACGTGGTCTCCACTCCAGAACCCGTCTACTCTGTCGGTCATCAGTTTTGCGATAGACGTGTCCACCATTGCCACTTCAGCTAGCTAATTTTAAAAGCTTTGTCGATAATTTGGTTCTCTGACGGATGTCACTTTATCCTTTATTAGAGAAATCCCGAACATAGCTATCTCCATAGCTCGCTGAGCGACCTGGAACTTGTGGACTTGTGTCCACGTTTCTGTATTATACGACATTTCTGGAAGAACGTACTGGTTGAAAAAAATTGTCTTCAATCACTGTGGCATGTTCGATAGGAAAATGTGACTTAGTATTCCGTCCATCCTAACTGAATGCGTCTGTCGGCTTTTTTCTGCTGATGTTTGCTGTCCAAACTAGACGTATTTTTGCACAACTTCGAGATTATTCTATCTTATAGGGAGGGAAACACAGAGGCTGGAAGAGCATTCACATCTTTATCGGGCGACAGATGTATAGTGGATTATAGCCTTACTTTCATCTGATTCATTCATTCATTCAGAGAGACCCGACCTTAGTTACCAATGAGGACAAATGTTTAATGCACAATCTTACCATGAAATATCATCCTACAATCAACTATTGGACATTGCCGACTAGTTGTATCCTGTAAGCAATGTTTTTGTACTGTTTGTACGTAATTTAAAATCATTGGTTTGTGATGCAGTGCACTGTCTGAGTGGATTTGTCTTGGTCGACGTCTTAATCTTAGACCACGTCTTCTGCTTTTTCTATACTCAAGCAGGTTATTGTCTGATACGGCTAGGACATGGCCGTCTGGCATTACGTGGTGTTTGAAACGAATACCAAATAGTCGGTGTAAGAAAAATTTAAACTTAGACGGTTTACTCTTATATGGCAATTGTTCTGCATTCGTTTGCGTGTTGCCTTCTTGTATTGTTTTTGTATCTTCTTTTATTGTTTCTATTGTTGTATTCGATGATTTTATTGCAATTTCTTGTTGAGAAGATTCAGTACCAGCGCTAACGTCTATTTTACGACCTAAATCTTTGTTATTATTAGTTCGAATAAGATTCTCATCGTATATTTGAAATAGCTTTTTTAAACATTTGTATTTAGCCTTCAAAACTTCGTGTCGCTTCTTTGATACCCATTTCTCTTCTTCATCAACCTCTGGTATACTTGGGAGGTACTTTTTCTTATGCATAACCTTTAAGAACTAAAATTCTCAGGACGTAAGTTTTAATTAGGTGAACTAATATAAATATAATAACTACTCTGTGTTAAAGTTGTATCACTGGTCATAACTTAATTGTTAAATATGATTTTGGTTTTGTTAAAAATATTAATAATAATTTTGACTGCATAACTAAAATGACAAATTGACTAAAATTTGACATTGATTTAGTTTTTTTAGTATCAAGGCAAAGATTGTTAGTGTGCCGTCCTAGGACTACTTGGTCCCTGGGGTAGAGCGAGCGGAGCGGATTGTGAAAAAAACATTCTAATGCCGAAACCTTAAGAATAATGACAATGGTAAGAAAAAACAATTTCCAGCGCAATAATATTTGCTTCGTTCCGATACGCGATAATAGTAACCTCGTAAGCACGCTTAAAGGTGTTCCGAGTCGCGCTTAAACTGTTTTGCCAAAGCTATGTGACGTCACGAATGACATCATTTCTCGCGCTTAGACTGCTCACGATCTGAGCGCTGTAAGTTGTTTGTCATAATGTCCCGCGCCATTTTCAAGTTAATTTAATATAAGGTTTTCTTTTAAATTATTTAATATTGTAATTCGTTTATATTGTTACTTCTTAAACAAATCTATAATGAATATTTAAATATGAAGTGAAAAAATTAATGTCTGTAACAGGGCAAGTTATTTTAAATTACCAAAATAAGTTAATAATATTAAACTTTACACATATAAAGATGAATAAACCGAGAGATGTATGTTTGTTATTATTCATACTCAAAGATGTGGAATCCGCAATTTATCTTCCATACATTTAAAAAAAAAACTAACATTTTATGAATGTAAATGTGATTTAGACCGTTCCGAATTGATATCACGCTCTGAGTATTCAAATCGCGATATTACATTAAATAGGATAATAAATACGAAATTAACATCAAATGTTAGAATTTTCATTAAACGAACGACTTGTGCTAAAAAAGTGGTATTTTCATGCTAACATTTCTTAAAACGAACGCAGCATAAATTGTAGCTGTGACTGCTCCCCAAGATACAATATAATGGTTTGGAGAGCAGAGTTCTGTATCTCTTGTTTGCTTACTTGTTTTGATGTACTGTACCAAATTTTGTAATTAAATTTACTTGTGCTTCAATAAACGATATAACTTTAAAATAAAACAAACAATAAAATGTAAAAAAAACTTATTTATTTCTTACCAAAGTAATAATACATAGTACAAAAATATAAATAATTAATTTAAAATAAAATTAATTCATTTCTATAAAAAGAACTAAGAATGACATCAATTAAGCCTCCTTATAAGCTCAAACTTTCCCATACAGCTGTAAAATGATTTATAAAAAAAAAAAAAAGATATTGGATCATAATCAAATAATTTCAGTTAGTGAGCGCTGCCTTCTGGAAAAGAAATTCTGAGCTCCAGAAGGCAGTTTCCCTATTTTTGACACAATAAAACTATACTAGTACTTACATAAATTAATAATACAGTGCATTCCCATCCTCATTAAACATTGTTTTACTGTAACCAGCCTCTCGGCAACTGTGTGCTGCAGTAGCCACTATTAACACTATTCGTATGTATATCTCGTTATTAAAACTATTCATATAATTAAATTGTTATTATCATGCCTAAACTACAATGATAATTTCGGTGATATTGATTTGTTCAGTGTTAGTGTTGCTAGATTAAAAAAAAAAAAAAAAAAAATATCGAAATGAATTATAATTGGAATGCTTTGAGAACTTTTTATTTATTAATTTTTTGATTACTACTTTTAATTATTTTTTTATTTTCCATTTATTGTATATATATTATTTAGTTATATAGGTATTTTTATTATCTTATCCCTATTTTTTTTTTTGCAATGGATTGTGTAACTTTTAGAATTGTTGTGACTATGTTTTAAGATCTGTATGTTTCCTGAATAAAAAAAAAAAATAGTTTTTGCACTCTGTTAACCAAGGTTTCTAGTCGTTGCAATTATGATACAGAACAAAACAAATAATAAAAATGTCATGTAACTTCAATTAGGGGAAAATAAACATATTGAAATTGGTATTGTATTCCGACGCAGTGTCCTAGGATGGATAGGATAGGATAATGATTGAATAAATGATGATAGAGAGTATTTATTAAATAAAAATAAAATAAAACAATAATAAATAAATTTGGATATCACCGATGTTCACGCATAAATGATCCTTCAGGCATCAGTAAGGCTGGAAACAAAAAAAACATACGACATGTGACTTTACGGTTAATTGTACTAAAAATCCAAGAATGACCCATTGCTTATTGCAAGGATAAAACTAAGATTATAAGCTGACACGGCCCTTTTACAGCCACGAATTTATACTTATTGACATAAATATTGTAGTTATAATACTATTTTTAGATTGTAAGCTGAAACAGCCTCTTTACAGCCACAAATTAATTATTAACTTGTCATAGGTAATTTATTTTAGTCAATAAGCTGACACAGCCTCTTTACAGCCACGAATTAATTACCTATCAACTTGACATAGGTAATTTATTTTAGTCTATAAGCTGACACAGCCTCTTTACAGCCACGAATTAATTACCTAATACCTTGACATGGGTAATTTATTATAGTCTATAAGCTGACACGGCCTCTTTACAGCCACGAATTAATTACCTAATACCTTGACATGGGTAATTTATTATAGTCTATAAGCTGTCACGGCCTCTTTACAGCCACGAATTAATTTAAAGTACCTAGTTTTAAGTAAAAACTTGTTAATGCAACAGTGTTTTAGTTAAAAATATGGTATAGCTGATATGATGGGTCCACCCATAGTAGCTGCTGGTTATTTTATAGTTATCTTGTATAAATAATTGTAAACTATGAAAAAAAATGTATTAACAATATCCAAGTGCTGTGCTAACCAAAGGAAATAAATGATTTGATTTGAAAATCAGTTTTTAATAAGCTAAATACGTTATGGGCATTTGTATTTATAACAAGTTACCAGAGGTTTTCGAAACAATGGGGTGTATCACTAACTTTTTATCACGGTAGATGGCGCATGATAGATGGTACCTAATATAACTGTCAGTTGCATAGAAAACTTGTATTTTTTTACGAAATTTATTATTTTCTGGATATTATGCCGAAGTGAACAGCTTTTAAGTGTACAAATCGAGATTTCTAAGCGAAATCAAAGATATGGTGATCTTAAAATTTCCGTTTTACTAATAAAACATTTTTTCTTTTTAAAGACGGTGTGCGCTTTCTTAATTCGTTTTTTAAGGTAGGTAAAATTAATTTAAAATACATTATTCTGTTATAAAAATTAAAACTACAAAAACATTTAAAAAATGATGCGATATAGGTGCAAAATAAGGTACCATTGCCGCTAGCGACATCTACAAAAAGCTTTGCCTGATACACCCCATTACCCAATAATCAGTTTAAATGAAGAAGCTGTTGATAGAATGTTGCTAGTACAAAAAAAAAGTTTTTCGCGCCATTTTGCGCGGCTATGTCAAGTGCAAGTGTTTGTTTTGTAAATTAATTTACTGTTGATATTGTTAGTCAAAAGTGGTGTTGTTTTGTTTAATAATGTGCTACAATGTAAATAATTATGGAAAACGAATAGTTGGACTTTAAATATGGGGCACAAGATGCAGTTTATTTTTGTGAACTCCCATATTATAACCGTGTTTGCGCAATAATGCTGCGAGTGACTCCAAGAAAAGCATCAAATTCTGCTACATCTGGAATTTGATGATAACCTCATTAACTCATTTAAAAAACGATATATTATGTAAGACTTGGCTGTATGGGCTAGACCCTTTGCCTTCCCTATCACTTCATTCATTATCATTTTGTTCAAGCATATCTGATACCAAATAGCAATCAATAGCAAATCAATTATCACTCGGTTAATCAATTTAATAAGCACTAAAATTGTCATACCTGCTATACTGGCCGTCATAAAACAAATTCCACAACCAGCGAAGAAGGCGCGAACTGCTGTCTGTAAAAAAATAATTGAAAAATATATAACTGTCTCCGTGGTCTAGCGGTTAAGTCCGTGGATTTAGATCAAAGGTACCGGGTTCGATTCCTGGTCGGTACACAATAACATTTATTAATTTATTTATTTTATTTTAAGGAATATGATTAAAATTACTTATAGACTAATATTTCTTCCATTATTTATTTTGACCGCCTCAGTGGTCTAGTGGTAACAAACGTTGCCGTGAACTCGGGAGGTCGTGGTTTCGATTCCCACCGGGGGCAAGTTGTACATTGTATAATTTGTCTCGGTCTGGGTATGTATATATTTACAAAAAAAAAAGTATAATATTTAGTTTATCAACCATCTAGTTTCCGTAACACAAGCCTCGTAGCTTACCACGGAAACCAGATGGCGCTGTGTGACCTGTCTGGAAATATTTATTATTATTATTTTATTATTCCTCCAGCACGCCCAGTAATGTCTCAGTTATTAAAAACTGATTACTGCCATCATGGTCTAGTGGTTGAGTCTGTGGATTTACACTCGGAGGTACCGGGTTCGATTCCTGGTCTAGATGCAATAATTTTATTTTATTTATTTGTAATATTTCTCGAGCTTGTCATGATGTGGCTATAGGAAAGTGAATCCGCTTGTTTAATACCCCGCAAGGGTCGTGATGATACCGTTTGATTACCGTTAAAGCGTTACATTTCGGAAGAATTAACGGAAGTTAATGTTAAACGTTAATCCGTTAATATGTGTAAAATTGCATTTTTATATCGTTGCGTTAGTGAACTTATAAAACCTGTTGGTTTAGGTTCTGGAAGTTAACAGGTAATATATAATATTGTCAGAATGAGTTCTCTTTTTTGTCTTGCCTCGGTTAGAGCCCGCCTTAACAATTTCTTCAAACTGTACGTATTGTGACTCATGTACCCTTCTTACATGTTGTTTCAAATTATTCAGGCTTGATACATGAACTTTTATTTTGGTGTCTTTCAGCAAGCAACGCTTACAAGCAAAAAGTATTTGCTGGCCCGATCTGGATACAAATTCCACATACTCAGTCAAATTTGGCCAAGGATTCTCATCAGGACCGCTGAAATCCGATTCCATGTCTTCCATGATATAGTTTTGATTACTACACTGCACAGTACACTTTTCTATCTAACTAATTACACTGCACTCTTCTTGAAATCCGATTCCATGTCTTCCATGATATAGTTTTAATTACTACACTGCACAGTACACTTTTCTATCTAACTAATTACACTGCACTCTTCTTGAAATCCGATTCCATGTCTTCCATGATATAGTTTTGATTACTACACTGCACAGTACACTTTTCTATCTAACTAATTACACTGCACTCTTCTTGAAATCCGATTCCATGTCTTCCATGATATAGTTTTGATTACTACACGGCACAGTACACTTTTCTATCTAACTAATTACACTGTACTCTTCTTTATTAACACGCAAATTATCACTGACAGTAATTTATAATAACAACAAACACAACACTCGTCACTCTAAGCACTGGCGCTAGTACTTCGCAGTTTTCTTACTCGCACGCGCCGGCAAAATATATCTTGTTTTGTTTTTGTCTCATGCGCCGCCGCGCCTGGTACTTGTCGTTTCATACTTGTTTGAACCTGTTTTTCGCGCCACACCGCGGTGCCGTGCGGTAAATAGTGGCATTGGATTAACGATTAACGGACTTCTGCATATTAACGGAAGTTAACGTGTCCGTTAACATTTTCAAAAGCTAAAGCGCTCGACCTTGACAGCGGCCGTGCAAATATAAACTTTAATAGCGTGATATGTGTATATATAGTTAACGGATTCCATTATTTAACGTTTGCGCTTAAGTTACAGAATAGGGCTACAGACACTCTTAGCGAATGGTCATGTCATTCGTTCTCGCGCCGCAACCCAAAAACGACTACGCAAATATTATACACTCGTTTCTTTGTTGTAAAATAAACATATAATAATAAAACGATTTGGTTGTGTTATGTTTTTTTTTTATTTCTTTAAGATAAAACTTACTTACCTTAGAGAGCGTTTCCCTTTGTGTGGGAGCCATGGCTGATAGAGCTCCTATCATGATACCAGCTGACGAAGGGTTGGTAAAACCGCACAGGGCGTACGTTGCTATCAGCTCGGAACGGGCCTTGAGACGTAGAAACAAGTTAATTATAGACCTAATTATGTTAATAGACCGGTTTTCCTCTTGCACCAACTTCGTGCCTCCGTGGTCTAGCGTGGATTTAGACTCGGAGGTACCGGGTTCGATTCCTGGTCGGGACGCGAAAATATTGATTAATGTAAATAAATACATTTAATTAATATTTAATTTATTTGTGATATTTCTCGAGTTTGGTACGCTGGAGACATCGACATGCCACTTGTCATGATTGGCCTATAGTAAAGTTGGCTAAATGTGAATCCGCTTATTTATAAGCGTGGTTTCTTACCACCCCGAAAGGGAAACGGTCGTGATGATACTTTACTTTTACCAACTTCCACTGCGTAAAGCTGAATCTTAAATTTGTTCCTGAACACTATAGGTAAGTCTTGTTTTAAGCGGTGTTATTTTTCTATAAATATCACCATGGCAAGCTTACAATATTAGTTCTCTGGCACATAATTTCAACGAGAACAACAAATAGGTGTTGCGAATGTTGTGGGTAAAAGAGGCCCTGACAGACCAAGACTTACGATCACATCACGATCAAATAAATAAAACAATAGCTGATGTACACAATGTATGAAGAGGTTGATGAATGTCGAAGAAGCGAAAGAGGTATGTCGTGATCGTGTCAAGTGGCGCTCAATTGTCTCTGCCTACCCCGCAAGGGATTTGGCGTGAAGATATGTATGTAAGTCCGAAACGTTGGCATCTATTTATTTATTTATAAATTCTTTATTGCACTTAAAAACTTAACAGTTGAGTCCAAGGGCGAACTTAATGCCTCTCGGCATTTCATACTAGCTAACCTTTGGGAGTGTGGTAGACGATTGCGGGTGCATTAGAAATAAAAACAAATACTTAAACATACATAACAATAATTTACATACTAATACACAAATACCAATAAAAATATATAATAATAATATATGACATTTAACTAAATTTATGTAAGAAATACAAAACAAAACGAAGAAAATAATATGTATAATTTACACAACAAATAAAGAGAGACAGAAATAGATATCAGGTAGTCGGATTATTTTGTTTATTTAAGAAATGGGCAATGACGAGATTTTTAAATATATTTATTGACGGCGCCCGTCTGATGACCAGAGGAAGTTTGTTCCACTCACGAGCAGCGGAGACTGTAAAAGAATCTGAATATCTGCTGGAAGTGTGAGGAGGGATCACTATGGTGTACCCCAGGGAAGCGTGCTGGGGCCTCTGCTTTTCTTGCTTTATATCAACGACCTTCCAGACACGACGACACATGACTGTATTTTATTTGCGGATGACACGACCCTAACTATTAAATGTGCGAATAGAAATAACGTTGAGACGGAAACAAATCTTGCGCTTAATAGCGTAATTAATTGGATGGACCTAAATAACCTAAATATTAACATAAGTAAGACTAAATTAATACAATTCCAAACGACTAATAACTCACAATTAAATCTTGACATTCTACATGACATCAATAAAGTTGAAGAAGTAAATGATACTACATTCTTAGGTATAACAATAGATAAGAGATTAAACTGGAAAGCTCACATCGACAAACTATGCGTTAGATTAGACAGATTTATTTACGCACTAAAACGCATAAGAAATGTGTCTTCACTGGAAGCAGGACTTTCAGCATACCACGGATATGTATCGTCTCTGTTTAGGTATGGAATTATTGTATGGGGAAACTCGGTGGACGTAGGTAGGGTCTTAATAACTCAAAAAAAATGTATTCGGTATATTTACGAAATGTCATTATTTGTACGCAAATACACAAGTCTCTTTAAAACTAATGGCGAAATGGGCTACCGTAGCCAAAGAATCAAGAATAAATTATGCCTACCGTCACAGCGTTTAGAACTACATTCTAAGAACTGTTACTGCATGGCAATACGAATTTATAACCATTTGCCCTACGAATTGATACAGTTAAGAAACAATGAATTCCAAAGAAGGTTATTTAAACTTTTGATACATAAAGCACATTATTCAAACAAGGAATTTTTCGATGATAATTTGACATTGTAGACCTAGCAACTATTTATTATTGCTCATTGTTTGTTTAAAATAATTTGACAACAAATTTTAAATTATTAAAATAATATTACTATTGACTTAAATTAATTTAATATATTGACATAATAATAATATATATATTTTTTAAAATATGAATATAATAGTAATTTTATATACTTAGTTGTTATTAATGAATATATGTGTATGTATGTGTGTGTATATGTATATACAAACATACACACATACATATATATATATATAGAATTATATGTAATATTAGATTTATAATATACATGTTAAATATTTTCATGCCGCTAGCGGTAGAATGCTTCGGAAATTATGCATAAGACCACATTATTATTTTGTACAGTATTCTGGAAAATAAAGATATTTTGATTGATTTTGATTTTGAGGGATCTTGAGTTGATTGTTTTCAGTAGACCGAAGAGGAAGATTGTGACTGCATCCGTCAGTGAACCAAAGTTTATAGACTTCGAAATTAGTAAGTTAAAGTGGCAATGGGTCGGATATCTTTGTCGCAGAGCTGATGTCCGATGGAGTAGACAGGTTGTGGAGTGGAGACTACGAGAAGACGCAGAGGTGAACGACCCCCCGTCAGATGGACAGATTGCCTGAAAAAGGGGGCTGGTTACGGGCTGGATGAGGGTGGCGGATGATCGTGTAAAGTGGCGAGTCATGGGGGAGGCCTATATGCAGCAGTGTACTGATGATAAAGCATATGCTAGACAAAGTCAAAACTCGCTTACTTACCGATAAAAGATTTTGTTCCAGCATCTCTCCCATTCTCTGGTAAGCTACGAATTCGTTGACCACTGTCTTAAGTCCAATAAGAGAGCCGACCAGCTCACATTCCTCCCATGGTACACCTAAAAATTACAAAATAGACTAAGAGCTAACTTCAGCCACCAGCAGCAGCAGAGTATTTATTTATTTATTAAAAACTTTATTGCACAAAGTACAAAGGCGGACTTAATGCCCGTAGACATTTTCTGATAGCCAAACCTTGGGGACAAATTAGAACATTTATAGGTGCAATGAAATAAATATTAATAGTAGGATAAATTCAACATAATTATATATACTTACATAATATACTTTAACATATACTGTAATATCAATATACTAAATACTAATACATACACAAAAATATACGTATATACACTTATTAACCTTTAATAAGGCAAAGAAGGATTATTTCCCGCCACAATATGTAAACAACAAATGATTTATTTTATTAAAAATCAATTCAACGAATGAACGAAATAATAAAACATAAGATTTATAGTAGTATTTAAATTTATCACCTAGCAACACTGCTTCTTTTATGGCAACACTTAAAGTAAATTTTTGATCTCAAAGTGTCAGTAGTCGAATTTTGAGTGACAAAAACAGTCGTTTTTCGATCAAGACAGAGAAAAAGCAAGTTTTTGTTTGAAAATAAATCCTATAAGGAGAATTTAGCTTCATCACGTGATTGTAGATTTATTTTGCGTCTGTTTTATGTTTGTTTCCATTGCTTTGTAATTTTTGATTTCTACGGTTGTCATTTACCCTAAAACCACTTCAACTTCTGCATTTAAAACCAACTCGTGCCTTATTAAGGGTTAACATTGTTGAGAGCTATTTAGAAAGTGTAGATAGACGATTTTTTTGAACGAAGATCTGTAAGACGCTTGCTGTTTGCAGTATCCGCCATTCTGCTTCTCTCCCTACCCAACCAAATACTGTATGATTCCGTTAAGTCTGACTTTGAAGTTCGTTCCATAAATATATTGACGGCAGACCTGCTTAGGCCCAATTCTTTCAGTAAGTGATGCAAGGATTTTGCTGGAACTCCTCTTGCACAAACTTCCACTGCATAAAGCTGAGTCCCGTTCCTGATCATTTCTTCTGTGAGATCATAATATTTGTTCGACTTCATGTTGTGGTCTTTTAGTTTTTTTTTATTATTTCCACGGAACGGTAAGTTCAATAAGGATATTTTCTTTTCAACATAACACTTAGATGTGTTAGGCTGTGTTAAGCTGATACAGCTAGTTCAGATCCTATAAAGATGTATAAATGAATCCATAAGTATTTTCCAGTATAATTTCCAACTAAATAAACAAAACTGCTTCCGTGGTCTAGCGGTTAAGTCCGTGGATTTAGACCGGGTTTGATTCCTGGTTTACTTAATAATAATAATAAATAAATTTATAAATAATAAAATTATTATTTAATTTATTTTCGATATTTCACAAATTTGTCACTTGTCATGATTGGCCTATAGTAAAGTTGGCTAAATGTGAATCTGCTTCTTTATAAGCGTGGATTCTGACCACCCCTAAAGGGATACAGTCGTGATAAAAATTTTAATAAACAAAAATAATTAGGAAAATGTATACCCATAATCCAAGCGAAAGGTATGAAAACCTTGCCAAAGATCCATTCCAGGTTGAAGTCCGGAAAGCCTAGGAGTTCTCCACTGTAGCCCAAGACTCCATTTAGGAAGGCTATCACCGATACAAAGGCTACCAGGTTAGCGATGATGTTGAGGACCAGGCCTATACCGTTCGTAGCTCCACGAGTCGCAGCTGATAACGCTGAACGGTCTTTACTGAAATATGTAGAAAATTACAGTATCCTGATGGTTATTCAGGTTATAGGAATGGGGAAACACTAGTGTTGCCCAAAACTAGACCAAGACCAGTCTTGGTATCAGTCGTGGTCTTGCGCGAGACCCTCGCACGACTCTTGCTCTGATACAAGGGCGTACCCAGGTAGGGGCAGGGGGGGGCAGCTGCTGGACTACGCTCGCCTCGCTGGTCAGACGGCTTGGCGAGGATACGATGTCAATTTTTTATGACAATTCATTAACGATTCCATAAGTTGGTTATAGTGGAACCGGGACCGACCGACGGCTTAACGTGCTCTCCGAGGTACGGGAACGGTGGTGTTGTAAATCTATGACTGCAGTACGTAAGAAAAGTGTATTTCTCATTGGTACATGCCGGGTGGGTTTGAACCTACCTCTAGGATTTAAGGAACGCGTCCTTGCACCCGAGTCACCACCGCGCTCAATAAGTTATAATAATAATAAGTTATAATAGCCTTCGTGGTCTAGTGGTAACAAAAGTCGTGGGTTCGATTCTAACCGGGGCCAAATTGTACATTGTATAATTTGTCTCGGTCTGGGTGTTTATATGTATAATATGTATATATTTACACAAAAAAAAGTATAATATGTAGTTTATCAACCATCTAGTTTCCGTAACACAAGCCTCGTAGCTTACCACGGAAACTAGATGGCGCTGTGTGACCTGTCTGGAAATATTTATTATTTATTTATTATTATTTGTAATAAATTAGGAGGGTTTAATGCTTTTGCACCCCTCTCGCTCGCACAATCCAATATTTTCAAAGATTTTTCAAGGCTTAGTGCACATTTGAGAAATGTGGTCTATCAAATTACTAAGAAATAATATTCCGGACTATTTAGTAATCATATACATATTTATTTTTAGTAACGTCTTGTTTCAAGCGGTGTTATTTCTATATAAATATCACCATGGCAAGCTTACAATATTAGTTCTCCTTGAAAGCAAAAATTGGCATTTGACATCATTGCAAATGGCACATACTTTCGACGAGAACAACAAATATGTGGTAGGCGGACTGGGTGGTAATGGGGTGTATCACTAACTTTTTATCACGGTAGATGGCGCATTATAGATGGTACCTAATAGAACCGTCAGTTGCATAGAAAACTTGTATTTTTATTACGAAATTTATTATTTTCTGGATATATTGCGGAAGTGAGCAGCTTTTAAGTGTACAAATAGAGATTTCCAAGCAAAATCAAAGATGTGAGGTGACGTCAAAATTGCCGTTCTATTAATTAAACCTTTTTTGTTTTTAAAGAAGTTTTTCGCTTTCCTAATTAGTCTTTTAAAGTAGGTAACGTTAAGTTAAAATTATTTTTTCTGTTATAAAAATAAAAACCACTAAAACATTTAAAAAATGATCCGTCATAAGTGTAAACTAGGTACGTACGCGACATCTACAAAAAGCTTTGCCTATTGTACGCACCGTTCGTGCTGATAATCCCATTAAAGCGTATCTACCTACACGTTTCGGGATCAGGCACGAATTGCCGTCATGCCCAGTCAAGCCGGCAAGCCTGATTCCAGTTGCTTACAGTCATGAACCTGACGCGCCACTTAGCACCAGGTCATAATAAATAAAACTATTTTATTTATTTATTTATTCATTTTGGAAAACCAACAGTTGACAATTCCAAATAGGTAAGTAACATTAAACAATCTAAGAACTATTAAAGGTTTTCACATATAGGTTTTAAAAATTGAGTGCTTTACCAATTACAGACAAAGCTCGTTCTTCTGGAGGTCATGCAACTATTTTAATTGTAACTGTTCGGAACTTGATTTGTTAAATACGAAGCCAACGTTTGCTCGCAGCTACTTGACCAGATTGTACTGTACAACCCATATGCCTTAGCTGTGTACCCACAACTGCTTTTATTAATTGTTGTTGTTTATTTTTTGTAAGTTTTCTTTATTTTATTTTATGTTTGTAGTCCATTTGCGGTAACTTCTAATTGACCCTTTATGTTTCCATTTATTTTTTCCAAATTTGTTATTAGTCGTTAGTTATCCTTTAATAATTAAATAAATAAATAAATAGCAACAAAATAAGAAAACATCACTGCAACACAATAATAACATACTCGTTCAAGATAATCCACAAATTTACTAAATTATAAGAACACAAGATTAATAAAACAAAAAAAAATTACTGATTGAGTCGACATAACGAGCCGTCAACTGACGTCTTATATTTGCTGCCTTGGAGTTGAAAAGATCAATGTCCAACTCCTCCGTAAGTGAATTAAATTCGTTACAAACTCTCAAAAAATAACTATTCTGCCTGTACCTAGTCCTAGCATGCTGGACAAACAAGAGTTTTATACATACATTTCAACCTCAGCAATATTATCGATAGCTGTGAGAGATTTCTTGGTTTCTGGCAGTAATAGTTTGGCGTAACATATTGCAGCTGGTGCGGACATGACACTGGCTGTCACTAGGTGAGCTGGTTGAGCACCAAACTGTATGTATGCAGCCAGAATCGTACCTGCATATAGAAATTATACATTCATCATCAACATTAATAGTTACATCAGTTTCCTCACTCACTTGTTCCTTCCAGCTGTCAAACGGTCCCTCCGTTTTCCTTGACTACGAGGATATGATGTCAATTTTTTTTATGACAATTTATTAACGATTCCACAAGTTGGTATTAGTGGAACCGGGACCGACGGCTTTAAAGCTTTATGTACCAGGCTATAGACTACAAAAAACTAGGCGTTCATTCATGGGACAATGTGTACCAATCTATAATAAAATTCCTGAAGAAATATTAACATCTTTAAAACTTACATAAAAAAAATCTTAATACAAAAGTCATATTATACAGTTGATGAATATCATAAGGACAAAAAAGCTTGGTCATTTTAGTTGTATTACTATAATTTTATATATTTATTATATATTTTATATTGTCATTTATATTTATATTATTTTTTTTAGTTTATAAGTTTAGTATGTAGTATGACAACGCCCGTATACAACTGCAAAATACATTTATGACATTATATATATATTCAGAATGTATATAAAGTTGTTTGGTGGATTAATGTGTCTGTTTTGTCTTAATTTCTATTGTTAAAATAAATAATTGTTATTGTATTGATGTATTTGACGTGTAAAAGTGCCTAAAGTAGGCCTACTTACTTACTGAATAAATTAATTTGAATTTAACGTGCTCTCCGAGGCACGGGAGCGGTGGTGTTGTTAATCTATGACTGCAGTACGTAAGAAAACTGCATTTCTCATTGGTACATGCCGGGTGGGTTTGAACCGACCTTTGTAGGATTCAAGGAATGCGTTCTTACAACCGAGCCACCACCGCACCTCGCTGTACAGAGGGGAAATGTTGCCAGCCTCTTTGGGGACTATCTACCTATATATATTTTTACTTATAGTTTATGTTTTATTAGGTTTAGTTTATATTCAATTTTTACTCTTTTAGTAGTTTTAATTATATTCCTTCGAATAAATATTACCCTCCTTTGCGTCGCGCAGTCGGATTAAAAACAAAAGTGGCTTGGACATATTTCGTTAGGCAACCCATCACGGTTGCTTTTGCTAGCGTATTTTATATATACGCTTTTATAAAACTACTTAAAGAATAAAAATTAAATATAAATAAAACCTAATATACTATTTCCTCTAGAGACGACCCTTCAGGGATTTATTTTATTTATTTATTTATCTTTAAGGAAAACTTACAGCTTCTAACAAATGATTACTTATATAAAAAACTAGATGCCAATTACAAGTTTCCACAAATATCTTATACAACTAAATAACTTACAAATAGAAGAAACATATAAATAATAATTTTAAACCACAATAATTTAGAAAAATAAAAATAATATAATATAAATAATAATAGATAGTCCCAAAGATGCTGGCAACATTTCCCGTCTTTATATCGAGGCTAATACGTTGGCAGAAATAATTGCCAGCCTTCCTGTCTCCAGAACTTATATATGAAAAACGGATTTCATGATCTTAGACCATTAGAAATTCGTTATTCTGTTCTAGATGAAACAGCGGCTCAAACAGCTAGTAAAAATAATTGCATATCGCGTGCATTTTAAAATTAATAGCAAGAATTAGCATCGTGGGATATACCTGACTTTTCCTGCATGCAACTAGTTTGAAGTCGTAAAAGATTTTACGATTGTTGCAGTTTATGTTCCTTGCTTTAATGCCTACTTAAAATACATATACATATAATATATATACATTCTGATCAGTCTCTGGAACACAGGGTCCTAGACCTCCAGTGTTGGAGATTGGCGTTCCAGAACAAGTCTGGAGAATTTGGCCTACACTCGCCAAGCTGAGACGGGTTAGCCAAAATCTAATGTTAATTTCATCTACGTCGTCTACCATCACGGCACATCACCCCGCTATCGCCTTACTCTAGCCACCCACAGTAGTCCAATTAATCTAGTTTCACACTGTTAATTTCCAGACAATTGAAGGCAGAAAACAAACAATATGCAAGTATAGAAGAAGCGTTTTTTTTTCAGAATTTCATTGGCGAATCTAACCTAAAAAAATCGCAAAAGTGAAAAAAACGTTTGTTTAATAAATAAAAAAAGTTGAGCTCGAATCAAAAAAAGTAAAATATAATAGTTGTAGGTATTGAAATCATCTTTCGATTGGAGTGTTATAAAGCAAAACAACAAAAAAACCAGTTGAAAATGCGTTATTTCATTTATATTTTTTATTTTATTGAATCAACCTAGATTTTTTTTACTAGGTATAGGTATGCTTGCTTTTGGCAAGCGGAATGTTTTTATATTTTTACGACATTTCCAAAAATAATCGTAAAATTCTGTTTTTTGTAAATAATGGTGTTTTCGTAAAATCTTTCGTGTACAGTCCTCCGACATTGTAGAGCATTTTTTTGGAACTATAACATCTATTTTTTCGTGATGAGTTGTACTAGGTATCTACCTAATATAATTGGTACCTAAATAATTTTAAAATTTAAATTTTATATATAAACAATTTATTTATTTATTTATTCGTGGGAAAATTTACAGCCTTTGCAATATTATGTATACAAAAAATATCTAATCTCAAAGCCTTACAAATTTTCACTGTTAGCTATAATGAAAAATAATAAAATGAAATATGAAATAACAATTGCATTTGTATACTGATCCCGTTTTACAACTTAAGAATTATACAATATAATAAAATGACATCGTATAATTAAAAATGATTACTTGCCCGAGACGGTAGCGAATCCGGATGCCATTATGACGTGAATTTCAGAAGGTGTAAGCAGCTCGATATAGGGTTTGATAAGCAACACTGATTCAGACTGAAAATAAAGTTTAAGCATCATTAAAATCCCATGACACAACGTCTTATCATCGTCACAGCCCGTAGAATACAGAGTCCATTATGCATCCTACATAGATGTCCGTGTGGAAAGGAGGTCGACTGTCTTGGAGTTCATGGGCTCTCCTGTTCCAAAAGTACGGGCAGATTTTCCCGCCACGGCTCCCTTAACGATACTATTAAAAGGGCTCTAGCCACTATCGAGGTTCCAGCTCTTCTAGAGCCTGATGGAGTTATCCGAGATGATGGCAAGAGACCCGATGGTATGACGTTGGTCCCCTGGGAACGGGGACGTGCTCTGGTGTGGGACGCCACGTGCGTCGACACGCAATAAAGCGGGAGCCGCGGCGGAAAATGCGGAGTCCAGCAAGCGGCGCAAGTATGTAGGTATATTAAAAGATTACATATTTGTGCCGTTTGCTGTAGAAACTCTGGGCCCATGAAGTCCAAGCGCAAAAAAGTTTTTAAAAGACATAACACCGCGTCTTGTTGTCTCCTCCGGTGACAAGAGGGCTGGCTCTTTCTTCGCTCAGAGAATCAGTATTGCAATTCAGCGGGAAAATGCAGCCAGCATTCTTGCCACCATTCCACACGGACGGGACTTATATCCCTATCCTTAATATTAATTTTATTTTATATGTTGTAAATATTTTTTCGAGTCCTAAACTCCACTTTGCTTGAAGAAGAGAAAAGAACTCCAGCGTGCGACATATGTAAGAAAAAAAAAATGTACGCGTAGGATAGTGGCTCCGGTATGGGGGTTCATATTTTGTCCAGAGCGTGTGGTTTAGTTGCGGAATAGAGAAGAAGGGATAAGGTTGTAGAGCTCTTTAAAACACTCATTGTAGTATAGCTTGTAGAATACGCTCAGATGTGGTCTACATCTCGGCGAAGCTGCAGATCTTGTAGGTCCAGACCTGAGCGTCAAGTATGGCTCGGGCCGCCGTCGCCTGACTGACGAAAGTAGACAATTGTGTTTAGAGCGCCATCTAGGGTCACTATTTATGACTTTTGTCTATATTATAGAAATAGTGTTGCCATTTTATAAAATTACTACCGTTTTGGGAGTTATAAGTAGAGATGAAACGGATAGTGGTTTCGCCGGATACCGGTTACCGAATATTCGGCAAGCTACAAGGCCGGAGCGCCGGATATTCGGCCCTTTATCGCGTTACATGACGCGACCAGTTTGATTTGAAATTATTATTACCAACAAATGCAGAAAATTTGGTATTAATTCACCATAATTTGCCACTTGTTAATTTTGAGTATTAAGCTAATCAATAAAATAATAATTTTTGTCGAGTGATTATTAAAATAAACTGTGTCCATAACGTAGTGTGGTATCATTTTCCTCTTATAAAATAATGAGAATGTTTTGAATATAACTATCCGGCATCCGACCGGATACTGAGTTACTATCCGGCATCCGACCGGATACTGAGTTACTATCCGGTATCCGGCCGGATAGTAAAAATAAGGCCGGATAACGGATAGTTACCGGATATCCGTTTCATCTCTAGTTATAAGCATTGTTTACACTATCCCTATATCTACATCAAAGTCAAAGTCAAAATATCTTTATTCACGTAAACCTATTACAGGCATTTATGAAACGTCATTAATTTAATTATTTTGAATGATTCTACACCTGCTAGTAGAAGACTAAGCAGCAAAGTGGTCCAATAAGTAAGCTGTTAGCAGAAGACCAGCAGCTTAGCAGATTCCAGTGACCTGTTGTTTAATCTGACTGAGAAAGGAATCTGCAAGGAAAACTCAGCTATATCAGATTTACAAAATAAAACATATACAGAACTGCACCACAACGATCAATTAATAACCTTTTAAATTTAGTTATCAGTACCTATGAGAAAACAATACATTTACCCCAAATCACCTTAGGTAGGTACATCTTTTGTGAGTACATTATTTAAACAAATAAAGAATGAGAGGATGTGACGGAGTAGTATTCTTTAATCAAATACTATTTAATCAGTTTTTTATCATAATTAATAACAACAAGTAATAAAACAAATAAGTAGTACAATATTCACTGCGTATCTTATCTTTATTTTACTGTTTATTTTAGATTATTCTCAATTGATAATCTTAATAGGTAACTACCCGATTCGATGTTCTATTTGACGTAGCTAACACACGTAGGTTTTAATTTTAGTAACTGGAAGCAGACACTTATTACTGACAGTCTCTAACACTATGCCGCCTTGACTGGGGATGACGGCAATTCAAGTCTGATCCCGAAACGTGTGAATACTTTACTGGATTACAGCACGAACGGTGGATACTTCCCCGCACCGCCAGACTGGACAAATTACGCAGCCACATACCATCTATTTGTTGTTCTTGTTGAAAGTATGTGCCATTTGCAATGATGTCAAATGCCATTTTTTACAGTCAGTCAGTGGAGTTGTCCAGGCCCGGATGGCTAATGAGTATGGGTAACCACCCGCTGGTAATTCATGCACTTTTGGTGCTGGGCGCCGTTACTGGTGTAACAGCTCCCGTGTGGCTCACGTCACGTACCCGGGAGGTCTAGGTTCGGCTACTTCAGCACTCCTCCAGGATCACTTCTCTAGGAAGCGGTCTCCCGTTGGGGGCTGATTGCAAGACGGAGCGATATTCTGGAGATGCTTGAAGTGTCCGTTGTCGGCCCGATAGAACATACCCACTTTTTACTTTCAATAACACCGCTTAAAACAATACTTTTATTGCAATAATTATCATTATTGAATTTAATAGAACATTGTATATGAATATGAGGTGAATATGTGGTGATTAAAATCATTAAAATGACGGTTAGATCTCTGGCAATTACCAATAAGAAATACACTTTTGTCATAGATTAACAACACCATCGTTTCCGTGCGTTGAACAGCACGTTAAGCCGTCGTTCCTGATTCCACTAATATCGACTTGTGGAATCGTTAATAAATTGTCATCAAAGCCAACCTCGTGGCGAGAGTAGGCCAAAATCTCCTAATATATATATCATAAAGGGCCTATCTCCAACAATAGGGTCTAGGACTGTGTTCTAGTGGCTGTGATGAAAGTAGATCTTTTCTGTATTAGACTTTTTATTTTTTAATGATTTAATTTACAGCAAGAATTACGTAGTACATGTCTATATAATCTGTGGCAAGAATTGTATAAACAATGAGAGTTGACGCGCGGACGGCGCATGACGCGAATAGTCAACTGTGCCTGAATTGAAAGAGAGAGAGAATTGGCGCCAACGTAAGGCATTGGTATTTCTTCTATGTTGACAACTGGCTGGAGTTCTCATACATTTATAAACATAATTATTACTTTTAGATTTAAATGAATGAAGTTTAGTTGTCACGGAGGCATAGTGTGTGTTATGAATTAACATGATAATAAATATAATTACATATTTCTGAAATTATACTAAATCATAAGATCCACCCACCATTCTTCACATATACCAGGGTTCGAACTGCGAACCTTTTTAGATTGGAAAGCGTTTCCACAACCGAGGCACCACCGATTCACTTTTAATTAAAGAACAAAACATCGATTTTCGCATAGGTAGGATATAAAAATAATTAAGTAGGTAGCTCCAATTATTATACTGTTTGTTTAATGAAATAAAATGTTCTTACTAGATTTAGCTGTTAGAGCAGTTACCCATATAATTTTAAAATAAAAAATATATATTTATAGTCTACGGATATTTTACCTTAACACTTACGGATTTTTATAAATTTAATCTGGCAACACTGCCCTAAAAGCGCCATCAAAATTGTTTTCCGCATTTGTCTTTGTACTTGCCACCTATCTCATATTTAAAAATAAATATATAACGACATACCATTCCAAGAAAAACATTGCCAACAGAAATGACGCTCTCGCAGACCGTAGTGGAGGTGGCTGCTTGAAGAAGACCACCAAGTTTCATACAGAACCATTGTAGGGCGCCGTAGAAGAATAGAACTTCGACCAGCATGCTGAAGAAGAATATCACTGGCAGAGTCTGTTGGAAAGAAGAAACATACTTTAGACGTTATCATTTGACATGTGTTCCTACCGCCAACTGATAGTTTTTTACGCCATCCACTGTTTTACCTACATGGTGAAGTTAGAAAGTATAGTCTTTCGGGGTGGTCAGAAACCACGCTTATAAATAAGTGGATTCACATTTCGCCAACTTTACTATAGGCCAATCATGACAAGTGGCAAGCTCGTCGATGTCTCCAGCGTACCAAACTCGAGAAATATCACAAATAAATTAAATATTAATTAAATGTATTTATTTACATTTATAAATATTTTTGTGTCCCGACCACGTGTCTAAATCCACAGACTTACCCGCTAGACCACGGAGGCAGGTCGAACAATTAGAATATATATACCGAGATATATTTATATATATATATATATAACACAGTATATACAATGTACAAGTATAGGTACTATTACTTACACTAAATGCAAAAACTTTTTTCTCTAAAACGAGAAAATCTCCAAAAACGAACGCTGCTCCCTGCGTCCCGTAGCCTAAGAATGTTGCCACCTGAAAAAAATGATTATATTTCTGGGGTATTTTTAAACTAAGGCTGGGTTGTACCAAAACGAAGTGTCTGTTATTGTAACGGTTAAAGTTAAAAATGATGTTGCTCGGCTGACCTTTAAAATAAATCTTCATTCAAGTGCAACTCAATCTAAGGAAGCAATGTCTGACTATCCATATGTAGGGTCGAAAAACGAACAGTAACAAATGTGATAGTCATGGGCAGATAAAAAGAGCGCTGGATAGCTGTGGGCCGAGCAAATTTGCTCAGCGGTACAGTCATTGACAAAATATTCTACATATACATATATTTTTAATAAGTACAAATAAAATACACACATCAAAAAAGTCTAGGGATCAAGCATGTTTATGCGGATTTCTTGTGATTGAGATGTGGCTTTGTAATAAATTTATGATTTTATAAATTTATATGGATCCTTTTTGGTGCATTTCATAATTTAAAACAGGAACTGTCAATCAAATTCGAGTAAAAGATGAAAATCAGCTGTCAATATTTTCCCTATAAAAACATAAGACGCATTGAAGACATTATTAGTGCTACTGTTTCCCTACTACTGATTAAAACCAACGTTATTATGGAGCGGCGACGTCATTTAAGCAGGGAAGAAATGATCAGAGCCGTGGGAATGATAGAAGCTGGTTCCCGGCAACGTACTGTGGCTTTAGCTCTGAATACAAGTCAGAGTGTTATCAGTCGACTTTGGACACGTTACCGAACCACTGGTACCGTGGCTGAGCGCCATGGAGGACGGTATCGCTGCACCACACGGAGACAAGACCGATACATTCAAATCACAGCTCGAAGAACTCCAACAATAACCGCCATGATGTTAGCCGTGAGCCTTCATCGCTCTTCAGGGAACTTAATTAGCGACCAAACAGTCAGAAACCGCTTGCATGAAGTGAACCTTCATTCCCGAAGACCGCTACGGGTACCACCTATAGCAATGCACAATCGTAGGACTCGATATCAATGGGCTCTTGAACACAGAAATTGGACAGAAGAACAATGGCGTTTCGTGTGCTTTTCTGATGAGTCTCGTTTTGGTATGAGGCCGGATACAAGACGTATACGACACTGGAGAACCCCTGGACGCCAACAGCGATTAAAATCCTGCCAGGATGTCCATCCTTATAGTGGTGGAACCATCATGGTATGGGCGGGTATTTCGATCGGCGGAAGAACTGAGTTGATTTGGATCAGAGGCAACCTCAACGCTCAAATTTATGCTGAGACGGTTGTATCAGACGTCATCGTTCCTCTACAAGTGCATATCGGTCCCTTATTTCAGTTAATGCATGATAATGCACGACCGCACACCGCAAGAGTTGTAAGACAGACTCTCGCCGCAGCTAACATCAATGTCCTGCCCTGGCCTGCTCAGTCGCCAGACTTGAACCCGATTGAGCATGCATGGGATATTCTTCAGAGAAGAGCTCTGCCGAATATGGAGGGTATCCAGTCGCAAGAAGACCTTTTTTTGTTGTTGCAACGAACATGGGCGGCCATTCCACAGCGTGATTTGGATGAACTCATTTTGAGTATGCCAAACCGATGTTCTTGTGTTGTTAGTGTTCGCGGTAGAAACACGGATTATTAATTGTTTAAGTTACCCAATAAAATTAAAAAAAAAAACTGTTATTTCAGTCTTTTTTTCGAACTTTAATGTTAGTGGTTCAAATGTCAAAAATCCCTTTATTAGGAAAATGGCAATTTTTTTTACTAATGCAAAGGTGACTTGGTTTATCGTTACTGTAGACAAACGAAAACATTTTATTTGATCAATCCTTAAAGAAAATTTTAATGAATATCAATCAGGAGAAAAGTTATTGCAAAAATATATGTTGATCCCTAGACACTTTTGATGTGTGTATATTAAAATAAATTTCGATATATATTTGATATTTTTTTATTAAATCCTTAACTTTTTATTCTTTCATTTCTAATTCGACTTTCATTTCAATTAAATTTTGATGTATGTAATAATTTTATTTTGTGTTTGGCTGAATTGGCTGCAAACGGCAAAAGTAATAAGTACATAGAGTTGGCAAATCGTTACTATTTTGTGCCGTTTGCCGTAGAGACGATGGGCCCTTGGTCTGAGGACGCTAAATCGTTAATACGCGACATAAGCGTTGCCATCGGAGCGTCAACAGGTGATCCTTTGAGAAGGGAATATCTTATTCAGAGGATCAGTGTTGCCATCCAACGAGGCAACGTCGCCGGAGTCCTCGAAACATTGGGTTCATCTTCTCCTGGATTCGATAACATGTAGATTATAGTATTTAGTTTTTAAATTAATTAGGTTTATCTTTTAGTTTATTTAATTTAAGGTTTTGTTTAGTTTATTTTTAATTTTATTGTTTAGGTAGCTTTTAATTTATATTCATTTAATTTAAATAGTTTTTAATTATTATTTTGTATTTTGTAAATATTTTGTGTTTTCGTTTATTGTATTTTGTGAAAATTCTCGACACTCACGGTCTTGGTTTATAATGTGATGTAAATGATTGTTTGCTGTCAAAATAAAAAATAAAATAAAAAATTGTATATCAGCTTTCGATTTCGCATTCATATATTAATTGAGTAGGCTATTTTTCTTTGGCTGGCACGGTGTGCAAAAATAACTGTTTATAAATATTAATACATACATTACATTACATTACATACATACATTATATAAGTATCAATAATTTAGTTGATTGTCCTTTACGTCTCTTGCTTTGAAGTAAATAAAATATGTATTATTTTTTTCTTTATACACATAGGTATAGTTTTCGATTCGGTTTTTTTTTTATAAAAATTTTTTTATTAGTTACCTTATCAGAGAAGCACTGCAAAGCATATCGCCCCGCGTCCCACCGTATGAAAATCAGGCCAAAAATAAATTGTAGAGCCAAACCTACAAGCACAGTCCTCCAATTTATACGACCAGGGTACGCAGAGAACATAAATCCAAGCAACATTATTGTAAATACACCTGAAAAACGATTTTAAGTTAATAACAGATAAATATATATTTATTTATTATAAACTTTATTGCACAAAGTACAAAGGCGGATCTAATGCCGCTAGACATTCTGTACTGGTCAAACCTTTGGGACAACTAAAGCAGTTACGACAAGATAAGGCAGGTGCTATCAAAACTAATAGAAAAATATTAGACTTCAATATATACTAGTGAATAAATACTTATTTACATACTAATACATACACAAATACATACAAATAAAACTACATACATACGTTCTATGAATATACATAATATATATATATATATATATATACAGGTTCTATTTTATAAAACCATTTTAATTAAAAACCTTACATCTTTACCATCATCATTTACTTCGAAGCAAGAGCCTTGATGCCATTTAAGACTCTTGCTTTGAAGTTTTTTTTTTTTACTTTTTAGTCTTAGGAACTGGAGATAGGACAGCGCCTTTCCTCAATGCAGAAGTAGGAATATTGAACGTCATTTATTACTCTGGTTATATGCCATTAAAGTTGGAATTTAGATTGGCCCATCGATGGATTAGTTCAACATTTAGAATATGTCAAACGGGATTTTAGACAAAAAAGTAAAAAAAAAAAAAATTCAATGCAAGAGTCTTAAATGGCATCAAGGCTCTTGCTTTGAAGTTTTTTTTTTTATTTTCTTTTATAGTCTTAGGAACTGGAGATAGGACAGCGCCTTTCCTCAATGCGTGATTGTACACGCATTCTCGCTTTCTTTGAACACGTGTCGCGTAATGGAGATACATCCATTGAGCGCCTTCTAGTTCAAGGAAAAGTCGATGGCAAGAGGATGCGTGGTGGGTCTCCCTACATGAGTGCTCCAGGAAGGTTCGACGGCTTGTTAAGCGTGCCACTGACACTCAAGTGACAACCACGACCACTCTGCCAAGAGTGTAGCGACTAAGAAGAAGTCTAAGTATTAATATATAGGTATAGTTTAAAGTCAGTTTTTGTTAAAGCAAGCGACTTTATGGTAACATACTTGTAAGTTAAGGTGAACAATTGTTTCAACAATTTCGTTTTTTTTTTGATCGGACCACCTCTGAATTATGACCTACCAAACAAAAAAGAATCATCAAATCAATTAAAAATTATCGGAGAAATCGCGTACCCAAAAATACAAAAAAAAACTTCTTTTTTGAAGACGCCTAAAAATACGCTGCTAGAAACAAGACTTACCTAAAAACATACGGAAACTTTTTTTTATAATATATTATATTATATAAATGTGTTCTAGTGCTAGTGCTAATTGGACACAGTTACGCAAAAAGAATCCAATCCACAATTTTTCAGAAATCTAATTATGTCCTAAATCAGGTCCCTATGATGATATCTCAGGATATATATATATATATATATATATATATATATATATATATATATATATATATATATATATATATATATATATATTTGTTCTATTCTCCTAATGGATGATGAATGAGGTGATAGGGAAGGCAAAGGGTCTAGCCCATACAGCCAAGTCTGATGTAATATATCTTTCTTTTTTATGAGTTAATGATGACATCATCAAATTCCAGATGCAGCAGAATTCGATGCTTTTCTTGGAGTCACTCGCTGCATTATAGCTCAAACACGTCGGGTACAATATGGGAGTTCACAGCGCGGGAAAACCGCAAAAAATTAACTGCAACTTGTGCCCCATATCATATGTCCAATTTATCGTTTTCCATAACTATTCACATTGTAGAACATTATTAAACAAAACAACTATATATACGGTAAATTAATTTACAAAACAAAAACTTGCACTTGACATGTCTGCGCAAAATGGCGCGAAGGACTCATCGAATATCAAAAACAATCCATATAAAAATACTGTTTGACATATTCTAAATGTTGACCTGACCTAATCCATTGATGGTTCAATCTAAATTCCAACTTTAAGGCATATGACTTATTTTTTTTTTAATGTGGATGATCTTTTTGCGTAACTACGTCCAATTATTTCATGTATTACCTACGAGAGAGATTAGTCGTTCCGGCTTGTCAGTCGTATCAAAATACAAAAATAGTGCTATTGAGATCAAAACAGCGGCTGTAAAAGTTGCGGGGAAAAACCTGAAAATAGATAGATATATACTGTACATACTTGTATCTCATCCGCACTTTGATATCTGCAAGAGCGGTGGTGCACTTTCGGAATCAGGCTCGAATTGCCGTCATGTACAGTCAAGCCGGCATAGTGTTAGGGACTGATGTCAGTCATGAGTGTCTGATTACAGTTGCTAACATTCATGGATCTCGCTCCCCACTTACCATCAGATGGGCGCAAGGTCACATGCTGTGCTAGTATATTTTTTTTTTTTTTTAAAAGAGAAAAAATTAAATATAAACTAAACCTAATAAAAAATATAAGTAAAAAATGTCCTCTAGAGACGACCCTTCAGGGATAGTCCCAAGGAGGCTGGCAACATTTCCCTTCTGTATAGCGAGGCTAATACGTTGGCAGAAATAATTGTCAGCTTTCCTGTCTCCAGACTTTTCCGTTAGCAAACGGACAACTCTTTGGCCAGACATTTGGCTGAGTGTCCCCATGGGCCCATCGTCATAAGTCTGGCAGCTTAAGGTTCTCAACAGAAACCGCCGCAATCCCCGCGCTTGACGATGTCGCCTGGATGTGTGATGGGGCTAATGTGTCTACACATGTCGCATCCCACGGCCATGCCGTCGGGTCTCTGGCAAGCGCAAAGGGTATCTTATGTCATATATTTACAACACCACTGTTTCTCGTGCCTCAGAGAGCACGTTAAGCCGTTGGTCCCGGTTCCACTAATACCAACTTGTGTAAACGGTAATAAATTGTCAAAAAAATACATGAGAACCTCGCCAACCCGTCTGGCCAGTGTGGCGAGTGTAGGCCTAAATCTGTAGAACCTTCTGGAAAGCCTAACTCCAACAATGGAGATCTAGGATCTGTTCCAGGGGCTGTGATGATCTCATCCGCAATCAGTCGACAGAATATTTTTAATCATTCTGAGAATTCATTCGTAAAGCGCAATAACCAAAAAACATTCCACTCTATAAACAACAGAGCAACAGGATTTTATATTGTCAAACTAAAACATTTAAAAAAACACCACTTGTCTAATTATCTGTTCCGGTAACAAGAGGGCTGTTTCTTTCCTCGCTCAGAGAATCAGTATAGCGATTCAGTGAGGAAATGTGGCTAGTGTTCTTGCTATCACACTGCGCAGATACGATTTAGTATCATCATCGTCACGACCGTATCCCTTTCCTCGGGGTCAGACACCACGCGTAATAAGGAAGGGGTTCACATTTAGCCAACTTTACTATAGGCCGCCTGTCATGACAAGTGGCAAGCTCGTCAATGTTTCTAGCGTACCAAACTCGAAAAATATCCTAAATAAATTAAATTTAGGAATCGAACCCGGAGCTGCACGTCTTAATCCACGGACTTAACCGCTTGACTACAGAGGCAGTCTCAATTTATTTTTTTATTATTTAAAGTAGTTTTTAATATATTTTGTTATAATTAAATTACTAAAATATTTTAAAGGCTTCGTCATCATCATCATCATCAGCCTGTGTCTCTCCACTGCTGGATATAAGCCTCCCTCAAGGCTCGCCATTTTACACGATCTTCTGCCACTCTCATCCATCCCCCACCAGCGACCTTCCTCAGGTCATCTGTCCATCTGGCGGGGGGTCGTCCCATTCTGCGCCTTCCAGTACGTGGTCTCCACTGCAGGACCCGTTTACTCCATCGTTCATCGCTTCTGCGACAGACGTGTCCAGCCCATTGCCACTTCAACTTGCTAATTTTGAAAGCTATGTCGGTAACTTTGGTTCTTTGACGGATGTCAACGTTTCTGACTTTATCCTTCAGAGAAATCCCGAGCATGGCTCTCTCCATAACTCGCTGAGCTACCTTGAACTTATGTATCAGACCCACCTTCAGTGTCCACGTCTCTGCTCCATACGACATTACTGGAAGAACAACAGGCTTATTAAAAAGGTAATTATCATTACAGCCCCTAGACGCACAGTCCTGGACCTCCGCTGTTGGAGATGAGCCTGAAATATCTGGAGAAGTTGGCCAACACTCGCCATGCTGGTCAAAAGGGTTGGCAAGGGTCTGATGTCAATTTCTATTGACAATATATTAACGTTTCAACAAGTTTGTACTCGTTGGAACTTAACGTGCTCTCCGAGTCAAGGAACGGTGGTGTCGTAAATAAATACCTTTTTAGGATGTTAAGATATCCAATTAAGGTTCCGTTTTTAAATTTAGAATACTTACTTTATTTTCCATACACACGCCCATCCAGCCTCCAGCCTTTTCCATACAACTCTTTCGAACCATTTCCCCAAATATCTCTTAACAACGAGAAAGTATAACAACAATAAATATACAATAGCATACAATGCTAGTAAACTTCCAAAGCCTTCACATAGTTGTAACGGATGTGTCTCTGAAACAAATAATATATTAAATATATATATACATTAATGATATAAGTCCCGTCCGCGTGGAATGGTGGTAAGAACGCTGGCTGCATTTCCCGCTGAATACGGATTCTTTGGGCGAAGAAAGAGCCATCCCTCTTTTCACCAGACGCGGTGTTATATAATTTTAAAACTTTTTGGCTGTTGGGCTCCATGGGCCCAGAATTTCTACAGCAAAGGGCACAAATATGTAATGATTACATACTTGCGCCGTTTGCCGGACTCAGCATTTCCGACCCCCGCTTTATGCGCTGAGGTCCCTCACCTTCGTTCCCAGGGGACCAACGTCATACCATCGGCTCTTTTGCCATCATCTCGGATAAATAGGTGGTAGGCAGACTGATGGTGGTAATTTGCCCAGTCTGCCAGGGCGGGGAAGTATCCACGATTCGTGCCGATAAACCCAGTAAAGTGTATCCACGTTTCGCAACAGGCTCGAATTGCCGTCATACCCAGTCAAGCCGGCATAGTGTTAGAGACTGATGTCAGTCACAAGTGTCTGATTCCAGTTGCTAATATTCCGTGGACCTTGCGCGCCACTTACCATTGGCCGGCTCGAAATTCTTCTTCTTTCTTCTTTATAAGCGTGGTTTATGATACTTTACTTGACAAAATTATTTCCAACAGATATCCTGTACCTGTGTGGACACCCTGGAGCCTTCAGGCACTGCTGCATTACAAGCAGAGAACTCAAACGGCGGAAATACACTCTTTTATTATCTTATATTTAGTTTAATTAGCTTATTGGGAGATGTGTTTTTGCGCCGTTTGGAGTTGAAACTCTCGGGCCGTGGGGACTAAGTGCACATAAAATTTTCAAGGCGTTGTCAAAACAGCTCGTCAACACCTCAGGAGACAAGAGGGCTGGGCAATATTTGGGTCAAATGATCAGCATTGCCATTCAACGTGGCAGTGCTGCCAGTATTCTTGGCACTTTGCCCATTGGCAGCTTTTTGGAGCATTTTTTTATTCTAGTTGTATTTTTATTTATTAACTATGTATATTTTTATTTTTATTAATAGTAATTTATGTTTTAAAATGTTAGTTTTTAGTTTTTTCATTTGTTTTTTTTTATTATTACCTACAGTACCTACTTCGCTCGAATAAAATGTCCTGTACGTACATTAACTTTAAAATACCTATTTATAGTCTTGATTATAAAAATAAAATAAAATCCATACTTACCATGCATTAAATAAAAATACAATGCAGCGAGAAAGAAGCTAAATAGCACGGCATTGATTAGGATTAGGACAAGAATTTTGATATGTGACGATTTGCTCTTAAAGAATGATTCCGTGCTACCGCTCATTTTGGACATCGTTGATTCCATCCATCCTGATGGTTCGTAGACCAGTTCATCGTGAATTATCTGTGACAATTAACATTAATTTTTATGATAAATTTTATTCGAAGTTAATTAAAGTACATTAAATACAAATTAAAAGCTACCTAAATAATAAAATTAAAAATAAACTAAACTATAAATAAAAAATGTCCTCTAGAGTCGTCCCATCCGAGATAGTCCCAAGGAGACTGGCAACATTTCCCCTCTGTATAGCGAGGCTAATACGTTGGCAGAAATAATTGCCAGCCTTCCAGTCTCCAGACCTTTCTGTCAGCCGCTTTGACAACTCCTTGACCAAGCGACTCGCTGACAGTCCCCATGGGCCCATCGTCTCGACCCCAAACGGCGCAAATTTGTAACCGACACCAAGGTTAGCGTATTTGCGCAATTTGAGGTTCTCCGCAGAAAAAGCCGCACTTCCCGCGCCTGACGAGGTCGCCTGGATGTGAGATGGAGCTAATGTATCTACACACGTCGCATCCCACACCAGAGACCTGCCAAGTTTCCATGGCCATTTCTGTGACAATTACAATGCAAATGAAATTATTAAACAACTACTTAAAAAGGTAAAAATTTAATTAACTATAAACGTACCAGACTTTTTCGTTAGCCGTTTGGACATTGGAAAACTCATTGGAAAGTGTCTGGCGCTTGGCTGATGGTCTCTATTGGCTCATCCAAAACCGCGCAAATTCGTAACATGTACCGAGATTGGCGTATTTGCTTGAGGTCGCATGGATGTGAGATGGATCTAATGTGCCTACACATGTCGCATACCACACCAGAGACCTGCCAAGTTTAGACGGCTCAACGGTCATGCCATCGGGTCTCTTGTCATCTATCCGCGCAATCCCATAGGGTTCTAGAATCGCGGGAACTTCAGCAGTGACTGATGATATCGTTGAGAGCCGAGTGAGCGAGTTGTGAGGAACGCGACCAGCACTTTTATTATGAATTGAAATGTATATATTTAGTTGTACATAAAAACTTTTAAGTAAATAATTGAAATAAAAATAATTGAAATACCTAAATATACACTAAAGGTAATATAACATAAACTATAAATAAAAAATAAGCAAAAGCATGCTACGATGGTTTGGGCATGTTGAAAGGATGAGCGATGAAAGATTGACGAACCAGGTATATAATGCGAAAGTTGTGGGTAAAAGAGCCCCTGGCAGACCAAGACACACGTATCACGATCAAATAACTAAAACACTAGCTGAAGGAGAATTAAAAAGCCTTCGTAACAAAAGGGCATGTATGAAGAGGTTGATGAATGTCGATGAAGCGAAAGAGGTATGTATGTCGTGATCGTGACAAATGGCGCTCAATTGTCTCTGCCTACCCCGCAAGGGATCTGGCGTGAAGATATGTATGTATAAATAAAAAACTGCCTCCGTGGTCTAGCGGTTAAGTCCGTCGATTTAGACTTAGAGGTACCGGGTTCGATTCCTGGTCGGGACACAAAAATATTTAATAATAATAATGTAAATAAAAATGCATTTAAGTAATTAATATTTAATATATTTGTGATATTTTACGAGTTTGGTACGCTGGAGACATCGACGAGCTTGCCACTTGTCATGATTGGCCTATGGTAAAGTTGGCTAAATGTGAATCCGCTTATTCATGACAAGGGAAACGGTCGTGATGATACTTTACTTTATAAATAAAAAATATCTTTTAAAGACGACTTCAGGGATAGTCCCAAAGAGTCTGGCAACATTTCTCCTCTATATAGCGAGGCTAGTACCTTGGCAGACATAATTGCCAGCTTTCTATTCTCCAGACTTGTTCGTCAGCCATTTGGATAACGCCTTGGCGAGACGCTTGGCTGAGTGTCCCCATGGGCCCATCGTCAAGTCCCATACGGCACAGATTCGTAACCTATATCGAGGTTGACGTAATTACTTGCATTCATCAAATCATATATGACCGCCTCCGTGGTCTAGTGGTAACAAGCGTTGCCGTGAACTCGGGAGGTCGTGGGTTCGATTTCCACCGGGGGCAAGTTGTACATTGTATAATTTGTCTCGGTCTGGGTGTTTATATGTATATGTTTATATTTACAAAAAAAAAAAGTATAATATGTAGTTTATCAACCATCTAGTTTCCGTAACACAAGCCTCGTAGCTTACCACGGAAATTAGATGGCGCTGCGTGACCTGTCTGGAAATATTTATTATTATTATATTAAGAAAAAATATTACCTCTCCATTAGTTCGTCTTCTTATTCCATAATTTTCAACATCAGAACTTTGCTCTTTCTAAAAATTTAGTTTATGGTAAATTTATGAAACCAATCATCATTATTATATATTTTATGTCTCTGCATCATTATCGTAAAAGCCCTATACGGTATTTATCGAGCCCTGATAAAGAATATAAACAAAAAAACCAGTGGTTCCCAACCTTTAATCATAAATAAATCAATAAATAAATGACTCAACTTGGTCCAGTTTCGCTCATATTTTATAAGAACTAGCTGTTTTAATTGGCTTTGACACGAAATTAATTTCTTTTCGCTTTATTTTGATTTTGCTATATTATTATCTCCTAAGGTATTCATTAAATTTGCATGGTGTACAGGGCCTCCGTGGTCTAGCGGTTAAGTCCGTGGATAAAGACTCGGAGATACCGGGTGCGATTCCTGGTCGGGACACAAACATATTGACTAATGTATATAAAAACATTTAATTAATATTTAATTTATTTGTGATATTTCTCGACTTCGGTAAGCTGGAGACATCGACGAGCTTGCCACTTGTGTTGTGTTGGCGTAAAGTTGACGTTGATGTGAATCAGCTTATTTATAAGCGTGGTTTCTGACTACTCCGAAAGGGTAACGGTCGTGATGATACTTGACTTTTTCTCCCAATTAATAATTATACCATTCACTATAATACAACAGCTCATTAAATTTACTTACATTTCCATTTTCCTGACCATGATCGCTTGTATTTCTTTCCATAAACTCCATTTTTAATTGAATACTTATGACTTATAAATAACAGATTACCTACTTCAATAATTAAACGATAATTTACAGCGCGTTAACCGTGTCACCTATTGAATCTTGTTTTTTTGTAACCTGATCCATATTTTTTTCTTTTATCATCCATTCGTAATCTGGAACAAGTAATAAATAACACGTTTATTAACTCATATCTTTTACGTACACAAATATATATATTCGAAGTAGGTACTTAGATACAAAAATAATAAAATAAAATTGATTAAAAAACTAATTATAAATAGAACTAAAACTAAAAATAGCTATGAAATTAAAACTATTCTACAAAATAAACTAAGGACTTACCACCAGGGAGGGTACCTAAAACGCTCGCCGCATTTCCTCGTTGAATTATAATGGACATATTCTGTTTTAGGTAGTTATGGCATTTGGGATCGCCACACTCTTGGAAAATTCGTTTATCCAGCTCTTTTATGAATTTGTGGGTATCAAGAGAATATACCCCCATTGTTTCAACCCCAAATGCCACAAAGTTATAATTTTGTTTAATGCTATTGTATTTGATGTGCTTTCTAAATTCGGCTGTATGAGCAGCCGAACCGGCCTTTTTTGATGTAGAGGAAATGTGGCAAGCGGCAAAGGTATCCACACAGGTGGCATCCCAAACAAGACATCTTCCCTCACTCCATGGTACAAGAGACATACCATCCGGCCTTTTACCCACTGGCGGACTAACAGGGGGGCGGCGGGGGCGATCCGCCCCGGGCCCCACAACTAAGAGGGGCCTTGGTTTGGCATATTTATTATATATATATCATCGTATATATATATTGATTGCGAAGACATGTAAGCGCAACTAATACTGCAACGGAGGAAGCTGCTTCATGGAGTGCTAAAAAAATGTTTGAATTTATTATTAGATGGGACTTTACCGAATCCCTACCCAACATATGTCTGATACTTCAGTATTTCCTAACAATTAGTGTATCCTAAGGGGGCCTAAAATTAAAGATCGCCCCGGGCCTCAAAAAGTCTTAGTCCGCCAGTGCTTTTACCATCACTACGTGAAAGTCCTGATGGTTCAGGGACGGACGGGATTTTCGCAGACCATAAACTTCTCTTTATAAACTCATTTAAGGCTTGGTGTCTGGAGAATCTGCTTGCATACGTACATATAAATATAACACTATCTGTTTGACCCATCGTTGCCCGTGGAATATATTGAACAAAATTATAAATGTAATAAACCACCGCATCCCACACCAGAGACCTGCCAAGTTTCCACGGCCCAACAGTCTTTCCGTCGGGTCTCTTGCCATCGCTCCGCACAATCCCAGATGGTTCTAAGATTGCGGGTACACCAGCAGTGACAAGAGCCCTTCGTGACGAGGAATGCGGCCAGCACTTCTAGCACAAGAAAGCCTGTGGTGTCCGAGATGATCGACTGGTTCTCGGCATCGACACTGGTGCGGGTGGACAGGCCGGGCTCCGAGACGAAGGCACACCGCCATATATACAACTTAAAATTAACTTAATCTCGATTGGATCCTTTTTGCGTAACTAGTAACTACGTCTGCCTCCGTGGTCTAGCGGTCAAGTCCGTGGCTTTAGACTTGGAGGTACCGGGTTCGATTCCTGGTCGGGACACAAAAATATTTATTAAAGTAATTAAAAATATTTAATTAATATTTAATTTATTTGTGATATTTCTCGAGTTTGGTACGCTGGAGACATCGACGAGCTTACCACTTGTCATGATTGGCCTATAGTAAAGTTGGCTAAATGTGAATCCGCTTATTTATAAGCGTGGTTTCTGACCACCCCGAAAGGGAAACGGTCGTGATGATACTTTACTTTTACTTTTTAGTAACTACGTTCAAATATAAGGCACTTCTACCAAATGTAATATAATTCTTAATTTATTTGCAATATTTCTTCACGAGTACGTCATGTGACCCCGATGCCATTTGTCATCAAGCATAATTCATATAAAATGTTTGTTTCATATTTTAATACCACATAAATAAAATCATTTCTCGCGCTTAGACTGCTCACGATATCGAGGTAGATCGCTCTGAGCGCTGTCAGTTTTTTGTCATTATGTCGCGCGCCATTTTCAAGTTTATTTAAATTAAGTTTTCTTTTAAATTATTTAATATTGTAATTCGTTTATACTGTTAGTATATTACTTGTAAAACAAATCTATAATTAATATTTATGTAAGGAGTGAAAAAAAATGTCTGTAACAGGGCAAGTTATTTTAAATTACCAAAATAAGTTATTAATATTAAACTTTACACATATAAAGATGAATAAACCGAGAGATGTATATTGTTAGCATTCATACTCAAAGATGTGGAATCCGCAATTTATCTTCCATGCATTTAAAAAAAAAACTATTATTTTATGAATGAAAATGTGATTTAGACCGTTCCGAATTGATATCACGCTCTGAGCATCCAAATCGCGATATTTGATTCGGAACGACGACGGTCAGTGTCATAATCGTTCTAAGCGCTCTGAGCGCAATTCGGAATGAGGGGGTCAAGTGCATGTTTAGCGACTGTTGGTGCAGCTACATAACTTGGATTGATTTTGTGGGAACGTTTTCATATCAGTGAATGCCTATCTATTCAATTCATTTATTCACCATAAGATACATAACGTACACTTGGTTTTGTCAGTTATACAATTAACAGTTTACATATCATGGAAGGATAGCAAAAGATCGACCATTAGTGCAAAGAACAGCCATCGTCATTACCAAATTAAAACTATGTAAATTAAACATTTCCTAAATGTTCAGTTACTATACTACTTAAACCTACGTTATTAAATTAGATGTCAGTAAATGTCACAAAAAATAATAATAAATATTACATTATCCCTCATTCCGAATCGCGCTCAGAGCGCTTAGAAGGAATATGACACTGACTGTCGCGTCGCTCGTTCCGAATCAAATACCGCGATTTGGATGCTCAGAGCGTGATATCAATTCGGAACGGTCTAAATAACATTTTCATTCATAAAATAAAATTTTCTTTTTAAATGTATGGAAGATAAATTGCGGATTCCACATCTTTAAGTATGAATCTAACAAATATACATCTCTCGGTTTATTCATCTTTATATGTGTAAAGTTTAATATTATTAACTTATTTTGGTCTTTACAACCAGTATAAAAGAATTACAATATAAAAGCTACCTAAATAAAAAAATAAAAAAATAAACTAAACTATAAATAAAAAATGTCCTCTAGAGACGTCCCATCCGAGATAGTCCCAAGGAGACTGGCAACATTTCCCCTCTGTATAGCGAGGCTAATACGTTGGCAGAAATAATTGCCAGCCTTCCTTTTGGTCTTTTAAAATAACTTGCCGTGTTAAAGACATTTTTTTTCACTTCCTACTTAAATATTAATTATACATTTGTTTAAGAAGTAATATAGAAACAGTATAAACGAATTACAATATACATCTCTCGGTTTAATCATCTTTATATGTGTAAAGTTTAATATTATTAACTTATTTTGGTCTTTTAAAATAACTTGCCGCGTTACAGACATTTTTTTTCACTTCCTACTTAAATATTAATTATAGATTTGTTTTAGAAGTAATATACAAACAGTATAAACGAATTACAATATTAAATAATTAAAAAGAAAACCTAATATTAAATTAACTTGAAAATGGCGCGGGACATGATGGCAAACAAGTGACAGCGCTCAGAGCGATCTACCTCGATATCGTGAGCAGTCTAAGCGCGAGAAATGTCATTTGTGACGCCACAAAGCTTTGGCAAAATAGTTTAAGCGCGTCTCGGAACACCTTTAAGCGTGCTTAGGTCACTATTATCGCGTCTAACATTATTTAGATACGCACTTACCTAATATTAAATCCTGCTAATTATATTATATTATCTTATCTTAAGTTGGGCGTTTAGTTCAATTGTTTTGTATTGGTGATAAGGTATTGATAACTACTTATGAATTAATTGATTATTTAATCATCATCAGCAGGATCTTAATCGTGGTCATAAACCACGCGTTTTAAAGAAGTGGGTTCACATTTGGGCAAATTCTTTCGTAATTCTTGTATTCATTCATATTTTTAAATTTCCTTTCATTGTTTTCTTTGCTAGCTTCTATTGTATCTGTCAGCGAACTCAGGCTTTATCATTAGATAAATTTATTCGAAGTAGATACAAAAATATTAAAATTAAAAAACTAACTATAAATAAAACTAAACTAAAAATACCCATGAAATTAAAACTATTTCTACAAAATAAACTAATGTCTTCACCAGGGAGGGTACCTAAAACGCTCGCCGCATTTCCTCGTTGAATTATAATGGAAATATTTTGTTTTAGGTAGTTATGGCATTTGGGATCGCCACACTCTTGAAAAATTCGTTTACCTAGCTCTTTTATGAATTTGTAGGTATTAGCCTAATATTTTTATTTTATATATATTATATATTTTTATCATATTACCATTTTCTTCTACATATGTATAAATTAGCTGTAAGAATTCCTAAATAAATAAATAAAAATAAAACTTCACTATAGGCCTATTATGATAAAGTGTCTGTCTCGTCGACGTCTCAGAGTACCAGAAAAGAGAAACATCACAAATAAACATTTTTTTACGTTTTCTCGAACAGGAATTGAATTTCTACGGCCATATCTGCTAGGCTAGACCATTGAGGCAGTAAGACCCAAGTCAGATTACAGATTTCAAAACTTGTTAGCTGTATCTGATAATCATACATTTATTCGAAGGACCGATATAAATTACTATTAAACGAATTTATCAAGCAAGAGTGACCCCCAAACGATCCCAAATGCCATATTTACCAAAACAAAATATTTGCTTAATTATTCAACAAGGAAATGCGGCGAGCGTTTTAGGTACCCTCCCAGGTGGTAAGCCCTTAGTTTTTGTAGAAGTTTTCATTTCATAGGTATTTAAGTTAAACTTTATTTTATTAATAAATAGACTAAAACAAAACCTACTTACAAAACCTAATTTAATTATAAATCGTACCCGCGTGTCATGGTGGCATGAACGCTGGCCGCATTTCCTCGCTGAATCGCTTTAATCTATTTATAATATTTACAAAATATAAAATAAAATAAATATTAATACTAAGGATAGAGATATAAGTCCAGTCCGCGTGGAATGGTGGCAAAAACGCTGGCTTCATTTCCCAGCTTAATTTCAATGGGGTGTATCACGCAAAGCTTTTTGTAGATGTCGCTAGTGGCAATGGTACCTTGTTTTATACCTATATCGCATATTTTTCTAATGTTTTTGTAGTTTTTTTTATTTTTATAACACAAACATGTATTTAAAATTAACGTTACCTGTCTTAAAAGACAAATTAAGAAAGCGCACACCGTCTTTTAAAAGAAAAAAGGTTTATTAATAGAACGGCAATTTTGAGATCACCTCACATCTTTGATTTCGCTTGGAAATCTCGATTTAAAGACACTTAAAAGCTGCTTACTTTCGCATTATATCCAGAAAATAATAAATTTCGTAATAAAAATACAAGATTCCTATGCAACTGACAGTTATATTAGGTACCATCTATCATGCACCATCTATCGTGATAAAAAGTTAGTGACACACCCCATTGGGCGAAGAAAGAGCTTGTCACCGGAGGAGACGAAAAGACGCGGTGTTATGTCATTTAAAAACTTTTTTGGCGTGGCTCAGAGTTTCTACAGCAAACGGCACAAATATGTAATCTTTTAATAGACATACTTACATACTTGCGCCGCTTGCTGGACTCTATTTAATCTATTTTATTTAAATTTTTTGAAGGTTCATGAATGTTAGGAACTGAAATGAGACACTTATGACTGACATGAGTCCCCAACACTATTGCGGCTTAACTTAAAGGAGTCTGCCCATTACACCGTATCATACGGTGTATCATACTGTAATAGGAACGTGTCAGGCAAAAAAAATTTTTTTGTATAGAAGAGCATGACACTAGACCGTTCCGTCACCGACCTGTACCGTCGCGTGCCATGCACGGAGCGTTAATAATTGTCAGCGAGAATATTTTGTCGGCGCCGATACGCTCCGCGCATGGCACGTCAATATTATACACAACGTCCAATATTCTCCTTCAGTTTTTCGTTCGTTTAGAGTATCGTGAATCCAGTAGCGTCGAGTGGTTTTTTGGTTCTCTTCTTCTTCCTCAGCCAATATTATGGCAATCATTGCCAGTTGTCTAACAGTTAATCTTTTATTAGCCATACCTTTTTTATTATTTTAAAACTTGATAGCACTCCCCAGACGTCCAGGTATTACCGATACACATGCGAGAATGAAACGGCTTCCTATCAATTTTACGTCGTACAAATTACGGGTGGGCAACATTCGGGTTGCATACGGACACCATACCGGCATCATACGGGCATTAAACGCCGTCGATTCGTTTCAGTGGGCAAAGCAAGCCGTATCGTATTGCCTTCCGTGCTTGATACGTTCATAGCACGGTCATGGTATGATACGGTGTAGCGGGCAGACTTCTTAAAGGTAGGTGTAATAGGAAAGTGGAAACATTTGCGTAAACAGTAGATAAAACGATCCATTTCATTGAGCAACACCAGCTCTGAGAGATCGACGTTAGAGGTATTTTTTTATCTTGTAGCTCATAGGAACGTCGATGTTTAATTAACAAATATGATAGCCGATCAATAAAAACTTTACATCTTTTGAAAGTTGTATGGCAACTATTTAAAGTATGCAAGGCGAGAACGCATCCATATGGTTATTACGTTACGTTTTTAATAATGAGTATAGTAACTAATGGGGTGTATTAGGCAAAGCTTTTTGTAGATGTCGCTAGCGGCACTGGTACCTTGTTTACACCTATGACGGATCCTTTTATTATAATTTGTAGTTTTTTTTATTTTTATAACAGAAAAATGTATTTAAACTTAACGTTAACTAACTTAAATTAATTAATTATTTATTAATTAATAGAACGGCAATTTTGAGATCACCATATCTTTGATTTTGCTTGGTAATCTCGATTTGTACACTTTAAAGCTGCTCACTTCTGCCTAATATCCAGAAAATAATAAATTTCGTAATAAAAATACAACATTTCTATGCAACTAACAGATATATTAGGTACCATCTATCATGCGCCATCTGGCGTGATAAAAAGTTAGTGATACACCCTATTAGAAAAAGAGAGGTGATTCTCGCAAAAAAACTATTGTTTACTCGAACACTAATAATGCTGTTACAACAATCGATCGAATTGCAATCGATAAGTGGATTTTTTTTTGGGAAATTGCGTTTAAAGATTATGTCTGAAAATGCATATTATTTTTAAGAGTATTAACATTTATTCGAAGAAAATATTTACAACATGTAAAATAAAATTCGGGCATGTTGAAAGGATGAGCGAAGAGAGATTGACGAACCAGATATATAATGCGAAAATTGTGGGTAAAAGAGGCCCTGGCAGACCAAGACTTGCCTATCATGATCAAATAAATAAAACATTAGCTTTAGGTGAATTAAAAAGCCATCGAAACAAGAGGGCATGTATGAAGAGGTTGATGAATGTCGAAGAAGCGAAAGAGGTATATCGTGGTCGTGACAAATGGCGCTCAATTGTCTCTACCTACCCCGCAAGGGATGTGGCGTGAAGATATATATGTATAAAATAAAATTAATATTAATACTAAGGATAGAAGAAAGCTGGCTGCATTTTCGCGCTGAATTGCAATACTGATTTTTCGGGCGAAGAAAGGGCCAGCCCTCTTGTCACCGGAGGAGACGATAAGACGCGGTGTTATGTCTTTTAAAAACTTTTTTGCGCTTGGACTCCATGGGCCCAGAGTTATTATTATTTAAGTTGTTTTTCTGCTTCTTTGATAACAACATTATAAATGGCAATGAAAAATTTATTACATATTTAGGTAGATAATTTCATATTGTGCCCTAAATCACACTATACAAATATTATGACTTTAGCACTTATTATTAAGGGTGAGAACAAAGGATCCAATCATCATTAAGTATAATTATAAGTTATTACAGGCCATTGGAGTTGTAACCTATATTAGTACAACTATTAATACATATAGATATACATTTATTCGAAAAAATATTTACAACATATATAATAAAATTAATATTAAGGATAGGGATATAAGACCCGTCCGCGTGGAATGGTGGCAAGAACGCTGGCTGCATTTCCCCGCTGAATTGCAATACTGATTCTTTGGGCGAAGAAAGAGCCAGCCCTCTTGTCACCGAAGGAGACAACAAGACGCGGTGTTATGTCTTTTAAAAACTTTTTTGCGCTTGGACTCCATGGGCCCAGAGTTCCTATAGCAAACGGCACAAATATGTAATCTTTTAATATACTTACATACTTGCGCCGCTTGCTGGACTCCGCATTACATATAGTACATGTAGGTACTTCAAATTTGAATCTTAACTGTTAAATTAATTATTTATTCGAAGTAGATACAAAAATATTAAAATAAAATAGATTAAAAAAATAATTATTAAAAAAACTAAACTAAAAATTTATATGACATTAAAACTATTCTACAAAATAAACGATGGGCCCATGGGGACCGTCGGCGAGGCGGTTGGCCAAGGAGTTGTCAAAGCGGTTGACAGAAAGGTCTGGAGACAGGAAGGCTGGCAATTATTTCTGCCAACGTATTAGTCTCGCTATACAGAGGGGAAATGTTGCCAGTCTCCTTGGGACTATCTCGGATCGGACGTCTCTAGAGGACATTTTTTATTTATAGTTTGGTTTATTTTTAATTTTATTATTTAGGTAGCTTTTTAATTTATATTGAATGTACTATAATAACTTCGAATAAAATTTAATATTTTTCTAAAAAAAAAAAAAAAAATTGTTTTAACCCCAAATGCAACAAAGTAATAATTTTGTTTAATGCTATTATATTGGATGTGCTTTCTAAATTCGGCTGTATGAGCAGCCGAACCGGCCTTTTTTGATGTAGAGGAAATGTGGCAAGCGGCAAAGGTATCCACACAGGTGGCATCCCAAACAAGACATAAGTTATTATTATTATTATTACAAGTTGTAACTTATATTTTGACCGCCTCCGTGGTCTAGTGGTAACAAACGTTGCCGTGAACTCGCTAGGTCGTGGGTTCGATTCCCACCGGAGGCAAGTTGTACATTGTATAATTTGTCTCGGTCTGGGTGTTTATATGTATAATATGTATATATTTACAAAAAAAAAAACTATAATATGTAGTTTATCAACCATCTAGTTTCCGTAACACAAGCTTCGTAGCTTACCACGGAAATTAGATGGCGCTGTGTGACCTGTCTGGAAATATTAAAAAAAAAAAAAAAAAAAAATTACAAATATTAGTCCAACATTTAATAGGTAGATAGACATGTAGAATATGTCAAAAACGGTAAATTTATCCAGATCGTTTTTGATATGAAGATATCATCCAAAAGACCTGATTGGAATTCATAATTAAATTTCTGATAAATGGATTGGATCCTTTTTCCGTAACTACTCGTACGTCCAATTATTAGATTACTTTGTTTCTTCTAAGAAAACTTTAATTTTAAAACCTTTATTCGAAGGAAATAAGGTACAATGATTTAAAACAATAATAAAATATTAATTAAACTAAAAACTTACATCTTAAAACATAAATTACTATTGATAAAAATAAACCTAATTAATAAATAAAAATATAACTAAAATGAAGAAAACACAAAATAAAAATTATTATAAAAAAAAAATTTGCTCCAAATCGCTGCCAATGGGCAAAGTGCCAAGAATACTGGCGGCATTGCCACGTTGAATGGCAATACTGATCCTTTGGCCCAAATATTGCCCAGCCCTTTTGTCTCCCGAGGTGTTGACGAGCTGTTTCGACAACGCCTTGAAAACTATTAAGTTTTTTTTTTTTTTTTTTTTAATACTAGCACGTCATGTGACCTTGCTCCCACCTGATGGTAAGTGGGGAGCGAGATCCATGAATGTTAGCAACTGGAATCAGCCACTCATGACTGACATCAGTCCCTAGCACTATGCCGGCTTGACTAGGCATTACGGCAATTCGAGCTTGATCCCGAAATGTGTGGATACACTTTACTGGGTTTATCGGCACGAACAGTGGATACTTCCCCGCCCCGGCAGACTGGGTAAATTACCACCATCAGTCCGCCTGTCACCTAAAAATACCCTTGAATAAGGTTAATAATTAGGTAGTGATAGATAATTTATTTTTTTGTTACGAAATCATAGTTTGGAATTTATATGGTGCGACCTTGAGTAATTGCGACACTCCACACACGTGACCGTAAACAAAGTTATCATTAAATAAGTAACTCTCCAACAAACTATAAGATAACACATGTATGACAACTGCTTTATAGCCGGTAATTCAAACGTTGCTCTAACTAGAAGACAAAGGCACACTCATGTAGGGGTGATCCATTGCAGCCTTCACTGATCGGTCCATCTCATTGGAGGCCTACCACGCATCTGCGTTTTGTCGACTTTCGGGTTGCACATGGGCATGTAGTCTATCTTAATTCTGACTTGCCTGGTGGGTTACTGCTGTATCAGGTATTGTATTCTCATAGGTACTGATAACTAAATTTAAAAGGTTATTAATTGATCGTTGTGGTGCAGTTCTGTATATGTTTTATTTTGTATATCTAATATAGCTGAGTTTTCCTTGCAGATTCCTTTCTCAGTCAGATTAAACATTAACAGGTCACTGGAATACTGCTAGGCTGCTGGTCTTCTGCTAACAGCTTACTTATTGGACCACTTTGCTGCTTAGTCTTCTACTAGCAGGAGTAGAATCATTCAAAATAATTAAAATAATGACGTTTCACAAATTCCTGTAATAGGTTTACGTGAATAAAGATATTTTGACTTTGACATCCACTTGCTATCGACTGTCCCTTGGACTACCAGGCGCTTGATGGATGTTTCTCCACGCCGTGACACTTGTCCGAAGAAAGTGAAAATACGTGATTGGACAGTCCAGAAAAGGCGTTGTATAATCCGCAGTTCCTCCAGTATGAATTTGTTGGTACGGAACTCGTGCATAATATCCCAACACCACATGATTTTTTCCGTTTCGCGTGGGGTCCACGTGAGCATACAGAAAAATAGGGAACACAACGCTCTAACCAGCCGGATTTTAGTGGCTTTGGTTCTAGGTAAGGTTATTAAAAACTGCACTAATAAAACGTGGAGAAATTAAGAAATCGTTATTAGACCCAGCATTAACCTACAAATTTAAACAATGGTTATTGCTAAACATGTCATTAAACACGTTTTAGGAAAGCGGAACGGAATATCAAGTAATAGGAAAGCTAGGAATTGGATTCTCATCTATTGGACTGGCTAACGTTAGGTTGTCAATATATAGTACAAAATTGCATTCAATGCAATTTCTTAATTTTGATTGCCTCCGTGGTCTAGCGGTTAAGTCCGTGCATTTAGACTCGGGGGTAACGGGTTCGATTACTGGTCGGGACACAAAAATATTTATTCAAGTAAATAAATATATTTAATTTATTTGTGATATTTTTCGAGTTTGGTACGCTGGAGACATCGACGAGCTTGCCACTTATCATGATTGGCCTATAAAGTAAAGTTGGCTAAATGTGAATCCGCTTATTTATAAGCGTGGTTTGTGACCACCCCGAAAGGGAACGGTCGTGATGATGATGATACTTGTTAATTTTGCAAGTAGACATAGGACAAAAGGGAATGTATTCTGCACTTTTACACTACATATTGGTGTATCTGGAGCAGTATATGATAACTATCATTTGGGAAGAGAAACAATAAAATATCAAAAATATTACAAAATTCAAAATAACGCTTAGAATTATAGCTGCTGTAAATATGCACTACTCAAACTATAAGCTAAGACAGAAGTAATTATAAAAATATAAAGAGCTATATTGTAGCATATATATATAATAATAAATATAATAAACAATAATAAATATTTCCAGACAGGTCACACAGCGCCATCAAATTTCCGTGGTAAGCTGCGAGGCTTGTGTTACGGAAACTAGATGGTTGATAAACTACATATTATACTTTTTTTTTGTATATATATACATCTTCATCCCTGTGGAACAACCTTCCTGTTGAAGTCAGACAAGCACCCAGCAGACCAATATTCAAGAAAAGAGTGTACAGTCATTTTTATAAGTCACTAGCTTAACTTTTTACTGACTTTAATCCATTGTAGGTAGTTATTATTAACATTAAGGTATTTATGTATTATTATATAATTTTATTGTATTATATTTATGTAGTATTAGTATGTATGTGTATATATTATATATATGTATATATATATTATAGTTGTCTAAGTATGTTAATTTTTAATATTATTTATGTTTCATTTTAATATTTTATTTCTCTATTTGCACCGTACTCATATTTAAATGTCCCAATGTCCAAAGGTTAACGGGAAGAGAATGTCTTGCGGCATTACGTTCGCCTTTTGTATAGATTTACAATAAAGTTTTTAAATAAAAATAAATAAATAAACACCCAGACCGAAACAAATTATACAATGTACAACTTGCCCCCGGTGGGAATCGAACCCACGACCTCCCGAGCTCACGGCAACGTTTGTTACCACTAGACCACGGAGACGGTCAAATATATATAACAGTAGTTCCGAATCAAATATCACGATTTGGATGCTCAGAGCGTGATATCAATTCGGAACGGTCTAAATCACATCTTTATTCATAACATAATAGTTTTTTTTGCCGTTGAAACCATGGGACCGTGGGGCCTCGAGGCAAAAACTTTATTTAAAGAAATATCAAAAAAACTAGTCGACGTCTCTGGTGACCCACGGGCTGGCAGCTTCCTCGCTGAAAAGATTAGTATTGAAATTCAACGAGGAAATGCTGCCAGTGTTTTGGGCACCATGCCACTGGACAATGGCCTGGAGGAAATTTTTATATTGTTTGGTTTGAGACATTAGGTTGCTAATTTTTTTATTATATTTAATTTGTTATTTAGATTTAGTTTATTTTTTAGGTTAATTAATAATATTGTAATTCTTTTATATTGTTTGTATATTACTTCGAATAAATTTACTGTTTTTTTTTAATGTATGGAAGATAAATTGCGGATTCCACATCTTTGTGTATGAATACTAACATACATCTCTCGGTTTATTCATCCTTATATGTGTAAAGTTTAATATTATTAACTTATTTTGGTCTTTTAAAATAACTTGCCGTGTTACAGACTTTTTTTTTTCACTTCATACTTAAATATTAATTATAGATTTGTTTTAGAAGTAATATACAAACAGTATAAACGAATTACAATATTAAATAATTTACAAGGAAACCTAATATTAAATAAACTTGAAATTGCGCGCGACATAATGACAAAAAACTGACAGTGCTTAGAGCGATCTACCTCGATATCGTGAGCAGTCTAAGCGTGAGGAATAATGTCATTTATGACGTCACATAGCTTTGGCAAAACAGTTTATACACGTCTCGGAACACCATTAAGCGTGCTTAGGTTACTATTATCGTGTGAACGAGGGGATCGACGACCTTGGCCTACAATAATATTATTTAAATATACAAATATTGTTGTTAGCGACCAGAAATCGAACCCTGAACCTATCTCAATATATCTACAACAGTATACAGTATAGAGACAAATAATCATGAATTATAAAAAAAAACCTCTAGACATCACTTGTCATGATTGGCCTATAGTAAAGTTAGCTAAATGTGAATCCGCTTTTTTATAAGCGTGGTTTCTGACGACCCCGAAAGGGATACGGTCGTGATGATACTTTTAAAAAATACTCACTTAAAATAATAATTCGAAATTCGAAAATCCTGCTCCAAATAGTTGACAATTATTTTTTAACACTTAAAGGCAGAGGGCAACATTCACAAGTTTTGTTTTCACGAGTTCTTTAATTAGTAGTCGCACACACGACCAATTCTTTCGACGAGTTTACTACTATTATCTTTGTGAAGTGAACTAAGCCCTAGGCATACAAGCCCGGGCAGTTGTTCTTGAAGACTTATATTAAGCCAGGGCCTTACTTGGTCAAACATTAAACAACAATAATACTTTTTTTTTTGTTAAATCATTAAATCTCGCCAAACCATTAAGATCGCTCGTTAGTAACAATTTATGTTTATAGTGTTTCAGAGGTTACTATTACAATTTTTATTTATGTATTGTATTACAGGTCAATAAAAATCTTAGGTATTTTTTAACAACTGGCTTAGTCAACTCAGGTTTCTCTGCCAACCAGTGCAGCTCATTCCATAGTTTAGGAATCATGTATTGTGATGATCTCTCTCTCTTAACAGCTGTGGGTTGCAACAATCTACCTCGAGCTACAGATCTAGTGTTATGATTACTTACATAAGGGATCTTGATGCTTTTGTTGAACAACTATCCTACATACATTTGTTATAGATTTTGTAAACCAGTGTCCCCGTGAGTAGAAGACGTTAAGCTGTCGGTTCTCAAATTACGAGTATAATACAAACGAAAAAATTATTCACATATTTCGCTATAAGCATGCAAAAATTTACAACAACTGTTATTATTATTTAATATATATTTTTTTGTATTTATTTATTTATTTATTTCCACAGCACATTACAGAACATAAAGGTTAGTATATAATTGAGTTTATTAGGAAATATACTTTCTTACTGATACTTAGGTGTCAAAGAAAAGGAGAAAAAAAAGGAAGAAATACAACCAAAAGATATATAAATTCAATTTAACAAAAAACACTTAAAATTAGAGATATCCAATACTAAATTTAATTAAATTAAAAACTAAAGAACTAATTAAAAAATTAATTAAAAAGAGTTCTAAATTAAATGATTCTTGGCTGCCCTACCTACAGCTACAAATACTTTATTGCACACAAAATATCTACAAAGGCGAACTTAAAGCCATTTCAGCTTTTTCTAACAGCTAACCTTTGGGATATATATATATATAAATATGTGGGGTGCAATTCTAACCAATACACTACATAAATAGTATGTATACATAGACTACAAATGTGAATCCGCTTATTGATAAGCGTGGTTTCTGACCACCCCGAAAGGGAAAACGGTCGTGATGATACTACTACTACTACATAGACTACATAAATACCCATCAATATATGTATACTTATTTTAGTAGATATACATATATGAATATAATGTATTATTAGGAAGTAGAAATTTGTGGAGTTAAAATATATTGTATACGTATATGTATTGTTCTGCTTGTTTAAAAATAAAGAATTAAGTAGTTTTTTTAAGATGTGAATGGAAGGAGCTTGTCTGATGATCAGTGGAAGTTTGTTCCACTGGCGAGCAGACGATACGGTAAATCTACTGGAAGGGTGTGATGGGATTTTGAGTTGGTTGTTATGAGAAGAACGACGAGGGCGGTCGTGCGAATCACAAAGAAATTCAAAGTGTGTGTTATAGAAATAAAGTGACTAAAGAACTCAGCGTTGCTTCTTTATTAACTTTACCTCACAAAAGCCTTTGTGTTGCTTAGAATACTTATAGTTTTCCTCCAAAGTATAGAAACACTCCTGAACTAGCCACGCATGTAGTACTCTGCAGAATCTTTTATAAGGCAATTCTGTTCATACCTTTGGCAAACATTTATATATTTTAGCACTCATTTTGGAGGCGTTACGTTTAAAGATTTCTAATTTAGGTATAGGCATTGCTAAGAATGCAACGTCATCCTTCAGGATCATTATTACTTTATTTATACAGCTCAATATTTGACTTAACAAATTTAAATGCCTCAAAGTCAAAGTCAAAATATCTTTGTTCACGTAAACCTATTACAGGCTATTATGAAACGTGGTCCAATAAGTAAGCTGTTAGCAGAAGACCAGCAGCTTAGCCTCAAAGATGTATACATAAATTTGACATTAAATATGGGACACAAGTTGAAGTTTATTTTTTGTGGTTTTCCCGCGCTGTCAACTCCCATATTTTACCCGACGTGTTTGGGCTATAATGCGGCGAGTGACTCCAAGTAAAGCATCAAATTTTGCAGCATCTAGAATTTGATGATGACCTCATTAACTCATAAAAAAGAAAGATATATTACGTCAGACTTGGCTGTATGGGCTAGACCCTTTGCCTTCCCTAACATCTTATTCATCATCCATCGGGAGAAGAGAACCAAAAAAAAAGAACAAGAAGCATGAGTGGTCTTTCGCGCCATTTTGCGCGGAGATGTCAAGTGCAAGTTATTGTTTTGTAAATTAATTTACTGTGGATATTATTGGTCAAAAGTGGTGTTATTTTGTTTAATAATGTGCTACAATGTGAATAATTATGGAAAACCATAAATTGGACTTTAAATATGGGGCACAAGTTGAAGTTTATTTTTTGCGGTTTTCCCGCGCTGTGGACTCCCATATTTTACCCGACGTGTTTGGGCTATAATGCCGCGAGTGACTCCAAAAAAGCATCAAATTCTGCAGCATCTGGAATTTGATGATCCCCAACTCGGTTATGAACTCTGTTATGAACATATATATATATAATATATATATAATAAATTACGTGTTTAGGACTGATGTATTCTGTACAATGTCCTTTAAAGACAATTAAAAAAAAAAAAAAAAACAAGAAGCATGAAGTTTTCATTCGCTGACTTCTATATTAGAAGTGCAAAGCCGGGTTTAAACTGTTTTAAATAAAGCCCAAATGATTTAAAATCATTACAGGCAAAGCAGTGTGTGTTATTAAGCTATAAGAACAATCTTAATCGTTTGTGTTTATCTTTTTACTGGCCCAAATTTTGGTTTTGGCAAACAGGTTTGATTCGATTGTAGATCGAGTATATTTGTATTAGGACGAGCACTCGCTTTAGAACGGTGGTCTTATTGGGGCCAATACCTAGGATTGGCAAAAAAATTGCGCTTAGGGGACATTATTTATTACTTAAAACGAGTTTTAGGAAAGGAAGTGGGTTGACCATGTCTTATTTTATTTTCCACAAGTAAAACCTTTTTTCCCTTTAAATTATTGCATAATAAATAATAAACTTAGGGAAGGTAGCGTAGCGTGTAGGCAAATTCCCAAGAAATGTATTTTGGAAGGTCCATCTCCAACAGGTGACCGTCTAGTGGTAACAAACGTTGCCGTGAACTCAGGAGGTCGTGTGGGTTCGATTCCCACCTGGGGCAAGTTGTACATTGTATAATTTGTCTCGGTCTGGGTGTTTATATGTATAATATGTATATATTTACAGAAAAAAAGTATAATATGTAGTTTATCAACCATCATTTGGTTTCCGTAACACAAGCCTCGTAGCTTACTACGGAAATTAGATGGCACTGTGTGACCTGTCTGGAAATATTTTTTTATTTTAATAAAATTAGGCTGATATAGTTATTTGGTTTAACCCAGAGATAGACATGATCTGACCACGACATGTGACCCAATCTCAATCCTCTGATCTTTATTCTATATTCCTTAGAACTTTGTATGTCTGTCTTTTTCATCGTCAGCAAATAAATGTACCCAAATATTAATGGCCGGTCTGTTTAATTCAGGTCCATGGTCTTGTAAAAAAAACGCAATTTTGTATTATTATCTTTGTGTGGTCTAATTACATTTTTGTATGAGCAAAACATTGTTTGATAATGATAAAGTCGTAATCATATTGTAGCCTAGTTGTAAGAACGCTTTGAGGGGCTTTAGCAAAACAGTTATAATGTTGAAAAAGTTAATTTTCTTAACTTTTATCGTCAAAAGTAGATAGTAGAGACGTAAACATAATCCAGGCGGTGGCAGCAGCCCTGCCCTGCCCTCCCCTAGGTACACCCAAGTCGACTAGGTATACTCGTATAACGCTTTACATGATTCATCAATACGAACTACTTAGTCAGGGTAAAAAAAAAACAATCCAAAAAAAAATATAGAAATATATTTAGCTTCTTCTTAGTCGCTACACTCTTGGCAGGTCGTGATCGTCACTTAAGTGTCAGTGGCACGCTTAACAAGCCGTCGCCATTCGTCTCGAACAAGGAGCACTTATGTAGGGGGTGATCCATTGCTGCTTTAACCTGGTCAGTCCATCTCATTGGAGAGCTACCACGCATCCTCTTTAGTTAAATAAGGAAAATAAGTATGAGCAAAAGTCTTGCGGGCTATTCATTTATTACCCGCGTGTTTAACTTGTCACTTTAAGCGCTTTTTAAAGTAAGAACTTTATTGCGCGCGCTTGATTGGGGTCTATTTCGTTGAACGTACGTCCGTACGTCAGAACAGCTCTCAAGTGCGCGGCGGGGAAGGTGAAGAGGGGCGGATAGTCGCGCTCGTATAGCCGCTGCCTCTTTCGCTCTCCCCCGCTCCTTCTTTCTCTTTTTTTCTTCCTCTCGAAACAGCGCGGCCGGGAAGGGGAAAAGGGGCGTTTAGTTGGTGCCTCTCTCGCTCTCTCCCGCTTCTTCTTTCTCTTTCTTTGTTTACGCGTCTGCAACTATGCGTGCGCACGGAGCCACGCGCATTCATGTAATCTCCATACACCTACCAACTACGAAACCAATAACCTGCAAATTTAGTTCTTACTTTTGCGGGACGTCGCGCGACGCACCCGTTTTTCACTTTAATTCGCTTTGAAAGTCGTTCGACTCTTTCGACATGGCGATTTTCTATAGTTTCTCACAAAAAAACACTACTTTATTTGCTTTCCATAGCAAAGGACGAGAGTTTCATAGCGATTGAAATCACTGATTTTACTGCGAATGCGTTTTGTTCTCGTTTTGTAATCAAAGTAAAATGTCCGTGGTTAACAATGTCAATTTTTGCAGCATTCCTTTCTTTTATATTTTATATTACCATCCTAGTGATTTGTGGTGTTTTTTAATAGTATCTTATATCGGTTATATTACCTACTTATTACATTTAATACTTTTTGGGGTTTAGATAATGATAATTATGTTAATTACAAAGAAAATAAAGACGAAATACCTTTCGCGTAGCTATGAAACGCTATAATCGGTTTACCTACATCGCTTTCCTTTGCTTTATGCAAGTCGAACGACTGGATTAGTTTAAAGCGTCAGGTAAGCGTTTTGAGGTAACAATTTTCCAAGTCAAACACGGCTTACGTTAGACAATTTAAATGAAATGAAATAATGTTTATTTGTATGGAATATGGTAAATAGTTTAAGTATTTTATTCGAAGTAGGTACTTAGATACAAAAATATTAAAATAAAATTGATTAAAAAACTAATTATAAATAAAACTAAAATAAATTGTAAATAGTTACATAGATTTTAAATTTATTCGAACTTAATTAGTACATTAAATATAAATTAAAAGCTAAATAATAAAATTTAAAATAAACTAACATAACATCTCGGACACCACGGGCTTTCTTGTGCTAGAAGTGCTGGCCGCATTCCTCGTCACGCGGCTCTCAACGACATCATCCGAAGGGCTCTTGTCACTGCTGGTGTACCCGCAATCTTAGAACCATCTGGTATTGTGCGGAGTGATGGCAAGAGACCCGACGGAATGACTGTTGGGCCGTGGAAACTTGGCAGGTCTCTGGTGTGGGATGCGTCGTGTGTAGACACATTAGCTCCATCTCACATCCAGGCGACCTCGTCAGGTGCGGGGAGAGCGGCTTTTTCTGCGGAGAACCTCAAATTGCGCAAATATGCCAACCTTGGTTCCGGTTACGAGGTTGCGCCGTTTGGGGTCGAGACGATGGACCCATGGGGACCGTCAGCGAGGCGCTTGGCCAAGGAGTTGTCAAAGCGGCTGACAGAAAGGTCTGGAGACTATAAATAAAAAATGTCCTCTAGAGATGTCCCATCCGAGATAGTCCCAAGGAGACTGGCAACATTTCCCCTCTGTTTAGCGAGACTAATACGTTGGCAGAAATATTTGCCAGCGTTCCCGTCTCCAGACCTTTCTGTCAGCCGCTTTGACAACTCCTTGGCCAAGCGCCTCGATGACGGTCCCCATGTGCCCATCGTCTCGACCCCAAACGGAGCAAATTCGTAACCGATACCAAGGTTGGCGTATTTGCGCAATTTGAGGTTCTCCGCAGAAGAATTTTAATTTGCATAGTATAAATTTTGTAATAATTACTGTATAAATTTGTGTGCCAAAAATAGCAGAGTGCTCACATACTCTGCTATTTTTGGCACACAAATTTATACAGTAATTATTACAAAATTTATACTATGTAAATTAATTTATATAATAAATAAAATGTCATGAATTTAGTTGGCATATGTCAATTTTTACAACAAGATTTTGGTCAGTTACATACAAATTATTACAATTTCTAAATATTTAGGGGGAAGGGGGTCGACAATGTCTTATTTTTTCTTTAAACTATCATTGTGAGAGATAATGCACATTACGATTTCGATTTCATACAGAAACAATATAGTTTATGTGTGCGTAAGACGATTTCGTAGTATGATGACGTTTACTTCGCTCTAGACGTTATTATTTTAAGTGTATATACCTAAAGGTATGACAGAAAAGTAGGTTCTTATGTTACAGCAGCAATGGACATCGAGTGCACTAGGAAGGCTGCAGTCTGCAAGAAATGGACTCCAATGATGACCACGGCCTCTCTGTCACACATTAGTATTAGCATTCGATAGGCAGCTCTGGAATATTTACGTCACAGTGTACGAATACGAAAAGTGGATGAAGATAAACTCTATTTTAATTATAGCATGTCTAATTCCATGACATTGATATAGAAAATTCTATGGAGCTACGTATATTGAATGTTTTCAGCGCCTGAAAATTATTCAAGCGCAACATTTAAACATGTTAATTTAAGTTTATTAGGAATTAATCGAAAGCAAGCTACTGTTTAAATTGAGCTTTATAAACGCATTTAAAATACTTTTGCAGTAAGTAACTTATGTTTCTTTGTGAAACTACGGGACATGTAATAATACGGGACTGGATCAGTCAAATACGGTGACAGTTCCTTATATACGGGTAGTACCTTTTGCATCCCTACTGATAGTTATCTTTTTCATTTTAAAGATGATAACGCCTGAAAAAAATACCAACCTACATTCTGTGCAACAAGTGCTATTTTCCGTGCAATTACATTCCTTTATTTACATTAGATTAATATTTTTATTATTAAGAAAATGTAGTAAAATATATAATACATATTACTGTTAGTAGTGTATTATTGGGCATTCTGCCCCACCTTTCGTTCACATCGCTGTCGCGATGCTCACTTCAGGTGTGTTGAATGCCCAATAATACGGATGCGACAATATTAACATTAATGTCATTGTATGAATCCAAACTGATTGTTCTGTGAAACACGTAACAAGTAAAAAAATATATATTCATACTTGGTTATGATAATATTATAATCATCACACAATCATTATTATTCATTAAATAGAAAATAAAGGTAAACTTACCTACGTCCACAATTACAAATTGAGAATAATCGTCAATGTGTGTTTCCTCATAAATTTCTATAAAGCTATAGTGAAACTAAAATAACATTAAATATTAATTATTCACAAAACCTAATTTAAATATAAATCGTATCTGTGCGGCAGGGTGGCAAGAACGCTGACCACATTCACAAAACCTAATTTAAATATACTAAATCGTATCCGCGCGGCATGGTGGCAAGAACGCTGACCACATTTCCTCGCTGAATCGCTACGCTGATTCTCTGTGAATTAGAGACAGCTACTCAAATACACCTAATATAAAAGGTTTATTACTTATCTGTGCAATACTTTTTAAGGAAATCAAATTAATTAACTAAGTGTTTCAATTTATCTAGTTAATGTACAAAAAGGGTGAAAGAAATAATAAATGCAGGAACTATATACTTGATTATTTAATACACTCCTGAAAAGGCTATTTACAATGTTTGAAAATACATATATAGATTATTATATTATGATGAATAAAAATGTGGCTCTTCTTCAAACATAGCATCTGTTTGATGTACGAATTTTTGTAGAATTTTCCATTGCTCGGTGTCATGCGATATTTGTAGTTTAATGCGGAGGAGCGCTTTTTTCCATGCGTTCTCCATATCCGCACCAATGCAGACATCATTTGTTTGGTAGATCTTGAGATCTACCACGTACTCACCACGAAGGTTAGCGGTACGTCGCTCGTTACCGTTGGCAACTTTATTTACGAAAAACGATTTTACTGATTTTCCGTCCTCCATCCTACCATCCTCATTTCTACCATGACTCAAATCGAAGATGTCGAATATCTTAAGTGTTTTTCTGTAACGAAGAAAAAAACAAAAACATACATTATTGTTTATTATTCGCTAGAATAAACGGTTTTTACTATTATTATGAGTAAAACAGAATAAAGTATCTAACTTGGTATTTTACTAAACAATATGTGGACTATTAGATAGATCTTATGCATCTAACAAGTATATCGGATCTACTGATGCGATGGTTCGTAGTGGTAGTGTGATGAACAGTCGCTCTGAGATGTGCATTCTCCGAGAGCTACCAATATTGATAGCTAATTTATATTCACATCATGGATCGTCGCATGAGAACGTAAGCTCAAAATTATATTGATGTAAAAAAAAAAAAAAAAAAAAAAAAAAAAATAAAATGTATTATTTTTTATTGATTTCATCAATAAAAATAACATTTCTTATATATTTTTTTATTCCAATGTTAATGATCTCACTTTACAACTTCAGGTTGAGTCAATGTTGAACGCCCACGCTTTGCGTTCTCAGCCTCGGATTTTCCTTTACGCTTGCATGCAGTGATGGTTTTCCTTGTTGGTTTCTGTACATCATAATCAGAGTCAGACCTGAAATAATAAAAAAACAAAACATGTATTTATAATCCACTCATTAATCAATTTGAAACATAAAGGTATCTAGTAATTATATGTTACATAAAATAGTAGTATAATTCTTCCATTTTAACTTACATTTTATATTGGTTAAAAACTTCTTCTTACAATAAACGAGGAACAGAGCCACGCTGTTGGTTTATTAAGAACTCGTGATTTACGATAAGTTAGGTGCAAGTGTTGTAAGTCTTGAAACTGCTTTGATGAAAGGTTTAAACTGTAAGAGATTTTATAGATAAAAATTACAAATGTCATCACAAAGTTGAATTATTTTAAAAAACACTTTTATGATAATCATATATTATGGTAAAATAGCTCTTATTACAAATAATTGAGTATTAAAGCAAAAATCGAATAATGATTAAAATTATTTAGAGTTTCATATTAAATTATTGACATATAAAAAATGCATTATAAACAATTTGAAGGTGACTTCTAATTAGAATTAATAAAACAATTATTATTTAAAACACATTCATCACATTTATGTTAGGGTAAAGTAGCTATTACCTAACCACAAACTTTACAATAGTAGTAAATAGGGTTATAATGATAGGTAGGTGTATTAGGATAATAAGTAAATATTATCTAAGAACTATGTATAAATAAAACACAAGCTTTATTAGACAATCTTCACTTGTGATGGTATCAAATGTGATTTTTTTTGAAAGGAGGCAAGTAATGGTTTATTTACCCTATGCAATTTTTTTTTTTATTTCATCAGCATTTTATAAAATAAAAGATTGTGAAATAGTACTTACATTATTATGACCGTATATCTCATAAGAGTTGGTGATTTTCTTCTAACAATTATCACAGGTTAGTGCACAACATTCACAAATATATTTTCTATATTACCTAGCTATAATTTTTTATGTATGTATGTAAAACGCTTAATTATTTAATACACTATGTAAAGTTATATTATGATTTATTATTACAGATCTAACTCATCTTTACGTTGGTACCAGGAATGAAAAAATCATATGACAGTATACAAATAAATTACTATCAACTTTCATGATGACATATAAATCAATAGCATTAGCTAATTGGGATGAGTGGTGATAATTTGAACTTTATATATAGGTATTTTATTTTTTATTATATTTTATTATATTTTTTTAATTTACCTCACTTTGATAACAATATTTCTTTAACAAATATAATTAAATATTTTAGTTCGGGTTCTACATTTAATATAGATACGGAACGATGATGTAAAACGATGATCATAAAACTAACTTTTTATTGCAGAATCATATTATTACGGATCGAGAACAATGATTGGGGACAACAAATTTGGAGATGTGAAATTCTTCACAAGATTTAATAATTTTCTTTATAATTAGGTACTTAAGTTTTTATTTTATTTTTACTTATCTTTAAGATGTCTTCCTAGAACACAGAGTCCTAGATCTTCACTGCTGAAGACAATTTCTTCTATTCCATAAGTTGGTATTAGTGGAACCAAGACTAACAGATTAACGTGCTCTCCGAAGCATGGGAACGGTGGTGTTGTTTAATTAATATCATTGAAATTTAGAAAACATGCCTTTTTGCTCTGTTTGTAATATTGCAGTAGATAGGAAGCGGTGGGTTGGGCATATTAGGAGTAATAAACATAAAAATAATGCTACCACCCCATTGTATGATAATATAGAGATTATTAAGTCCGCATTCAAAGGTCGTATTGCTACTTATAGAATACTTGCATGCAATGAGGAAGGTCAAAACTTAGGAGAATGTTTTTTAAATAAAATTAGGGAGCAAGTAAAATCTTTAATTAATCGCTCATTATCAAAGCATATTTCTGTAAAGGTTAATTTTGAACTTTTTTCTACCTTTTTTATGTTTAAAAATGATTTACATGAAATAAAATCATTTTCAACAAAAAATTTCAGTATTCATTCAAATTATAATTTCGATGTAATGTATGATAAAGTAGTTTACGATTTATTAAAGAAACTTGAAGAATTTCAGGATAGGGATAGTGGTTGGACTTTTTTAAATAATTTACATGTTGAAGTTAACATAAATAAATATCAACCTCTTAGTGGATCGAGTTTTATAGAACTACCTAAATTCATAAAAAATAAAAAAGCATGTTTAAATATTCGTAATAATGATAATTATTGTTTTTTGTGGTCTGTGACAGCTGCTTTATATCCTACAACTCGTCACCCTGAAAGAGTATCGTCTTATCCAAACTTCTTAAATGTTGTAAATATTAATGACTTGTCTTTTCCAATTACTTTCTCAGATATAGCAATTTTTGAAAAAAATAATCCCAATTTAAGTATAAACGTGTATGGGTTATTAAACGGTCGGACTATAACAGGTCCTCTGTATAAATCTGAATCTTTAAATCTCAAAGCAAAACGTATTCATCTATTGCTTATAGAAAATAATACATCATCTCATTACTGTCTTATTAGAGATTTGCCTCGACTAGTAAGAACTCAAATGACTAAACATCACGCCAAGTTATATTTCTGTGAAAGCTGTTTACTATTCTTTCAAACTGAAAATCAATTTAATGACCATTTGTGTGAGGGTGTTGTTACCGTTTTACCAGAAAAAGGATCGGTAATACAGTTTAAAAACTATAACAGAAAACAAAATATTCCGTTTGTTATTTATGCAGATTTCGAGACAATATTACAACCTATTGAGCACGATCAATTTGAATCTGCTAACACAACTAATTTACAACGTCATATACCTGCTGCGTTTGCATACAACATTGTTTCCTCAATAGATAGTAGTTTTAATCGGTTTAAAATTTACCGCGGTGAAGATTGTGTCTTTAAATTTATTGATATGCTATATAAGGATGTGAAGGACATTTCAGATTTATTAAGTTTAAATAAACCGATGATATTCACAGAAAAAGATGATATTGATTTTAAAAACGCCTCTCGATGTCACATATGTGATAATTACATATGGGGAAACAAAGTTAGAGATCATTGTCATTTAACCGGACGTTACCGAGGTGCTGCACATCGGTACTGTAATCTTCTATATAAAGTACCTAAATTTATTCCTGTTTTTTTTCATAACTTGTCTGGTTACGATTGTCACTTATTCATTAAAGAATTAGGGGAGACACCAGGAAAGATCAATATTATACCGAAAACGAAAGAAAAATACACATCATTTTCCAAATTTGTATCTGTTAATAATGAGGAGTTTATACAGTTACGATTTTTAGATTCATTTAATTTCTTAGGAACTAGTTTAGACAAACTTGCTAAAACAATGAATGTTGAAGATTTTAATTGTCTAAGAGCTCATTTTCCAAATAAAACTCAATTTAATTTGTTAACTCGAAAAGGTGTATATCCATACAGTTACGTTACAAATTGGGATGTGTATAAAGAAAAAATGTTACCTCCAAAAAACTGCTTTTATAATTCATTAACTAACGAACATATTTCTGACTATGACTACAAACACGCGAAGAAGGTATGGAGAGAATTTAATATAAACAATTTCGGAAATTACACTGAGTTATACCTGAAAACCGATGTTCTTTTATTAACTGATATATTTGAGAGTTTTCGAAAGACTTGTAAACAGCATTACAAACTTGACCCTGCTTTTTATATAACTGCACCAAGTCTCTCTTTTGATGCTATGTTATTAAAAACACAAGTTCAACTCGAACTCGTATCAGACTTAGCTATAGTTCGAATGATTCAATCAGGTATCAGAGGAGGGTTATGCATGTGTTCTCATCGATATGCAAAGGCTAATCACAGGTATATGAGTGAATATGACGAGTCACAACCAGAATCCTATATCGTCTATTTAGATTGCAATAATCTTTATGGGTTTAGTATGTGTCAACATTTACCATATTCTGATTTCCGCTTTTTAAGTCAACCCGAAATGGATCAGTTAATTGTTCAAAATATAAAAGATAATTCGGATTGGGGTTATATTCTGGAAGTAGACCTATTGTACCCTGAATACTTGCACTATAAGCACAACGATCTTCCGTTTTGCCCTGAAAAATGTATTCCACCAGGAGGGAAATCAGAAAAACTTGTACCTAACTTGTATAACAAATACAACTATGTGATTCATTATATACACCTCAAGAAATGTCTGGAACATGGATTGATCTTACGTAAAGTTCATAGAGTTATAACATTTAGGCAAAGTCCATACTTAAAAAAATATATTGAACTAAATACTATATTACGACAAAAAGCAAAAAGCACATTCGAACAAGATTTTTTTAAGTTGTTAAATAATAGTGTGTTCGGTAAAACTTTAGAGAATACTGAAAATAGAGTAAATGTTCAATTAGTCAATCAATGGTTTGATAAAAATAATAAAACAAAAAAGTCATTATATGCTGAGAGACTAATTGCTAACCCTTACTTTCACAGCGTTTCTGTGTTCACCGAGAACTTAGTAGCTATACAAATGAAACCGTCTCAAATTATTTTGGATAAACCAATATATATAGGATTTACGGTATTAGAATTATCTAAATCTCACATGTACAATTTTCATTATAATATTATTAAACCATTTTATCAAAATCGTGTACAATTATGCTACACTGACACGGATTCATTCGTTTACACATTAACTACAGATGACTTTTATCAAGATCTAAAAAATAATTTTCTTAACTATTTTGATACTAGCAATTATGATACCCAAAATTCTTTTAATATAATGCAAAGAAATAAGAAAATCCCTGGGCTTTATAAAGACGAAATGGGTGGTAAAATTATCACAGATTTTGTGGGTTTAAGATCAAAATTATACTGTATCAAAACCGATGAAAAATTAATAAAAAAAGCGAAAGGTGTAAAGTCATGCGTAGTTCGGGATTTAGATATATCCGATTACCAAAAAGTGCTCTTCCAAAATGAAGCGATTCGAAAGAAGAATATTTTGTTTAAAACAATTAAACATCAAATATTCACACAAAGCGTTACGAAGATTGCACTTTCTGGTAATGATGATAAACGTTCATTATCTAGCAATAAGATAGAAACAAAAGCATGGGGGAATAGTTCTATTTTTAAAAATATTTAATAAAGCATATCGTGTTTAATATAATTAGTTTTAAGCTCCTGTTAGTTGTGTTTTATTTGTGTGTATGTTTATTTTTAATAAAGTTAATAAAATGTACCATGTTGTTTTAATTTAAAATATAATTCGCTTTATAATCATATCTTTAATCCTAACTTTATAGCCTAGCAGTAACGGTAAGATTTAAATATATAGATATATATATAATATTTAAATTATGGTTTCTAACCACCCTGTAACATATTAGTGTTGTGAGGTAAAAATCACAATTCATTAAAATTACTATTTTCATAACACAATAAATTTTGTTTATTTACACTTTTATCGAGTTCATTAATTATCTTCTAACCATCCTGCAAAAGGTTATAGTCGTGATGAATAAAAAAATAATGATGCAACATTAAACAGAACTGCAAAAACTACGAGTAGATTCATATTATGATGATGTTAGCTGGAAAGAGGTTAATTACCTTAATGTGTGTCAAATCACCAAGCGCAAAAATCTCGCTCACTAAAATCATATATTATTTGCAAAGAACAAGGGAGAGGAACACGATTAATAGAAATAAAAGTAATGGACTTAGTAGAATCTCAAGATAGTGAAGATGGTGAAGATAACCTGGTTTTAAGTGCACAGTACGTGGTGACAGAACCAGTGGATGAAATAATGGAGCAGACCGAATATTTAATTCGCAAGATTTCAAAAAAACTATGTGGTTGTAATTTATAATAATATATGTATATTTTTTAATTATTTAATTTAAAAAAATAAAGTCCAGTTTGTATATATTTTATCATGTTTTATTTTCTGTTCACATAGGTCTCCTAATTTTAGAGCTTAACAATATTATTCAATAAAATATTTCACTAAACAAGTTATTAATTTTTTTGAATATAGTTAAATAAGCAAATTTATTTTATACAACCAGATTTTACCTGATAAAGGTGAAGTATCCTCATAACCATAGTTGTTTGTATAGGTATTTATTTAATAGGTATCTTTTAAAATAAATAAAACATAAAAAATCATTACTAAATTAGTATTTATTTAGATATCGTACTTTGACGGGATAAATATAGTTTTATACCATCTTTTCAAACATATAACATTTTTTAACGCACATTCTTTCACATGAGTAATACAATTTAAATTTACATTATCATTACAGTATTCATTATACATTTTTAGAAAACTAGGACACCCTTTACTGCCTAAATCTATCACACAACACTTTTCACTTAGTTCTTTTACCCATTTTATTTTTTCATCTCCCTTTACTAATAATTGTCTATTTTCTATTATTGGTTTTATAATTCTTTTAAATTCACGATAGTCGATATAACCCTCACTCCAATAAATACCTCGGTTCTTTTCAATCCAAGACACGTTCTTTTTTTCTTGCATTGTTAGTTTATTATAAGGATAAGGTGGTTTAACTAAAAAAACTTGAGTGTGTTCGGGAGTAGCTAATGCAAATTCTTTTAAAATAAAATTATTTTTGTAATCTTTAAAACCTTGAATATCTGCTATATAAAAATTCATGATATCTTTCGAACAATACCGCTTAGTGGTTTATATTCTATAATACAGTCGTTTAGAATAAGACAGTAAGCCGATGTTTGGTTAGGTATTTCAATATCGCTTTCCAACTCTAATCTAATGTTTACAACAGGTCCAGTTTTAACACACTCTCTCTGTCTAGAACAGTCTAGAACAAACAGTGGAGCTTTTTCCAGGAACTGTTTAACATTTAACAATGGTTCTGGTCTGCGTCCGTAATAAGACTGTTGAAATCTAGCATATTGTTCATATAATAAAGCATACTTCTCATCTGTGAAATTTATATTAAGAGATTCATATGGAAAGTATGTTGAATTAAGAAACACTTTAACATCTCGTAAGTGACAATGATCGAATTGAGACATGTCTTGACTTGAATTGTTTTTTCTGTTAGTTTGAAGTCCAACAATCACATATCTTGGTTTTTCAATTTGAGATGATGTTTTAATCGCCCAAGTATGTTTAGTAGTTTGGGGTAACAAAGGATATTCATATAAATCCCAGTTTCTAAAGGCTAGTAGAATAGGTTTATCTTTCTCTAACAGCTTGAGCAAATTAATCCTTTCTAAGTCAGATACTTTTATATGAGGAACCCTCCATATAATTTTGTGAATTTCAATATCTTTAACCGTTTCTCCAGTGTTGAGTTTCAAAGCGTTTAAGTTAGTGTTGCTACGTAACAGAACTAATTCATGTCTACAGTTCATTATAATTTTTTTGTAATCTTCTGCAAAACCAAGGATATTATTAAGAGGTATTGAAGCACAAAAAAGTCCACCACTGGTTGTACCATCTATATCCCAACCCCAAGTCTTTGATGTTTTTGATTCATTATCATTCATTGATAGAAGTGACTTCATAGTTGTGGTGATTCCAGCATTTTTTACTTTATCTATTTCTACACCATTTAATTCATAACGAACGTCTTGAAAAAGATAGAGCATTGGATTGTTTGTGAAATGAACACTTGTTACTTTTTCTTTCGAATCTTTTTTAAAAATATGAACCACACCTTCTAAGTACAATGTACTAGCTGATGGTAATATATATAAATCTTGTTGATTGATAGGGATACGAATTTCATCATTCTTGTTGAAGCTAGTAACATAAGGTTTGTATGAATGAAATTCAACACTTTCAATACCATTATCGTATATAGGTGGATTTGATATATTTAAGATATTCATTTTAATAAGCCTATCACTTTGAGGAATTTCCTATTTTCTTTTGTTAATTTAATTTTTCTTTTAGATGCTTCTTTATGAATGGTACGAACTGTACTGATATTTTTAATGCATGTGGCTATGTTTTTATTATGATCAATCATTTTTTCTTTAGATGTATGTACAGCTGGATTTCTTCTCCTCGCAAATTTATTAAATTATTATTTATATCCACTAATTTTATATTAATACAGTTTATATTTTTTTGGTTTATTGGAAAATATATAATATTTTTTGGGATTTCAATTATTCTGTAACCCGGTGGTACATTGGGAGCAAACTCATGAATTATATGACTCGCTCGCCCATTTATATACGAACCACCAACTATATCACATTCGACTCGCACCACAGTTGATGATAAAATATTAATTGGTATGTGTGACTCGTGTATTATATTAGCTTGCAGAGTCTGTCTACCAAACCCTAAAACATTTCCCAAGGTGTTATCTTTATTGAAATGCATATCTTTCGTGCAAAAAATTGTAGTTTTTAATGTATTGTTGTTACAACACAGGTTAAATGTTGCATCTTTTATTTTATTTTTTAAAAAGTCACATATATCTTGAAGTTCATATGTTCCTTCAGGTATTTCTACACATTCATTATTACCATAATAAAATTTATTATTATTACTATCAATGTTCGGTATAGAATTAAATGTTGATAAGCATAATAGAGCACACTCATATTCACCCTCAAGTTGTAAATTAGGATTATAGTAAGTTGTTAGAACCGATGTATTACCAGTGATAGACAGTGTGAAAGACATCTTTCCAATGATACTAACTCAAATGTACTTCTTATTTTATATATTTTTTCCAAAAAATTCTTAAATATTTTAAACATAATTGTCCACAATTGACTGTGTTAAAATTTTGATATTTCGTATAGTTGTAAAACATATTTTTACTATTCAAGTATAATATTAATTCTGATGGAGGTTTCAGATCACCAAAACTATCAAAATATTCACAATAATCATATAATCTAACATAGGCTACCCAATGAGTACCCTGATTTTTAGAGTTATCAAGATTAACAATACCACATTCAATATCTCGAGATTTTTTTGGTAATCTGTCTTTCATGTAAACACCTCTAAAAAATGGAATACCATTTGCATACTTTATAATATCTAAATTTGTGAGAGCATGTTTGGGTAGCCTACTAATCAGTTTTTTGAACGGTTTATGAATAATCCGTTACCTTTTTTGTAAGGTTTAATATGTAAACCCTTACCCAATGCAATTTGCTCCATCTTTTTGTTATGGCGTTCAGATTCTTGCAGATTTTGTTGAGCAGATCTATAGTCGTTAACAGTTTTTGCAATACCAGCTGCCCCACCCGCTAGAGTACCCAATGCAGATAATCCAGCAAAAATAGGTAATAAAGGCAAAATTCCACCTACTTTAGGTAATGGTATAACTCGTGGTAAACGAACTTTGTTATTTTTAGACAATAGTTTCTTAGCAGCTAAGTATGCTATTTTAATTGCAATCTTATCACTCTTAGGTTTACATTTTTTGAGTTGCGAGTGAATTTTTGATGCTATAGTTTTAAATTTTGTAATTCCAGCACCTGTCTTCAGTTTAGTTTTCATTACTTTCTTAACTATCCAAGAAGCAATTTTTTCACCTTTTCCAGCATCTCTTGACTGAAGTCTTTGCTTAGCCATGTTTAATAGTTGTAAATCAGCTTTGTGACGATTTATCAAATCAAAATATTTTGAATATGCAATATCATGATTCATGCAAGCGTTGTCAAGTTTATTAACTCCTTTGTCACCTCGTAATAATCGTTTTTCTAACTTTGTTCCCGGACCACAATAATTATAACCAGGGAAATGTAGTTCGAACGGTAGATTATTTATCAGATTGTTAACTAGTCCTCCTCCTTGCATTACTTATAATATTATGAAGACATCAAATACCAACATTTGACTTTATATTATTAAACCAAATCATTTTTATCAATCCAACTATTTTCACTGCTATTAAGACCCAACCATTTTACAAAAAGTTTACTTCCCTTTCTTTGCAACACTCTTTCTATTAAATATAGATTAGGATACTTTGTTTTTTGAAGTTCTTCTTCATAAAAACACCCTAGTATAATATTATTACGTTGATCTTCAAGGTGATAGGTTTTGGGATTTGTATTATTAACTTCTTTGATTCTAAAAATTTCTGTAGACCAATTAGGTGTGTAGCCTTTATCGAAATCACTTTTATATTTACTTATACGCACATAGTCGTTAAGTTTGAATTTATGTTTAATTGAATTTTTATTTCTATTTTTGTAAATATTATTTTTCACTATGATTTCGTTCATTTCGTTTATATCAATCGGTTTATATTTAGTAGTATGATGTTTAGTATTATTATATGACATAATAACACTTGTTAGTGACTCTCCGACCCATTTGTACTCTCCATTTAAACTAAACAACTTAAACAATTTGTTTTTTATGGTTCTGATTACTCTTTCCACTATGGAAGCCTTCTTGATCGAGAATGTAGAATAATGATTAATGTTATAGTTATTCATAAGTTTTTTAAATGCTGTATTATAAAACTCTGTACCCATATCTGTTTGTAAATTAACAGGGTGACGATTGCTCATGAGCAATACCTTTCGGAAAGCGTTAACTATTTCAAATTTAGTTTTAGTCTTTACAGGAATAGTCCACACATACTTTGAAAAGCAATCAATAACGACTAAAATAAATTTAAAACCTCTGTTAACATTTTTGTAATTCTTCAAATCAATAAGATCAGCTTGCCATAAATCGTCTATACCCTTCAAGATAACAAGACGACGGCTAAAATTTTTTCGTGCACCTCTATGTATTTCATCTACAACTTGTTGTTTGCTCATTTTTGGATAGTTAAATTATTAAATGTATTTCAAACTTTGCCTAAAATTTCTCTCAGTTTTTTTTCCACTTCATTATGAATTTCAGTTTTTATTTTTTTAAGCTCTGCTTGGAGTTCTTTTTTGCTACAGAAATTAGTAATTGAACTATCAACATATTCTTTATTAACTGCATCGTCTTTTGTTATTGGATGTTTAATACCTCTTAATCTTGTAGATTGTAAGTCAAAGTCACCACTTTCAGATTTTGTTAGAGCCTTATCCGTGATCTCAAATATTTCTGCGAAACGCATACGCTTATGAATATGATGTCCGAATTTGTCAATATTCATTTGAAGAACTGTTCGAATTAAATGATAAACATAAAATGAAACAAAATGTATAAACAAACTCATATTTATTGATTTAAATTCCCACTTTCTCGCAACTCTTCTATGATAGAAATAATTTCATTATCTACTCCAGTGTTTCCAGCATCCTTAGAAGCATATAACAACTGTAATCTTGCAACTAATTCATTAGGATCGTCCCAATACACATAATCTGTATTTTTTTTCAATTTCTTCATCAATGGTAAACCTTCTCCACGTTGAACATTTGTCATAGATGTATGATCCGAGTCGGATAGGAAAAGAGGTTTTATAATTTTCATATATTTTTGTCCCTTATTACTTTTTATAGGCTTGTTTGGATCATTATCTCGTCGATGAGCATTTGTGAGAATTAACATTCGTTTATAATTTAGAGTATCATCCGTGGTGATTAAAGTGTAATCTGGCGACTTATTGAACAAAAGCTCTTTTAACCCTGGTGTGTTTTTATAGCGTTGATCCCCTATGGAAATTATGTTATTGTTAATGTTTACATGAGCTGTACCCATCATGAGTTTTCCTTGCTCAATTCTTACACCGAATGGAACATCTTCATAAATTTCGGAAGATAAAGACCAAGAGGAAGCATCTGTACTTAAAGTCGGCTTCGTATTAATTGTGTTAAATGATTCAACACTATCTTTAAACTCTTCAGAACTATTGTCACTAACATCAAGTTCACTCGAGACATTCTTCACTCGAGATATTATGTTAGGTTTATTCTGCACAATGGTTTTATTAGAATAAGATTCACATGAAGAATCAAAATCATCTTCGTGGTTAGATGGACTAGGATTATTTCTAATGTTATTTTTATTTTTTTTTCCACCAATTACCGTATTCAAAGGATCTGTTATAGGTTTGAAAAGAGTGTTTAAAACAATTTTATTATCAGCTTCATTGTCTCGCATTTTCTTTATTTTGTTTCTTACAGCCTCGGCGGTGTCAACAATTTGTTGTTTAAGTGCTTTTTCCATTATTTTTAAACAATATACTATATACGTGCGTGATTCTTTGATAAGTTTAATATAATAAAAAATAAAAATTATCATATCGATATTTATATTATTATTCAAAAACCACAAAAGTATCAAATTTCTTTCTATAGCAACCATTGTTTTTACTACAATCTTTGTTTATTACTAAATACTCATAAGGTTCTTTCCATATTTTTGAACACATTTCTCTAAATTCAATCCAAGTCATATCCGTGTTAACATGTTCATCATATACATGTCTCAAATTAATGTCATCTTGTTTAAAAAGAATTATAAGGTTAGCATTATCCCTTACAAGTTGTTTAGGGATTTTGCTATATGTCTGGTTCAAATAGAAACAATCTATAGTCCTATGTCTCCCCATCGCAAAATAATCCCGCATATTATTCTGACTTTCACATGCTACGTCATCAAATATTATTATTGAATTGTGTTTAGCATCTTGTGGACTTATGACTTCTTCGTTTCCATGAAATTTATCAAAGGAAACACTTGGTACTAATTTCAAAACCTTCTCAAGGAAAATATACTTGGGTTGATAAAGGGTTTTAGAATATACATATACGTTCTGAAATTGTAAACCATGTTCGTGTAATAAAAGACCAATAACCAAATTGGTTTTTCCAGTGTTTGAGGGACCACAAACTATACAACGAATCGTATTAGGTAAAAGGACACCATGTCGTGATCCTATGTTCTGTGTATCAACACATAGTTTTTCAACATTTAATGTTTGTGGTTGTTGTATAAATTTCATATTAGCGTTATTGTCAAAAGCCTCATTTAAAATGAATAGAATATTATAAAGTCTTCGCTATTTATGTCATCAACACCAATCCATTTTTTTATCACTTTTCATTGTAACGAACGTAAAAAGTACATAGGCGAGCTAAATAATGTCTTAAGCATTATTTTACATTTATTTCGTTACACATGGGTTCACACAATAACATTAATGTTAATATTATCGCATCCGTATTATTGGGCATTCAACACACCTGAAGTGAGCATCGCGACAGCGATGTGAACGAAAGGTGGGGCAGAATGCCCAATAATACACTACTACTGTTGTATTTTATCATTTGCTTTTGTAATAACTAAACGCCTGGCCTTGAAAACATGCTGTTTTCATAATCTTTTTATTACGTCAAACTGTCGTCAAAATAAATACTGTCTATGAGTGGCTTAATATAAAAGTAAATCAATTTTGACCAATCGAAATTCAGCTAGAAATCTTATCATTAGTCGGTAACTTTTTTTGTCAACAAGTTGTTATAGAAATAATACTTAATATATTAAATAAATGGCTGGTTGGTGTGGTGCGCTCGCTTTGCATTTATATTGCCATTTACTTAATAAAATAAAGTCTATTTCTTTATTATTTGACTAGATAATGTACAATTTGTACTAAGTATTTAATTGCAATTAAAATTTTCAAAAAATCTCTGTGCAGTTTGGAGAAAACTTACATAAAGTGGGGCTGATTTTTGAAAGGTATTTTTAAATTTCTCTGTACTTTTTTATCAATACTAAATTGATGTCATAATCACATGCATTCACTTAACGATATTTCGAATATTGAATGCTTTTTCTATTAAATAAGAATCCTGTTGGAAACATAAAACCCCAATGTTATTTTCTTCAATCGTGATTGTAAATTGTGTTTATTAGATATGGGTGTGTTAATTAAATATGTATAATCTGTCAACAACCCGTTGGAATTGGGTATTTGAACATCACGCCATACAAGTCTAACTAACACGTCTATAAATGGGACAAACTCATACAAAATAGGCAATAATTGCCAACCAAACTGATTTTCACATAACTTGTTATATTTACCCATACCTATATCGAAATTTTAAGTTATTTGTGGCTCGACTGTTGTCCTGTAAGTTTTGTATAATTTATTATTTAAGTTTGTGTTGGAAACCTGTTTTTAAACAGTAGTTTTAAACATTGACATAACTTGATTCGTAAAAATGTGTATTTGGCAAGCAATGATGTCAGTTTTGCATTGTTTTAACAATAATATTGCATTATTATAATCATACAGCATCATTGTGCAATAACAAGATAAGGCCCCCTTTTTAAACCAGCCCATAGTGGGTTACAAGACACTTCTCACGTCCACCACACTTGATAGACCCGGCACCCGCACAATGAATATTCTTCTACTTGGTTGAGAAGAGGTTAATACTATTTTATTAGCAATACATTGATTTACTGGGCTGGTGCTGGGTTTATTGTTTGTGGGGAAAGAGAAGAGAAGATTAGTGTCTCAGGCTTCCACCAATATTAAAAGGTTTTAAAGGGGTTCCTTTTGTTATTGTACAATAATAAGTTTCTCATTGTCAAACGGTGGCTTGGTTATAAGAATGCTCACCTTAAATAAAAATATTGTTTCTGAGCCTTGGTCCACTAATACCAACTTGTGAAATGGTTAATAAATTGTCATTAAAGTTAACATCAGGCCCTGAATAACACAACTGGTCACCTTCTTGTGAGTGAGGCTAAATTCTTCAGAAATATGTTCTGGATGGCCCATTTTCAGCGTTTAGAGCTCTGTTGAGGGCTGTCATGAAAAGTGGCACCTATAATATACCCAGTTTGGTCAATCAAAATTCCGAGACACAATTTTTCTCTCACCCTCATACACAACCCGGCTCCTACAGATTAAAAAAAAAATTACAAAGAAGATAAACATTGATAAAAGTACTAATTAGTCAGCGTTGTTGGATTATGTCTTGACCCCTGCTATGATTCAGAAAAGACCTGCATTTAGTAGTGAGATGTTAATATTTATACTTGTGTGTAGTTTGAAAATATTCCACACTAATTCACTAAGTAGGTCTGTTGTCAGCTTATTTTTAGAGCTTGCTTCCAAGACAGTATTATCAGAATCATACAGTATTTGGTTGGGTAAAGAAACGAGAAATAGTGTATAGTAAACCGAGTCATTGCGTAATGAAAAAAGTGAGCTTGTTAAACCAAGACCTTAGCGGGTTTTATATGTGAGCATGGTTCTAACTGATATTTAGAAATGTGGTTTTGAACAGGGGCAATTGATACATGAATTGCTAAAAAAAATTGAGAAAAGTAGAGATAAAGTGATGAAATGGTCAACATGGTAGATTATTTCCAGTTCCTTCTGGTAATGAAGATTCAGCTGGAAAAAGTAAAAGTAAAGTGTCATCACGACCGTTTCCCTTTTTGGGTGGTCAGAAACCACGCTTATAAAGAAGCGGATTCACATTTAGCCAACTTTACTATAGGCCAATCATGACAAGTGGCAAGCTCGTCGATGTCTCTGGCGTACCAAACTCGAGAAATATCACAAAAATTATTAAATATAAATAAATGTATTTATTTACATTAATAATTTTTTTTGTGTCCCAACCAGGAATCGAACCCGATACCTCAGAGTCTAAATCCATGGACTTAACCGCTAGACCACTTATCTTATGACAACATCATTGTTCCTATGGTCGTTAGTGTTATTTAAGTCTCTTGTTTCATTTACAATGCCATAATTTGCTTTTATTTATAAGCAATTTATGCCATATATACTTTTTGATAATGGTGATTGATGAATGACATCATTTTTATTATTCTTTTATTATATTTATATTTAGCTCAAAGGTATACATACAATCATATTTAATCTTTTAATCCTATTTTGATGCTATACGATCAAATTTTATGTATTTTTACATTCATCTTTATCGTTATTTTAAAACTATGGGAATTGAGAAAGTTACATCGGTTGTCTGACAAACATCTTGACTGAAGTTTTGATAGAATCATCCCACATGGGTTGGTACTTAATTAATAAGGATGCCACACCAGTTTACCCGATTTTTCCTACATAAAGCCAGATTGGGAGTTGTACTGCTGCAATTTTTATTGGATTTTGATGACAACTATATCTTTTTGCAGCAACAACCAAAATTTCAAGTAATGTCAGAAACAATTGAAGAGCCACCAGTAAAGAAAATGCGTACAAATGAAGACATAGATAGTATCATAGACAAAATAAATAATAGCGAAAACAATCTAACACCAGTTATAGAGGAACGTTACTATGAAAAGGCACCAAATGTAAGGTGTTTTGTTGGTACTATAAATAATCCTAAAGATATTTCCAAAACATTGGTTTTGCTAAATGATAAGCTACCTCTAAAAGATTTAGAGCATTTGAAAAGAGTAAGAACTAAAAAAGTGTTATTATGCCTAGCTGATGATATAGTTGGTAATTATATAGAAAATTATATAGATACTACAGTTCCTGAAATTAAAGACGTTTTTGTTAATTTTGAAGAAATTGAAGTGACTAGTTTGCCGCCAAAAATCAAGAAGCAGTTTGATGAAGCAAACAAAATATGGCCTTGCAATTTTCATCCAAACAAATATTCTGAAAAACTTGTCAGTGGTAACTTTTTTGATGACAAAGAATTGAAAATGCATAAACTATACATGGCTGTTGCTTTTCATGCTGCGAAATTTTACGTGAATAATGAAAGTTATGCTTTAAAAGATGTAAATGTTTCTGTAGTTGCAGATCCGGCTATAGACAGCATTGTTGCTGTTGCTATAAACAACAAAGACCATCCAATACAACATGCCGCCATGTTAGCAATAGACAAGGTAGCTGCTACACAAAATGGCGGCGCTTGGGTTGAAAGCAATAGAGAATACGTCCTACGCGGTGTAGACGAAGATTTGCAAAGCTATTTAAAAAGACAAATTCCAAATTTGAATTTTGGCGCGAGGAAATTTGTTACCAAAAGCGAGGCAAAGGATTCTAATGAAAGTATAAATAATGTGCCATATCTATGTACTGGGTATTACATTTATACACTTAAAGAACCTTGTCTAATGTGCTCAATGGGTTTGGTTCATGCAAGAATTAAAAAGGTATTTTTTTGCTACAACAACGAATCCGGAGCATTAAAATCTACAGTGAAACTGCATACTATAAAAGACTTGAATCATCATTTTGAAGTGTTTACTGGATTTTTATAGCACAATGTCTGCAACATTGGTTCATCATAAAATTAAAATAATTTAAATAATTATTATTAAATTCTTTATTGCACAAAATAAGGGTACAAGGCATTGTTTAACATCTAACCTTTGGGGGAGTGTGAGATTAAGGGTAGGGCCAATATCAAGTTTAACAATATCTAATATACTACACACAATACATACCAATAGATACTTACACTGTTACATGAATTACACGTATATTACATAAACGCATATATACATAGATAAAGACCAAATATATACCGCGTGTAATTGTCAAAAGAAAAAATATTTTTTAGGCCATAGCAGCCCTATTCTGTTACTTAAGCGAAAACGTTATATAATAGAATCCGTTAACTATATATATATATATATATGCACGGACGCTGCTTAGTTGCAAACGTTATTAGTGAATTTCGTTATTTACGAGTACGTCAGATATTGCGTCATAATTAGAAAATATTATTTAATTATCAACTCTATAACCGTGCAAATATCAACCTTAATAGCGTGATATATATATATAATTAACGGATTTCATTATATAACGTTTGCGACTAAGTAACAGAGGGCTGCAGGTGTCATTAGTAGAACCTCTATTTGATATAAAAATGACACTTTTTTTTAAGTTAAAATCTTTATCCAAAAAATTTAACACTACTGCATGGTGAATAAAGCCGCGTCTGAAAATCGCGATATCCAACCATGATAATACCTAAAGGCTGGGCTCGCCCACAGCCGTAATAGCTCTAGAGAGAAGGAATTACGTAAGTCAACGTTCGCGCGATCGTTGACCTCTCGCTACCTATATGATTAGGCTCTGTATGAGTGGTGATATTTTTAGGATAACTTCTCTGCACCGTAACTTATAATTTTATTATTGAATAATTAAATTGAAAAATAGGTAGTTCTTTATTTTTATTCTAGATTACAATATAAAAATATTTGCTCTTTATTAACCTGATGATGACTCCTGTTTGTCTAGAAATAGAGCAGTGACCAAGCGCTTAAAAACGTGGACAGATGGCACATGTCTAATAGCGAGTACACAGTATACGAATCTGAATATCTTCTAGAGAACGATGTGGATGATTGTGAGTGTCACATCACACATGTATTCAAAACGGGATTTAAGGTATGCAGAGTTGTTCAGGATACCACACAGAGACTTGAGAAGATATTATCTATTTGTTTTAACATTAAATCCTTAGAATAATTAAAAATGAGCATTCGCAGGACAGTACATTTGGCATGTTTGCTTTTTGGGCTGATAAAACTCCATTCACCATTACATCTATATAATAAACTCACATGGCCGCAAGATCCTAAACGATATGGCACACGATCCAGTCTCAAACTACCTCAGCGTTCCGTGGGAGCTTTAGGTATGCTGCTACTAAGATATGGAACAACCTACCCCCACCACTGCACGACATGCAGACGGCGGTAAAAACTCTCTTTTGACATACCAACAGCTACCTTCTTACTTCTACCTTCTTAATATTTTATAGTTTGTTTTTTACGATCATTTTATTTTACATATTTTATTTTTATTTAATGTATTAGTTATCCTTTTATGCGTACATACATACACCACACTATATATATGTATATATTATCCATTAACACCTCTCCTAACAAGGGAGTAGCCGAAAATCAGCGCTGTGGCCCAGAGTCGCAGCTCCATGCTGAGCTGATTCCCTAATTCTACATTTTGTGTATACTATCAGGCTTTATTTGTTTAGGTTGTGTTTATTGATATGTGGTAATAAAATATTTTTCTTTCTTTCTTTATTTCTAGAAAAATAATAAATGTTTTTTTTATTTTAAAATATTTGTTTCAATCCTGAAAAAACAAGTTTCAACGGGGCCAAGCACTTGTTTCGGATGCCACATGTGTTGACACACTATGTCTATCACTTGTAACATCCAGCCATAAGAAACCCGGGGCCGCTGCAGATTCAGCGGCGTGCCTTACCCCTCATTCCGAATCGCGCTTATGACACTGACCGGCGTCGTTCCGAACCAAAAAATCGCAATTTAGATGATTAGAGCGTGATATTAATTCGGAACGGTCTAAATCTCATTTTCATGTTAGTTTTTTTTTATGTATGAGAGATAAATTGCGGATTCCACATCTTTGAGTATGAATAATAACAAACATACATCTCTCGGTTTATTCATCTTTATATGTGTAAAGTTTAATATTATTAACTTATTTTGGTAATTTAAAAACTTGCCGTGTTACAGACTTTTTTTTTCTTCACTTCCTACTTAAATATTAATTATAGATTTGTTTAAGAAGTAATATAGAAACAGTATAAACGAATTCAATATTAAATAATTTAAAAGAAAACCTAATATTAAATTAACTTGAAAATGGCGCGGGACATTATGATAAAAAACTGATCTACCTCGATATCGTGGGAAGCGCGAGAAATGATGTCATTTGTGACGTCACATAGCTTTGGCAAAACAGTTTAAGCGCGTCTCGGAACACCTTTAAGCGTGCTTAGGTTACTATTATCGCGTATCGGAACGAAGGGTTAAACGAAACAAGTACGCAGAGATCATGATTAATCACTACTTCATGTTATTTGCAGTCGAAACGATGGGTCCGTGATCTGAGGAGGCTCTTGCGTTTTCTCGTCAGTTTGGAGAAAAACTCTGCTTGGCGACGGGTGACCTTTTAAGTAGAGAATATTTTGCTTAAAGGGTCACACTACGCCCACCGGACGGTCATAATTTTATTCAAATTAAAAAAAATCAAATTAATTTATTCAGTAAGTAGGCCTACTTTAGGCACTTTTACACGTCAAATACATCAATACATTAACAATTATTTATTTTAAACAGACACATTAATCCACCAAACAACTTTATATACATTCTGAATATATATATAATGTCATAAATGTATTTTGCAGCTGTATACGGGCGTTGTCATACTACATACTAAACTTATAAGCTAAAAAAATTAATATAAATATAAATGACAATATAAAATATATAATAAATATATAAAATTATAGTAATACAACTAAAATGACCAAGCCTTTTTGTCCTTATGATATTCATCAACTGTATAATATGATTTTTGTATTAAGATTTTTTTAATGTAAGTTTTAAAGATGTGTGCTGGCTTTGTTAATATTTCTTCAGGAATTTTATTATAGATTGGTACACATTGTCCCATGAATGAACGCCTAGTTTTTTGTAGTCTATAGCCTGGCACATGTAGCTTAGTTCTTTAGTGTAGTTTATTTAATTGTTAGGTTTTATTTTTTTTTCTTCTTACGGAGCCATTTCCTATCGGAGCTCGGCTATCATTAAGGCGATTTTGATTTTGTTGGCCGCTGTCCGGAACAAGGATCTGGTGCTCATCCCGAACCACTCCCTGAGGTTCTTAAGCCAGGAAGTGCCTCTTCTCCCCGGTCTTCTGGAGCCTTGTATCTTTCCTTGCATGACGAGCTGCAGCAAGCTATACTTTTTATTGCGCATGATGTGTCCATGTTTTCTTTTTAAATATTGTAATTATTTTATACTACATACTGTTTCTATATAACTTCGAATTCAATCCTTAAGTTATACTTCACGCCATGATGGTATCACATTAAGAACCTGTTTTTAATTTATTTCTAATTGCTGTAGTATTCATATTTAAAATTATTGTGTCAACCACATCTCTAGCTATCCATTTTAGCTCTAAATTAAGCTTTATTATATCGATTTTAAAGTTAGTGCACAGTTTGAAATGTGGGTAACTGTAGTGTTCTTGATAAAATAATTTTATACATTATTTGTAGTAGTTGCAATAATGTTACATTTTAAGTGAATATGATACATGGTCCTTTATATTATCTTCGTTAATTTGATCATTTTACGAGTAGAATCCTCTTTTTACAACAGTATCTTATAGTCCACGGGCCCACATATAAGGGATTTCAGTGATTAATAACAGGCTGAAAGTTTATACACAGCTTCGTTTTGACGAGATACCCAACTTTTATCGTTGGACCAAATTCTGATAGTGGGAGGAAAAAGCGCGATAGGGAGCGAAACACGTCGATTTGATGAGTGTCCCAAATTTTCTTTCGAGTGTAGGTCTCAAAAAAATTACCAACTTTGTATGCCTATGCATTTTTTATTAAAAAAAATATATTTTGCAAGCCCCAAAACAAAAATCAGCATGTTATTAATATTTTCAATTCAATGGTGATATTCTGACATGTTAGAGCTGGGGGTCACTCGGAAGGTACCATTCACTATATATGTCACACGTTTTTCTCAGTTTTCCATCGTATTTTCTCAAAGTATTGATTTTTAGAAACTGTTATTATTTAATTTGGGACACTCATCAAATCGACGTGTTTCGCTCCCTATCGCGCTTTTTCCTCCCACTATCAGAATTTGGTTCAATGATAAAAGATGGGTGTCTCGTCAAAACGAAGCTGTGTATAAACTTTCAGCCTGTTATTAATTACTGAAATCCCTTATATGTGGGCCCGTGGACTATTATAATACAAATAATAAAAAAACATTTATTGCACAAAAAACTAAAAATTAATGTTGAACAGGCGAGTTTTATGCCGTAAGGCATTTTAACTGCCAAGTAAATACTAACAATTTATATTAATACTACATTATATATAATATAATACATATACAAGAATAATGGTCTTGTTTCAAGCGGTGTTATTTTTTATATAAATATCACCATGGCAAGATTACAATATTAGTTCTCCTTGAAAAGTAGTTTTGACATCAATGCAAATGGAAATTTTCCTTAGTGTATAGATTTATATATGTAGTTATCTATTAATCTGACGTGTAAAAGTGCTAATGATGTTGCCGATTAACTGAATAAATTAATTTGAATTTGACACATGTTTGCATTCTGGCATAAGTAAAATGCTTTTTGTTTTTTAATATTTCCAGACAGGTCACACAGCGCCATCTAATTTCCGTGGTAAGCTACGAGACTTGTGTTACGGAAACTAGATGGTTGATAAACTACATATTATACTTTTTTTTTTTGTAAATATATACATATTATACATATAAACACCCAGACCGAGACAAATTATACAATGTACAACTTGCCCCCGGTGGGAATCGAACCCACGACCTCCCGAGTTCACGGCAACGTTTGTTACCACTAGACCACGGAGGCGGTCAAATGATAATGATAGTCGCCAGCCTTAGCTTCTCACGTCAATTGCACGATAGACCTAAATGCACTATTTATTGCAGTGACAAGACATAAAGATGTAGAGATAAACATAATATTTTACCTTCACATGTTTGTCAAGGTACTATGACGTATAACATATCTTAAAAGTGATCTGTAGATTGATATTTTGTATGTGATTCCATGCCATTGTTAATTGCGAGTGTTTCCAGACTCCAGATTAACATGCTGTTCTAGCCTTAACCGTTTTGTAAAAACTACGAAGATCATATCGTCATTCGATTGTAATACTTGGCCGTTTGAGGCGTCTACGTGAAGCAATTCGTCGTAAACGACCGAATGGGTTGTATCAGGCAAAGATTTTTGTAGATGTCGCTAGCGGCACTGGTACCTTGTTTACCTATATTCTTATAATTGTGTCTGTCTTAGCTTATAGTGTGACAATGCCTATCTACAACAGCTATAATGTTGAGCGTTATTCTGTATTTATAATTTTGGTATTTTATTTATTTGGTATTTATTGTTTCTCTTTCCAAATGATGGATATCATGTACTGCTCCAGATTCACCAATATGTACTATAAAATGATATCGTTTTATATCAATATTGTAAAAATTTACGTGTAAAAGTGCAGAATACATCTCTTTGTGCCTACTTGCAAAATAAACGAATTGAATTGACCCTTGACCCATCATTTTTTAAATGTTTTGTAGTTTTTTTATTTTTATAACAGAAAAATGTATTTTAAATTAACGTTACCTACCTTAAAATACGAATTAAGAAAGCGAACACCGTCTTTAAAAAGAAAAAAGGTTGAATTAATAGAACGGCAATTTTAAGATCACCATATCTTTGGTTTCGCTTGGGAATCTCGATTTGTACGCTCACTTCGACATTATATTCAAGAAAATAATAAATTTCGTAATAAAAATACAAGTTTTCTGTGCAACTGACAGTTATATAAGCTACCATCTATCATGCGCCATCTATCGTGATAAAAAGTTCACCCCATTTGTGGGGAGACAATTCATAGGTTTTTTATCACGATAATGCGCCGTCATATTCCAGCATGACGGTGAGAGATTTTTTGGCCAAACACAAAACGAGTGTCATAGCTCAGCCACCGTATTCGCCAGAATTGGCTCCCTGTAACTTATTTAAATTCAATTTAGAAATAAATATTATCATCCATATATTTATTATTATATTACATCATTATTATTATTATTATTACTTGCCTATATTCCTAACTATCTGATTCATAACTTATTCCTGATTTAAAAACTCATTAATCCGCTTCGAGGAATGCGCCATGAGTCCTTTGAAGCCATACAAAGTAATTTGCTTAAGGAACTGAAGCCGAGGCTCAAATTCAAAGTCAAAATATCTTTATTTACGTAAACCTATCACAGGCATTTATGAAACGTCATTAATCTAATTATTTTGAATTATTCTACTCCTGCTAGTAGAAGACTAAGCAGCAAAGTGGTCCAATAAATAAGCTGTTAGCAGAAGACCAGCAGCTTAGCAAATTCCAGTGACCTGTTAATGTTTAATCTGTCTGAGAAAGGAATCTGCAAGAAAAACTCAGCTATATCAGATTTACAAAATAAAACATATACAGAACTGCACCACAACGATCAATTAATAACCTTTTAAATTTAGTTATCAGTACCTATGAGAATACAATACCTGGTACAGCAGTAACCCACCAGGCAAGTCAGAATTAAGGTAGACTACATGCCTATGTGCAACCCGAAAGTCGACAAAACGCAAAAACCTCTGTTAATTTAAGAACAATAAATTGAAAGTGTTCGGCAGAGGTCCCAGGCCCCCACAGGCTACCATGGGGGTTCTAACTGAACGCCCTATAATTTACAAGTAGGCCAGAGCCATTTTGGTCAGCATCATCGTCAACCCATAATACTCCGTTGTTAGTAGCGGGAAGAGCAGGACCTAATCTATCATGCTGGCCGAGTGCTATTTAGTAAATAATTAAATTCTAGTCGTCATTATCCTGTATCTCTCAACTGATGAATCTTTTGCGTTATTCAAGCGACCTTTATATGTCAGGTCACATCACTCGCATCTTTCTGTTTGTGGTCCCCACTCTTAAACCCGTCTACCCCAAAACTCGGATCTACGATAGACTTCACCTAGTCAGTGCCTCATTACAGCCCATAGAACACAGCGTTCTAGACCTCCAGAACTGGAGAATTTGGTCTACACTCGCCACGCTGGCCAGACGGCTTGGCGAGGATATAATGTCAATTTTTTTATGACAATTTATTAACGATTCCACAAGTTGGTATTAGTGGAACCGGGACCGACGGCTTAACGTGCTCTCCGAGGCATTGTATTGTAAATCTATGACAAATGTACGTAAGAAAAGTGGTACATGTCGGGTGGGTTTGAACCGACCTTTGTAGGATTTAAGGTACGCGTTCTTACAACCGAGCCACACCGCGCAGTCAGTGCCTATATTGATGTAAATCTTATTCTTTTCAGAATCCCGTCGCATGAAAGACTAGCAGCACTGAAGACATAGAGGCAAACTTATACTCAGTGTCTGTAATATTTTTCATGGAATCCAAGGGACCAATTGCATTTTTACTGAGAATGAATATATCATTTGATACAAGAATCTACCGCAGCTAATTGATATACTGATTTATTTCTGGATTTTACGTCCAGGGCTTCGTGAATGGTGAGTAGATTTCGTGAGGGATACTTTTTACTTATTTAAAGAGGTCATAATAATAATAATAATAACAAAAAAAAAAGAAAAAGTAACAACTGTACCCATATTAGTATCCACGACCGGAGTAATACCCAAAAACATTACATGACAACCTCAAAACTATTAATGTAGACCAGCACACATACAGACAATTGCAAAAAGCTACAATCCTCAATACTTGCCGTATAGTTAGGAAGTTTGGAGTTAAAGAAGCATGATGCTCACTTGGCCGAGGCCCGTGAACATCATTAGATTAACCGGTTAAATACCGAGATTCTTTAAGAATACACATTACATAATAATAAAATTCTTTATTACACACAAAATATACAATATAAAGTGTTGTACATAGCGAGCATAATACCATGAAGGTATTCTTTACCAGCTAACCTTTGGGAGAGTGAGAGATTAATATTATGGGTGCATAGTGTGAAACTGGAAATAATATAGTAAAAACCAGAGTTAAAATATGTAAATAAATACAATATATACATTTATAATACTATAATACCTAACAGAAAAATAATAATACATAATTATGATAAATACATAAATAATTATATAGGTACTAATAATATGTCAGGTGATTAGGATTCGTTTTGCTTTTTAAGGAAGTAAGTGAGAAGAAGTTTTTTTAATACATAGAAAGACTGTATGTAGTATATATATTATTAATAAATATAGTTATTATTTAATAATGATCAGTCTTAAATACGTCTTCGCACCTTCGCACCTACTTCTCGATCTAAGTTATACTTATTATTGTACCAAAGGTTGGCTGTCAGAGAATGTCTAGCGGCATTAAGCCCGCCTCTTGTACATAGCGCAATAAAGTTTTAAATAAATAAATAAATAAAGACGGTGCCTGTCTGATAAACAATGGTAGCCTGTTCCATTGACGAGCGATTCATCATTTATAATGCTCAGCTCATTTAAGCTATCAAAAATCCTGCTAAGCTGGCTCCTATCTTAGGGCAGACATTTCAAAAAAAATTTTCTTATACCCTATGAATGAGCACATTAAAAACGTCAACATGATTTTTAAATACCTATTTGATGATACCTCACTTAACATAGTTTGTCGCCTTTAATTTTCTTTTCCACAATATGGCGTCTGGTTGTCCCCTAACTGAAATTTGATTAATATCATGTATTTAGTGACACTCGTATGATTAAGAATCGATTGACGTGAGAATCATCAAAATCTTTGCGTCACGCAGTCGGGTCAAAATACTTCATCATCACCACAGAACACAAAGAGTGCCAGACCTCCACTGCTGAAGATGGACCTACCAGAATAATATTTTTTTTTTGCTTTGCCCAGAAGGGTTGATAAAGGGATGTTTACCTAGCTGAAAAAAAATATCCTTAATTTTTTTTTTTTTTTAAATAATAATAATAATTCCAGACAGGTCACACAGCGCCATCTAATTTCCGTGGTAAGCTACGAGGCTTGTTTTACGGAAACTAGATGGTTGATAAACTACATATTATACTTTTTTTTTTGTAAATATATACATATTATACATTTAAACACCCAGACCGAGACAAATTATACAATTTACAACTTGCCCCCGGTGGGAATCGAACCCACTACCTCCCGAGTTCACGGCAACGTTTGTTACCACTAGACCACGGAGGCGGTCAAAATCCTTAATTGAAACGAGACTACTTATTTTTCTGAAGATATTTCTCTTTCTACGGAATTTGCTGATCATAAAAAACCGTGACAGTGGTTAAAACTTAAACGCTTCATATCGCATGATATTTTGGCCTTATTTGTTAGGGATCTCAATTGTAGTTAATATGTGCCAATTAAAAATCTTCCTTACAATGCGTGTAGGCTAGTCAGGGTCTTAGCGTGTCCTTCTTAACTACAGCTGTCTTTATTTAGGAATATTTTGTTTCTTTAATTCTCTGGAGGTTTAAATTTTGTGTCTTAAATATGTTTTACATGTTTGTAGATCATAGCTATACCTATTTTCACCACATCCTTTTTTATAGCATTTTTAACAACCTTATGTTATAGAGACTTCTAAAGATTTAAATATAATTTGATAATTCATCTACTTCTATTCCACAATAATTGTTGTAATATCAATGGGAGTTCATCATTATCACAGTCCCTGGAACCCTAGACCTCCACTATTAGAGATGGGCCTTCTAGAATTTCAGAAGAAATAGGCCTACACTCGCCACGATGACCAGACTGGTTCCAGGTGACAGAGTTGGCTCCAGTTGTTGAATGGGAGTTACAAAGTGATTATCATAATCTTATGAACTTAAATTTATTGTTATTTAGTACATTTGAATAACATAATTGATGAAGCTATTTTTCTTTTTAGCTATGTGGAATATCATAAGAAACAATTGGCAATTGAATGGAACCATCACGTAATTTTAAGAGATGTAATATATTTGATCTTGTTATTTATCCATACTGTGTTTGTTGTTTTGGGGTTCATTAAGATTTCACACATAAGGACATACATAATTTAAAATCACGTCTTTATCCGAAACAAATTAATAAGGGTTTTAATGTATGTACTACGCTAACATGATAATAGTTGGTTGAATTCTACAGAAATATGTTTTGCCATTCCCTTAGCATGTGCTGTGATTTACGTCTCGTCTAAACAGACTGTTATATCAAGATTGAAATGTCAAAGGTGTGTAATTTACGAATGGTTTACCTTCAAACCTTGATATAACGGCCTTTTTAGACTGCTAGAGTGGCAGGGTAAACAGCTAGAAACTGTTATCAAATAACGTTGGGGCAATTCGCCCTTCAAGATAATAATAATAAATTAATATATTATAAATGTAAATTAAATATGTCTGTCTGTACTTTAACTTCTCTCTTATTGACGTCAGTTTTTATCTCAAGATACTGAAATTGACAAGCTTGTGATCAATTCATTGGGTCTGGAAATTGCTTGTTATTGTCGTTATGTATATCATTAAGAACTGCATTCATTGTTTATGTTGGGTTTTGGTATGTTATATTCTTTTACTGCTTATATAGTGATAATACGCTCGTTTGATTCAACTTCTGGATCGTCAAAACTTTATATAGATGCTCCAACTCAAACCTCAAATTCTTCAGCAATAGGTTTTGAAATATTATCTTCAGCAGTGAAGATCTAAGACTCGCGTATATGAACTTGAATTCAAGTTGTCTCTTTCATTCAATTCAATTCTTTATTAATTTGACATTTGGTTAAAAGAGACAACTTAATCTCAAGTTTGCTATCGGTCTTGCCATCTATTTATTGAGAGGCTATGATGATTATAGTAATGGGTGTGGTGGCTTTTGAAATTTGGGTCTTTGATTGTATTAGTGGTCTTTGTTTAAAATTGCAAAACTTTGCTTCTTTGCAATGTCTAAATCAAACTTTATTGGGTTTTGCTTCATCATCTTAGCCCCTAGAACACACGAGTCCTAGACCTCTACTGTTGGAGACGGGCCTTACAGAATTTTCTGCAGAATTTCCTTCATCATTACCATGTGCCTTTTCCACTGCTGGATATAGGCCTACCCCAAGGCTAGCCATTTCACACGATTAATTCAATTCAAATTATTTATTTCCATATGGTTTACATTTTAATTCTTAGATATTGTCAGATACATTTTTCAGTTTACAAATAAAAATAAACTTAATCTAAGAATGTATAAATAAATACAGTTGTGGCTGTAAAGGGGCCGTGTCATATCATATGTCATGTGATCTCCTGCCACCAATATCGATTCCCCATCAGCGACCTTCCGCATGGCAACTGTCCATCTAGCTCCATCTCCTACCATGCGTCATTCAGTGCGTGGTCTCGACTCCATAATTCTTCTACGCCATCGTTCATCGGTCCTGCAACAGACGTGTGCAGCCCTTTGCCACTTCAGCTTGCTAATTTGGAAAGCTATGTCGGTAACTTTGGTTCTCTGACGTATGTTAACGTTTCGGACTTTATCCTTTAGAGAAATCCCGAGCATAGCTCTCTCCATAGCTCGCTGAGCGACCTTTAATTTATTGATCAGACCCACTGTCAGTGTCCACGTCTCTACTCCATACGACATTACTGAAAAAAAGTGGTTTTGCTTGCGACAGTTTAGTATTTTAGTTTAGTTTGATTCATTTAAAATGAAAATAATTCAGTGTAAGTTGAAGCAAGTTTAAAACAATATTAGATTAGTTTAGGACTTTATTTTATTAATTATTTATTTAAAACTTTATTGCAATATGTACAAAGGGCGAAGTTAATGCCGCTAGGCATTCTCTAGCAGCCAACCTTTGGAATAGTGCAGAACATTACAGTCATTCTTGTTAAAAGTTTGTCAGAAACGTTGAAAACTAAAATCAATCTAATCTTACATACAATACATATTAATATTAATGCACATACATACAAGTATACACTACATACAATATTATACTTATTGTGAGAAGCCGTTTAAGTAGTGAGAGTATACCAGCTTCTTGAACAGCAGTTTGCTGAGTGCTTTGCAAATTTCAATAGGTTTAACTGTTCCTGAGATTTGCTGCCACTACTACGATCGAGTTAGACTGAAAGCTAGTGTGATGAGAAATGATAGATAGAACAGAATTGTGTGACCAACGAAATGATCTCTCGTGAAGTCAGGAGATAGTGAAATAGGACTACTTGATAATGTATTAGTTTAAGATAATTGATATCAGTTACGTTCCCAGTAATTACTCGTATAATCCTTTTTGCTTCTACGACTGAATAATTTGACCCTATAAGCGAAATGATCCCAATTTATATAGTACCAACTCATTCGCGTATCCTATTGGTTGGCTAGTTAATGACAATATGGCTCACTTATTCATTTGACCGTCTCGCGTCAAGACAATCAAACAATTTAGCAACAGTCTTTAAGATATTCTCGATTGGATACCTATGTTTTTCGAATTTAAAGATATCTTGAGTAAAGTTGCCTAGCGGATTCAAAATGGTTGATTAGAGTTTAAAAAATGGAAATTCAGGACGGTGACGATGGATTTGCCCACCAAAATGGTGTCATTCGCCAATATGGCTATGTGATAGTTGAAATTGGACTCTAATTGGATTGTTGGAAAGTTACATTTGTGTTACGTTTTATGGACTAGTGAAAGTGAGTTTTTTTGGATTTGACTAATGCTTTTGATTAAGTTATTTATAAAAGGTGTATCAAAACCCACTGATATTTTATTTTTTTAATTAAACACAAGGAGTTGGCTCGGTTTATTAGAACACTTTAAAATCCTAATAAGGTCGGTTCGAACCCCGGCATGTACCAATGAGAAATACATTTCTTACGTACATTTGTCATAGATTTACTACACTAATAGCAACTTATGTAATCGTTATTAAATTGTCATTAAAAATTGGCATTGGACCCTCGCCAACATGTTTTGCCAGCGCAGCGTGGCGAGTGTAGTTTCTGAGAAGAGTGTAGGCCAAATTCTTCTTGATAAATCTGGAAGGCTAGTGGGGGTCTAGGACTCTTGTGTTCTAGGGGCTGTCATTCAGATGTGATGCATTAAACAAATATTGCAGTAAAATTTTGAGGTGGTTTTTTTTTTATATCCGACTGCGCCACGGGTTAGTGTTTATCAGCCTGTGTTGTGTGTTCCCCTTTGTGGCACACTGGAGACCATACGCGTCGGCCGATTTTGATGATTCTCACGTCAATCGATTCGTCTTCATCACGCGAGTGTCACTGAAGATATAAGTATGTATTCTGAAGATATAAGTTTCATCGAGCAAATCGAAAGCGCCAGAATTAGGCCGCCTCTGCATGTTCTTTAGTTAAAATTCGTTGCATCGTTATTGTTAATTGTATTTCCTAGAAAGTTGAATTTGACATTTCTCAAAAGTGCATTTAAAACTCTTTGCAAATGTCAGATTATGGTTAACCTCTCTTTAGGACTGAAGCATAAAATACATTCCCACGAGTAACATTTTATTGTCGCACTCAATAAAAAATACTTAGGTTAGTAAAACTGCTTCTGTGGTCTAGCGGATTTAGACTCGGAGGTACCGGGTTCGATTCCTGGTTGGGACACAAAAATATTTATTAATGTAAATAAATACATTTAATTTATATGTGATATTTCTTGAGTTTGGTACGCTGCCGCGCTGGAGGCATCGACGAGCTTGCCACTTGTCATGATTGGCCTATAGTAAAGAGTTTCTGACCACCCCGAAAGGGAAACGGTCGTGATGATACTTTTTACTTAGGTTATTAAAAAGTTGTTAATAATTAAATGGGATTCCTATAACAGAAAAACTTAGAATTGTCTAAGCTAGTTAATAATAATAATAATAATGTAATCCACCTGGCTTTGGTTGCTGGCGGGATCCCTTCGGTTCTTGAACGGTCCGTGGTCCATGGGTCGAGCATTGGTGTGCGACGCTACTTGTGTCAAGCAAGGGGCTCAGTCTCATGTCCAGGGCACATCTGTCAGGGCTGGGGGGGGGGCTGCGGACTTGGCTGAAAAGGCCAAATGTCGCAAATACGAGTCTGTTGCCAATGCCTACGTGTTTGTGCCTTTTGGTCTTGAGACAATGAGACCGTGGGGGCCAAGCGCTAAGAAGTTCTTTAAAGAACTGTCTAAGCGGCTGGTTAACGCTGTATGTGACAAGAGGGCTGGCAGTTTTTCGCGCAGCAAATCAGCTGTGCAGCGGGGGAATGCTGCGCTACTTGTGTCAAGCAAGGGGCTCAGTCTCATGTCCAGGGCACATCTGTCAGGGCTGGGGGGGGGCTGCGGACTTGGCTGAAAAGGCCAAATGTCGCAAATACGAGTCTGTTGCCAATGCCTACGTGTTTGTGCCTTTTGGTCTTGAGACAATGAGACCGTGGGGGCCAAGCGCTAAGAAGTTCTTTAAAGAACTGTCTAAGCGGCTGGTTAACGCTGTATGTGACAAGAGGGCTGGCAGTTTTTCGCGCAGCAAATCAGCTGTGCAGCGGGGGAATGCTGCGAGTGTTCTTGGCACACTGCCACATGATCAAGTCATGGGTGAATATTTTTATACATATATAGTTTAGATTTTAGTTTTTTTTTTAAATTAGATTTTTAGGATAATTTTATTATTATGTTTTTAAATAGTTTTAATTTATATAAAGTACCTACTAAAAATATATATTTTTCAAGCCAGTTATCGTTTTACATGTCAGCTGTGTTGGAACTTATTTTGTACTTTGTCTTATTAATATTATTGGAGCTGGCTATCTGAAGCAAACATATTGCTAATTTGTTGGAAAACTAATAAGTAAATAAAATCGTCAGCGCTTTCTGACAAGCTAAACCAACCAAAGCCAATTGATTTCGACGCTTTAGGGAGTTTGTCGTTAAATCGAGTGATGTTACATAGAGTTTACATTGTATGTGCCATTTGCAATTATGTCAAATGCCAATTTTTACTTTCAAGGAGAACTAATATTGAAGCTTGCCATGGTGACATTATATATATATATATATATATATATATCACCATGGCAAGCTTATATATATTATCGAGAATATACTCAAGAACAGCTGGACAGATTAACCGAGACGCTGATCCTGAAAGAGTGGAGCTGCCCAGCCATCACATAGGCCTTCAAACTAATATTGTAAGCTTGCCATGGTGATATATATATGATCAGCGTCTCGGTTAATCTGTCCAGCTGTTCTTGAGTTATAAGTGTTCTAACAAACCCGACTTTGTTTTATATATTAAGATTTACGTATTATACAATCTGATATCATATCAGAAACCTTCTCCGATGTTCACACAACATATTCCCAAAGTTTCATCCCGATCGTTCAAGTAGTTTTGCAATGCATAGGGAACACACACACAGACATACATTTTTATATATATCCATATATATATAAATAACACCGCTGGAAAGCTAATCAGCTGCAGCACTGATATTTAGCTGATGCCTCTTGAGATGAATGAAATAATTAGTGACAAGAGTGACAGCCCTAGTTTTTGTGTCCATTGAATTTAATTGAACGCAGTCATCGATGCCTGCTCTCTTGTTGCGGATGGTTCTGATATCATATAGCTAATTTACTGTATTAAGATTTATGTGCTAGTTCTTGTAATTGGCAGTTTGTGCTAGGTTTTTGTCTCGTGTATAGAGTATGATTGGTTAGGCATTATCAATACATATCGACGGGTTAGAGCGAAAAATAACTAATTTTTTTTTTGTAAATTTACTTTTTTACACCAGTCGTTTAAAAAACTTATACTTTTTTCAGTACTAAAATCACTGTGACGCTTAGTTATGAAGATAGTGGGTCTTAAACGAACGGTTTTAGCCGAAAACGCATTTTTTTAAGTAATTAATAGTTTTTAAGTAATTAATATTTTTTAAGTAATTAATATTTTTTAAGTAATTAATAGTTTTTAAGTAATTATTATTTTTTATTCGGACATGTTGAAAGAATGAGTGAATAGAGATTGACGAGCCAGATATATAATGCGAAAGTTGTGGGTAAAAGAGGCCCTGGCAGACCAAGACTTACGTATCACGATCAAATAAATAAAACACTGACTGAAGGTGCATTAAAAAGCCATAAAAATAAAAGGGCATGTATGAAGAGGCGGGCTATTCGAATAGTGGACGATACTACAGTGTCTAAAACTCTCGAATCGCTGCCGAGATGTGGCCTCCCTGAACGTGTGCTACAAGCTATACTACGGTGAATGTTCTGAAGAGCTCCACAACCTTATCCCTTCTTCTCTATTCCGCAACCGAACCACTCGCACAGGCCAAAATATGCATCGACATACCGTAGCCACTATCCCTACGCGTACATACAAATTTGGAGACTCTTACATCTGTCGCACGCTGAAGATGTGGAATGCTCTCCCAGCCAGTGTGTTTCCCCACTCCTATAACCTGGAGTCCTTCAAACGAAGTGTGAAAAAGCATCTTTATAGGCCGCCACTATGCCGTAGGGACTGATGTCGGTGGGCGCGGTGTCACATGTCGTGCTTAGTAAAAAAAAAAAAAAAAGAGGTTGATGAATGTCGAAGAAGCGAAGGAGGTATGTCGTGATCGTGTCAAGTGGCGCTCAATTGTCTCTGCCTACCCCGCAAGGGATTTGGCGTGAAGATATGTATGTATGTATAATATGTTTTTGTGCAAAAATGGTTAACTTTGTTGGTTTTTATTCTAACACGGCGATATGTGACGCGCGCCCACCTGATGGTAAGTCTTGCTTACAATATTCGTTCTCCTTGAAAGTAAAAATTGGCATTTAACATCATTGCAAATGGCACATACTTTCAACGAGAACAACAAATGGTGGTAATTTGCCCAGACTGCTGGCGGGGAAGTAATCACCGTTAGTGCTGATAAACCCAGTAAGTGTTACAGGTTTAGGGACCAGGCTCGAATTGTGGTCATGTCCAGTCAAGCCGGCATAGCGTTAAGAACTGATGAGTGTCTAATTCCAGTTCAATTCATAAACCTTGAGCCCCACTTACCAAAATGTGGGCACAAGGTCACATGTCGTGCTAGATTAAAAAAAAAATAGCCAACCTCTGACGACCGGCATCAGTGCCTACCATTATGCCGCCCTACATATATATCAAGATGCTTTGTCATACTTCGCTTGAAGTTTCATACTCCAGGTTCTAGTAATGGCGAATCGCACTGGCTGGGAGAACAATCCACATCTTCAGCGTGCGACGTACTGTACTACACAACTTTAGTTGACTCGGCCTTTTTACAGCGACGAATATAAATTATTGTTAATGGTATTTAGAATATAAGATGACACGGCCCTTGTACAGCCACGAATATATATTTAATTGAAATAGTATTATTATTTACATTGTAAGGTGACACGGCCTATTTACAGCCACGAATTTATATTTAGTTGACACGGCCTATTTACAGCCACGATCTTATATTAAGTAGTTAATAAGTTACAATTACCTTGCTTATGGCAATAATGGTATACACACATAAATCTGGATTGTTACGGTCCAACCATGATTACCTAAACTGTGTTTGTTTATATTTTTGTTTTATATTATTTAAGTGCTGGCAAAATCCAAGTTGTTACAAGATAACCAAAGGAAATAAATGATTTGATTTGACACAAAGGAAAAGAAAAAAAACGCAAAAAGTTAAAAACATATAAACTTAATCTAAATTTACACAATAAAAACATGCAAACAAATAATAATGGGTAATATATATATATATATATATATATTTTAAAGCCGGTGAATCGCAAAATCGCCTAAGATACGACCCCAGCCTGAAGGGCCACCGCGGGAGGTTGCATGCCCGAATCACCGTGAGGCCTCCTAAGGAGACCCCAAGGCGCCTACGGACTAAAACCCTATAAACCGTCTCTCTTTCGCTATTGGCCCTGCGTGCCTTAACAGCTAAGTCTGAGTCGTGGCTACGGAGTGAAGGCACTCATTTACCGGTGTCTCATGCTTGCGACCGACCATATATAGGCTGGTTTACAAAGAATACCTCCATTTTAATTTTACAGCGCAACAAGACCTTCACCATTCTGCTCCTCTCTCTACTCAATCAAAAACTGTATGATCCCGTTAATGTCGTCTTGGAAGCTCGTTCCAAAAATGTATTAATACTTAGGCCCAATTCCTTCAATAAGAGGTGCAAAGATTTTACTAAAATACCTTTCGCATCAACTTCCACTCCATAAAGCTAAGTTTTAAACCAGCACCTTACAATACATATCTTTATTTGAATTGACAAGCAGCACACCCCCCGACCGCTGCGAGACCACCACTTTGTTGCAGTGGCTGGGGCGTTAACTAAAGTCCAATCCTTAGTAGGTACACTGGGTGTTTAACATTGAAATCAACAGAGACGATCGAAACAGTATATAGTAAGTTGGGTCTTACTGCTAAATGTTGAATGATGCAAACTAACCTTACTTCTCTATAGACAAGTAATATATTTATTCGAAGTAGATACAAAAATATTAAAATAAAATAGATTAAAAAACTAATTATATATAATACTAAACTAAAAATACCAATGAAATTAAAACTATTCTACAAAATAAACTAAGGGCTTACCACCAGGGAGGGTACCTAAAACGCTCGCCGCATTTCCTCGTTGAATTATAATTGAAATATTCTGTTTTAGGTAGTTATGGCATTTGGGATCGCCACACTCTTGGAAAATTCGTTTACCCAGCTCATTTATGAATTTGTGGGTATCAAGAGAATATACCCCCATTGTTTCAACCCCAAATGCCACAAACTCTATAGACTAACCTATTTTGTATCGATTTTTGTATTACCAGTGTACTTCTCAAATAAACGTATTTATTATTATTATTATTATATTATAGTTCCTGATCTTTTCTGTTAGTTCATAATATTTATTTAAATTATTAACCGATGAATTTGTCTTTCACAGGGGTGGTGCTAAAGAAAGACCTGTTCCAGAAGCGGGGACTGAGTATATGGAACTAGTTTCCTGATTACCCCATAGTTACCTGATGGAGGCTTTGATTGACCACGGATACATTTATAACCGTGTGAACCGAAAATTGTTCTCTGGCCTAGAACCACACATACAATATCATCTCTGCAGATCTAACACCAATATGTTATTAAAAATTGAAAACGAACTTCTGCAAAGCCATAGACAACGCGAAACAACCGGGATTAAAAAGCTCTACAATTCCTTCTTTGTTCTGTTCTAACTTAGCTTAAAGACTATACGATTCATCTATCATCATTCATTACCCATTTTGTTTAAAAGTGTAAAGTTGTGTGCTATGGATACGCAGCTTTAGATATGGATGTAAAGGACTTGTGCGTTGAGAAGTTTTTTGATGGTAAAATGACGGATTTGTACAATTGGGAATCTGCTAAGTTGACATACGTGAGGCCTGAAGAGGAGTTAGGGATGTATGTGGAGGAGAGAGAGGCAAAGAAGAGAAAGTGGCAGCCGTTGGAGACTAAGGGAGTTATGAAGATGGAAAATAATGAAGACAAGGATAGGAAGATGCCGCCGAAAAAGGCTTTTGGTGAGTTTTTTTTTTTAAACTCGGGATTTTATTTTTAGGTTAGTAGTCCTTAATATCTTAACTAATAATATTTATCTATTTAATACTTTATTGCACAAAAAACAAAGGCGGGCTTTATATATATATATATATATATGATTGCGTACATATTTGTATGTATTGTTTTATCTTAGATTAAGTTTATTTAATATTTTTAATAAGTTTCATATTTAAGCCCTTTGCACCTACCTCATAATCAAAATTCTCTTCATTGTGTGTGTTTATATGTATAATATGTATATATTTACAAAAATAAAGTATAATATGTAGTTTATCAACCATCTAGTTTCCGTAACACAAGCCTCGTAGCTTACCACGGAAACTAGATGGCGCTGGTAGCGGCATTAAGCCCGCCCCTTGTACATAGTGCAATAAAATTTTAAATAAATAATTATACCTTGGTCAGGTATACTGCGGTGGTCGAATTTATAGAACTCGATGAACTCCGAAGCAAAACCCACACTACGAGCTGAACCGACAATAACAGATCTTTTTATTTTGGCCTTGCGGCGCGAGAATTGCTAAATATATCGACGTCAAATAACCGTCTCGCACATTTGGCGTACTGGTGCGCGGAGACCAGCTACTGTCTGGGTCTGATAAAAAAAATCTGTGTCGTTGCAAATATATTAGTTGTCGTTAAATGGAGATGGAATCATTGTATGGAAGACAAGCTAAACCAACCAAATACAATTGATTTCGACGCTTTAGGAAGTTTGTCGTTGAATCGAGTAACGTTACATGGAATTTACACTGTAATTGTATTGACCAAATCAGCTTTTTGATTTTGTAAGGGGCAACATTTGTTTATGACTTACCGACCGAAATCGCTAAGGTCGATCCGTCGAAACTGCCGGCCCTTTATTTTTATTTTTTTAGTACTCTCTAAAATAATGTCAATAATACATACATATTTATTTATTTATTTATTAAGAAAATCCAAAACAGCAATACATTTTCCAAAGCAATACAATTAAAAAAAATTACATGCCAAAGGATTTCACCGTTTAAAATACATTTATAAACTGATCTACAAGTAAATTACATGTAATTTTGAATCGAATTTTACATTATTATTATCTTCACGCCAAATCCCTTGCGGGGTAGGCAGCGACAATTGAGCGCCACTTGTCACGGTCACGACATACGACCTCTTTCGCTTCTTCAACATTCATCAACCTCTTCATACATACCCTTTTGTTTCGATGGCTTTTCAATGCACCTTCAGATATTGTTTTTTTCATTTTATCGTAATATCTAAGTATTGGTCTGCCAGGGCCTCTTTTACCCACAACTTTCGCATTATATATAGTATTGGTCTGCCAGGGCCTCTTTTACCCACAACTTTCGCATTATATATAGCATTGGTCTGCCAGGGCCTCTTTTACCCACAACTTTCGCATTATATATAGTATTGGTCTGCCAGGGCCTCTTTTACCCACAACTTTCGCATTATATATAGTATTGGTCTGCCAGGGCCTCTTTTACCCACAACTTTCGCATTAAATATAGTATTGGTCTGCCAGGGCCTCTTTTACCCACAACTTTCGCATTATATATAGTATTGGTCTGCCAGGGCCTCTTTTACCCACAACTTTCGCATTATATATAGTATTGGTCTGCCAGGGCCTCTTTTACCCACAACTTTCGCATTAAATATAGTATTGGTCTGCCAGGGCCTCTTTTACCCACAACTTTCGCATTATATATAGTATTGGTCTGCCAGGGCCTCTTTTACCCACAACTTTCGCATTATATATAGTATTGGTCTGCCAGGGCCTCTTTTACCCACAACTTTCGCATTATATATAGTATTGGTCTGCAGGGCCTCTTTTACCCACAACTTTATCATTTTATATCTTCTTCGTCAATCTCTCTTCGCTCATCCTTTCAACATGCCCGAACCATCGAAGCATTCCTTACTTTTGTCCCTATGCCATCTCTGATTCCTATCATTTTGCGTATTTTATTTTGACAATAATACAGTAATTTAAACGAAAATGTAATTGAAATTGTACTGATAAGTTGGATGTAAGAATTCGTCAAAGATTACCTTCACTTCACGGAACAGATGAGAATGTCTTTCCATTTTTTTTTACAATTGCCAGACAATGCCAGAATTTGCCCCAGCACGCCTAGTGTTGCCTAGTCTTGGACTCTTGCTCATACTTTTTTTACTAATTTTAAATACGTTTTTTTTTTCTTTTGTAAATGCGTCGTGTCTGTCCTTTTTAGGGTTCAGACGGAATAATATCAAACCCCTATAGATGATTCTGGTGTCTAGATGTCCCTATAAAATAGATTCAAAATTACCTACTGTTCCATAATGGTACTAAGGATTTTTTGCGCTCTGACAAAGTAGATTGATGAATAAAATATCATTATCATTTTTTGTTATAACCTCTGTATACATTTTTTATTTAGTTATTATCCGTGCCTTCGTGGTCTAGTAGTTATGTCCGTGGATTTATACTCGAAGATACATATAAAATATATCTCGAGTTTGGTATGATATAAAAATATATAAAAATATATCTCGAGTTTGGTATGCTAGAGACATGGGCTTATAGTAAAGTTGGCTAAACCGCCTCCGTGGTCTAGTGGTAAAAAACGTTGCCGTGAACTCGGGAGGTCGTGGGTTCGATTCCCACCGGGGGCAAGTTGTACATTGTATAATTTGTCTCGGTCTGGGTGTTTATATGTATAATATGTATATATTTACAAAAAAAAAAGTATAATATGTAGTTTATCAACCATCTAGTTTCCGTAACACAAGCCTCGTAGCTTACCACGGAAATTAGATGGCGCTGTGTGACCTGTCTGGAAATATTTATTAATATTATTATTATTATATCATGCGCCATCTATCGTGATAAAAAGTTAGTGATACACCCCATTAGTGACTCCGCCCTCTCAGAGTTCATTGATAAACAGTCGTCAAACTATCTTATCACGACACGAACTTGCCGAATAATCTATGTTGATATTGAACATTGTTTAAACATCTTAGTTGTCGATATCGTGTCTTAAAAACAGACGTGTGTGCGTTCAAAATGTGTATTTACCTAAAAATGTAATTATTGACATACGTTTTAAAATGTGTAATAATTGTGCGTTGCGTTGATATTTAATGATATTTTAATTAGTTTTAAATGGTGGTGACAACCTCAATTTAAAAAAGCAAAAATTGTGTCTAAATTTAGTCGTATACAGCTGTGTGTGCATTTGTTTGATTATTGTTATCGTAATTACGTTACACTTCTCTGGCTTTTGATTGGTGCAAAATTTACAATGACGTAAATATTAACCAATCAGCAATAACCTATTTTTATTAATTTTGTCGACTTTAGATATTAAATACAATTTAAATAAAATATATTTTATAAAAAAAATACAACTATAAGTTTCCCTTTCGGGGTGGTCAGAAACCACGCTTATAAAGAATCGGATTCACATTTAGCCAACTTCACTATAGGCCAATCATGACAAATAGCAAGCTCGTCGATGTACCTTAAATTTAATTAAACTAAAAAGTAAAAAAAAAAATTTTTATTACTTCAATTGCTTTAAAGGGTAATCAACGAAATTATTGATACTTATAAAATAAAAAAAATAAAATTAACGTTTATTTTTCATAGTACTTTTTTACATTTTACGAAGGCCCCTGAGTCTCAGGGTGATGCCTGTGTCTCAGAGTGCCCAGCTCTTTTTATACGAATTGTGTCAGTGTTGTGTGGAATAATAAATAGATAGATAAATATAATATATTAAGATACATACATATACAATTTATAATAAATAATTAAATGGTGAAAAAGTGTCTGATTTTAGTTGCTAACATTCATTGACCTTTCACGCCACTTACCATCAGGTGGGCGCAAGGTCACATGTCGTGCCATAAAAAATAAATGTGTTCTAGCAAATGAATATAATTTTAGTTCATTGTTACTTGTTATTCATCGTGACATTCAAGCATGTTTGGTTTATTCACCTTAGTACACGATCCGCAGAATAGCGACCATCACCGATCGGTTATCTGAATGTAATCCACTTTTTATACAATACTTTATTGTATGCTGTATGCTAACAAAAGCGGCGTTGATGGCTTGCCTAATGTAAGCCATACACGCTACGGACTACCAGAGAGGTTACTTGCGCAGGTTTGCCTGTCATTTCATTTTTTTATCATTACAGCCCCTAAAACACAGCGTCCTAGACCTCCACTGCTGGAGATGGGCCTTCCAGAACATACATCTGGAGAATTTGGCCTACACTCGCCACGCTGGCCAGACGGCTTGGCGAGGATATGATGTCATTTTTATGACAATTTATTAACGATTCCACAAGTTGGTATTAGTGGAACCGGGACCGACGGCTTAACGTGCTCTCTGAGGCACGGAAAGGGTGGTGTTGTAAATCTATGACTGCAGTACGTAAGAAAAGTGTATTTCTCATTGGTACATGCGCGGTGGTGGCTCGGTTGTAAGAACGCGTTCCTCAAATCCTACAAAGGTTGGTTCAAACCCCCCCCTTCAAATTCAAATTAAAATCTAAGTAAAAAAGCATAAGAAATATAAACAAATTGTTGTGTTCTTTAAATCAACGGATGGTTCTCAAAGTAGTCTATACTAATATTATAAAGAGGAAAGATTTGTATTTTTGTATGTTTGTAATGAATAAACTCAAAAACTACTGGACCGATTGCAATATTTTTTTCACCATTAGAAAGCTGCATTATTCAGAAGTAACATAGGCTATATAATATCACGCTAGGTCCTATAGTTGTGGAGCAGTAACCAAAAATGTTTTAAAAACGGGGGAAAAGTATCGTTTCTGAGGCCTTCCGTGGCGTGCGCTGAGCATATAGTTAAAGTTATACAAAAATGCTCTATGGATGAATTGTTCATCTTAACATTATTTTTAAAAAAGTCCGCGAGAGCATATGTCTACCTTTTATAGTTTACCCATAACAATATTTAAATAACTTTGAAACATAAATTGGTAGAGTTTTGTCTTTCAAATGGCATATAACTCTTTTCAACTAAAGTACCTATATAGCCACATCTACCAAATCGATGGCACATGATGACCAGATTACTACACGAGCGAAGCCGGTCAAACAGCTATATTCTATAAAAAGAGTAGAGACGTGGACATTGACAGTGGGTTTGGTCCTTAAATTCAAGTTCGCTCAGCTGTGGAATGAGATCTTGTTGACAAATATGTATCCAAAAATGTATACAGAGGTCGTAAAAAATACTTGTTATTAAACGATTTGTATTGTCAATCATATCAGGTACATATATAAGTATACTACGTGGAATTTATTAAAAAGCAAATATATTAATATTATAATCTAGAATAAAAATAAGGAACTATGTATTTTTATCTTAATTATTCAGTAATAAAATCTTAAATTACGGTCCAGAGATTTTTTCCTAAAAATATCGTGACTCATAGTGACCCTAATCAATATTAACAAATCAAAGGTCGACGATCGCGTAACTACGTCTATCTCTATTTCGTCTCTCCTCAGTCTTTAGGTATTTATCACGATTTTCAGACGCGGCCTTATTCACCATGCTGTAGTGTTTTGTTTTTCGGATAATTTTTTTTTTCTAAAAAAAAAGTGAACTTTATTATGTCAAATAGAGGTTCTATCAATGACATCTGAAGCCTAAATATATATATATATATATATATATAAACGCGGTATATACTCGTTTCATATGAACATATAGACACCAATCTCTATAATAGTATAAAGACGACGAAGATATTATGAAAAAAAAATTTATTTTTTTGGCAAAATTTGGAAAAAAGTCTGAGTGAGAGTCTTGCTTACTATGATTAGTACAAGTATTTTTTATTTTTTTTATACTAGCCCTACATGTGACCTTGGTCCTGACGGTAAATGGCGCGCAAGGTCCATGAATGTTAGCAACTGAAGTCAGACACTCATGACTAACATCAGTCGCTAACACTATGCCGGCTTGACTAGATGCTTTTTCACACTTCGCTTGTCTGTCTTGCTGACATATCAGTGTTCTTGCTCTTGGTCTTGCTTTTTTGACAAGTCCAAGTTTAGGTATATGACTAGTGAGTCATAAGATATACGACATCATGTTTGGAACACGACATGTGACCCCACGATCCCCTAAGGGACATGGTCAAAGATAGTAATAAAAATATATGAAACCAAATGAATCATAAAAAACAATAACAGAGCGAGACGTAAACAGATAACTGTCTCATTTGTGACTAGTAAATAAGCAAAGTCGACCATTAGCGATAAACTTATGACTTTCAAAATTGACTTAGTATATATTGGACATTAAGTTAAATATATTTTGAAACCTCATTCAACAAAATAATATTATTATTAGCACTCGAAAAATCTGACATTCGGATTTGGTCAATAGTTGTATAGTTTTGTGGTCTTATACCTTCTACTGTATTGTGTTCCTAATGTTATTTTGAAATGAAATGAAAATATTTATTTGTATGAAATATAGTATGAAACACAGGTGGTTGGTAAGTTTTGGCTCGACACATTTCGCCATTTCTGGCATACAAAATTTTATTTTAAAAACTAAACTTATATCCAACATAAATATAACACAAAAAATAATAATGAAGAAATAAGACACAAAAAACAATAATAAAGAACACAAAATAACCCAAATAATATTAAATAAAAAATACCAAGTCTATTTTGCTTTTATATGAGCTTGTCGCAGTTCAGGTAGTCCTTGGTCGCGTAAAAACATTTCTGGACAAGTAAATTTTTAACCTTAATTTTAAATAATTTCGTAGGTAGTTCCCTAATATTCAGTGGTAGTTTATTGAACAATTTAATAGAAGTAAGGCAGCAGCTTCTGCTGTGCCAGCTACTTTTACTAACTGGTGGAACTAGCCTACTGGGATACCTGGTATTAAACTTACATGTTTCACTTAATGTCTTAAACAAATAAGAATGACTTTTAACAAAAATGCAGCATTCTAATATATAAATACAAGGAACAGTTAACAATTGTAGCTTCCTAAAGAGAGGCCGACAGGAGGTCAATGGTGGAACATTACATAAAGCTCGTATACACTGTTTCTATCCTATAAACACTCGGTTAATTTCAACAGCATTTCCCCATAGAATAATGCCGTATCTTATGTTCGAGGCTACGTCTCCATGGTAAGCTTGAAGAGCTGCTTGTTGATTTGAAATTCTAGTCTGCCTTCGAAGTGCGTAAACAAATCGATTTATTTTGCTAGATATTTTGTCTATATGTCGTTGCCAACGATTTTTGTCTACGATGCATGGTATTAATAGCATTATAGGTGAAATATACAAATATACCGATGACGTCACACTAAATTAATCTTTTTTTATCAATATTTTGACTCGTATCTGTAATGCATAATCTGAAACATCTATGCAAAGATAAAAATAGTTGTTTTTATCATATTAAATTATTTAAACAGTCGTGACACGCGTTGTATTGACTACCTATTTAGACGAAAACTAGATCATTACCGGATATTATTATTATTATCAATTTATACCGCGTGTAATTGTCATAAGAGCAAATATTTTTTTTAGGCTTCAGGTATCATTGATAGTACCTCTATTTGAAATAAAAAAGGTTACTTTTTTTTAAAGATAAAATTAATTATCCGAAAACCAAAACACTACTGCATGGTTGTCACGTTAAGAAGGACATTAAAATAAAACAAAATAATTTAAACAATGGAAGTTAATATATTAGGAAAAATTAAGTTAACAGAAAGAGAGCAATGAGTTTAAAATCATATAAGAGAGGGTCGTAAGCCAAAACTTAGCCCTATCACTCTTTATGCATCCGTTGACTGTACGTAGGGGTACCTTCCCTCGGAGAGCCTGAAGATGAGGACCCGGAGAGCACTGCCGATCCCATGCGGACAACGAGGCGTCACGGGGATCCTGGGCAGCCGGGTTATCTTCTCAAGCTGGGTCCCAGCTCTAAAGTCGTACTGTAAAAACCCTGGAACGCACGGGGAGCATACATTACATTCCATCTCTAGATCCACCACCACTCCAGTCCACACCCAGACAAGATACCATGTAGTTGGTGAGACCGCAGCAGTGGTGCACAAATAAAAATGAATCTACTGCACGTGGTCATGAAGTGACCCGTACTATTTTTAATTAAATACTTACCCGAGCTCAGGGGGCGACAATATCCAGTAGGTTTATTGAATTAAAGAGTACAGAGGTAACATAAGAATTTAAATTTAAATTAAGGTAGGTATTATAAAATAAATAAGCAGCATATTGCTCCAGTCTGATTTTGAAAAGTGCAGAATGTATAAATCTACTTTGACAGGTGGCGTCTTAAATAAATGCAAGGCAAAGGATGCCGATTGCAGCCAATAATATTTATTCCTTGGCCGCATGTAATACAATCGTTACATGGTGAATAAGGCAGCGTCTAAAAATCGATATATATCGAGTGATACATACTTAAACGCTGGGGAGTGTTATTATTAATTGATCTCGTCCACAGCCGAGAGACGAAATAGAGAGAGAAAGAATTACGTAAGACAACGTTCGCGCGATCGTCGACCTCTGATTTGTTGATTAGGCTCAGTATGATTAGCGATATTTTTAGGATAACTTCTCTGCACCGTAACTTAAGATTTTATTACTAAATAATTAAAATGAAAAATACGTAATTCTTTATTTTTACACATCTACATTTGTTGCACTCTAAAAATATGGATTGCTCTTTTAAACGGTTTTTGATCTTGGGGCATAAGTTATAGACTTCTTTTTTTCGACATTTTCACTGATATACATATGAATATTCACAAATTATAGATAATAGCAGTGGTGGCTCGTTTGTAAGAATGATTTTTAATAAAAAAAAACGTTCACGGTCGAACCCCGGCATGTACCAAGAAGATTTCTTAAAAGAAGCGTATTGTCATTTAGCCCATCGTGACAAATGGCAAGCTTGTCTCTATCTAACCAAACACGAGAAAAAAACACAAATAATTTCATTGTGTCAGACCAGGAATCGAACCCCGTAATTCCGCGTCTAAATCTACGGACTTAACCGGTTAGTCCACGGGGTTTATAGTCTTAATAAAGTATAACATAGTTTATTTTCGTGATCTAGTGGTTAAGTCCGTGGATATAGACTCGGAGGTACCGGGTTCGATTTCTGGTCGGGACACAAAAATATTTATTAATGTAAATAAATCCATTTAATTAATATTTAATTTATTTGTGATATTTCTCGAGTTTGGTACGCTAGAGACAACATCGACGAGCTTGCCACTTGTCATGATTGGCCTATAGTGAAGTTGGCTAAATGTGAATCCGTTTATTTATAAGCCTGGTTTCTGACCACCCCGAAAGGGAAACGGTCGTGATGATACTTTGATGATGATAGCTTATTTTCCAAACCGCGTGGCGAGTGTGGGTCAAACTCTTCAGATATATCGTCATGATCGTAGAACAGTGTCGGATTTTAAAAAATACCCATAATTTTGCATTATTTCGATAGCAAATAATAGGAATTATTATAACTTGGTTAAAAAAATCTGATTTTATATATAGTTTTGAAATATTATATTGTTTGTGGTCTGTAATTTATTGTGAAAATGTTAGAAAGGGTTCCAAAATGAAGGTTTGCACTTATTATGAAACTAGTATTAACTTAAAAAAGAAGTGACAAAAACAATTAAAATAACTTTGAATGGCCGCCATGAAAATTTTAAATATAGCAGTTCCGTCACTGTTCTACGATCATGACGATATGTTCTGGAAGGCCTATCTCCAACAATGGAGGTCTAGGACGCTGTGTTCTAGGGGCTGTAATAATAATAATAGTTTATTTAGCATCTACGCAAATATTTCATAATTCGGCCCAACGACATGAAATGCACGTTTATTGTCAAATATGGCTGACGTTAATTTGCCGCCAAAAAGAGATGTTATAATAAGTAAATAGGTATTTTATTAGAGACCTGTGTTTAAATATCTATGTATAAGAAAATCTTCACGAATCTGCTGCTGGATGGCGAAATGCAGTATTATAATATATTTTTTTACACAGGATTACAAACAATTGTACAGAGAGAGAATGCACAATAAATTGGTTTTACAGACAATATTAATATCTGCACAACCAGCTTCAGTAATCCAAACGTTAAAAGAAGTAAATGTAACCCATGAGTTGTTTTAAAACTATAATAAAAAATAAAAGAATTACCCATTTGGTGCAGTAATATCCACCGTTCCCATCCTTTTAGCACAATTACTGGATATATTGACCGCCTCCGTGGTCTAGTGGTAACAAAGTTGCCGTGAACTCGGGAGGTCGTGGGTTCGATTCCCATAGGGGGCAAGTTGTACATTGTATAATTTGTCTCGGTCTGGGTGTTTACATACACATCTTCACGCCAGATCCCTTGCGGGGTAGGCAGAGACAATTGAGCGCCACTTGACACGATCACGACATAACTCTTTCGCTTCATCGACGTTCATCAACCTCTTCATACATGCCCTTTTGTTACGAAGGCTTTTTAATGCACCTTCAGTCAGTGTTTTATTTATTTGATCGTGATATGTGAGTCTCGGTCTGCCAGGGCCTCTTTCACCCACAACTTTCGCATTATATATCTGGTTTGTCAATCTTTCTTTGCTCATTCTTTCAACATGCCCGAACCATCGTAGCATGCCTTTTCTTATTTTTGTCCCTATGCTTTCTTTTATATCAACCCTTTTCCGTATTTCGACGTTACGTATGCGGTCCGCCAATGTGACGCCGCATATCCGGCGCAGCGACCTCATTTCTACGGCATTAACCCTACTGTCATGCGTATTCTGACGTATCCACGACTCGCTTCCATACATCAGTGTTGGTACCAACATGGCATTGTGTATGGCGAGCCGAGCTTTGTCACTGACATTTCGACTGCCGATCAGTGACCCCAGGGCACCGTTAACACTATTTCCCGCGTTCACTCTTCTTTCAACGTCCCTATCGTACTTCCCATCCGCAGTGAAAACACTGCCCAGATATATAATTTCATTTACTTGTTCTAGAGTTTCATCATCAATCTTTATCGTCAAGGTTGTTTATATGTATAATATGTATATATTTACAAAATAAAAGTATAATATGTAGTTTATCAACCATCTAGTTTCCGTAACACAAGCCTCGTAGCTTACCACGGAAACTAGATGGCGCTGTGTGACCTGTCTGCAAATATTTATTATTTATATACCATTTTAATTATCTCTTTCATCTAAGGTTAACATTTGCAAGATCTGGTTTCTGTAAGAGACAGGCGACAACGCAAAGAGATCTACACAATAATACAGAGAGTCATTTTTTTTATAATAATAAAAAAATCACACAGTTCCACTAATACCAACTAGTTGAATCGTTAATAAATTATCATTAAAATAGACTTTTGACGACAACCCGTCTGGCAAGCGTAGCGGGTTTAGACTAATTTCTCCATAAATGTATTCTGGAACGCCTTTCGTTAATAAAAGTTTATCAGAACCTGTCTTGCCAGAGCGTGGCGAGTGTCAGCCAATTTCTTCAGATTCATGTTCTGGAAGGCTTATCTCCAACAGTAGAGGTCTAGGACCTTGTGTTCTAGGGGCTGTGACGATGAAATGAAAATATTTTCAAAAAGTGGTTACAAATAAACAGACTCTATTTACATGATAGTAACGATCGCCAACCCGTGGCGAGTGTTAGCGTAATTCTCCAAAAAAAACTGGGCAGCGGAGGACTCTGTATTCTAGAGCCTGTGATGATACGATCGCTCTTTTACGGATCTTGTACTATAATGGTGTTTCACCAGCTTACAAACAATTTAAAAAAAATAGATTTATTTGTTTAATCATCATCATTATTACTACAACATAATCATAAAAATATGAGTGACAACGACAAAGTTCAAGTTTTTGACATAAAACTAAACTTGTATATGCACACTTCATGACAAACTTAATTTGTTTCTACCATTTATTCATTTATTATTTAAATACTTTATTGCACAAAACTTAAAATTTGTGTACATAGGCGAGTCTAATGCCAGTTAGGCATTTTCTAACAACTGACCTTTGGGAAAATGAGAAATCATGGGCAGGGTGCAAATAAATATAATACACGATACTTACTTAATTTAGTACATACATATACTACATAAAAAACGAACTACATATACTACACACTTTAAATATATAACTTATTATATACTACATACACAAAATATAATTATGCCAAAATATCTATATTATCATCTTGATGAGGTTATCTCCTGTTTATTTAAAAATAATTTCGTTACTAGACTTTTAAAAACATTGGTGGATGGTGCTTGTCTGATAGCCAGCGGTAGCGTGTTCCACTGGCGGGCCGCCGACACAGTGAAGGAATCTGAATATGTGCTAGAGGAGTGGGAAGGGATTTTAAATTGGTTATTGAAAAACCGTTGTTGATGATACTTGTATTTAATATGGTTATAGTATTACATTTACCTATATGTATGTATATTCTTATTGTTTATATGTGTAGTTTATATGTATGTAAACTTTATTTAGATATGTATATATTAATTTATATATGTCATTATATTATCTAATTAAGCCTGTAATTGCACCTACCTTACATTGTTTTACTGTTTTTGTAGTCCCGTAGGTTTTGACTGTCATAGAAGTTATTATGCCGCCTTTGTCGTTTGTGCAATAAATATTTAAATTAATAAATAAAATTGTAGTTCGTTTTACCAGGAGACGACAGTCGACATACGTGTGAACCAGTAAACCATGGAGTCTTATCGTCTCAATAAATTAGCATATGACATGCCTTACTCTTGGCTGCGGTCAAATCTAAACATGTATACTGTCCTTTATTATAAAATAAAAATGAAGAAAATATTATACAATTTAATCAATAATGATCACACAATATCGCATAACTAGTACATTATCTAACACGGAGAACTTAAAGTTTATATTTAAAAAAAAAAAACACCAAGCAATTAAAATTAATGTCAATTAAACAGCTGTTAAAATTTAACGTTTTTGCACCCCACCCCTATCGCTAGCTCGCACAATCCAATATTTTCAAAAAAAATATTTTAAAATAATGGATTGTGCAAACGAAAAGGAATCACAAACGTTGAACCCTTTTAAGATAAGCCACTTAAAATATTTATATCAATAGCACATACAATTCACTAACTAATTCTAAATAAATTATAGAAGGCTGTATAAATAAAAAAAATACGCAAATAGTGTAAGTAGTGTAAACAGTACAAAAATCAATAGTTGTGCAAACAGTACAAAACGTTAGAAACAAGTGAAGTGATAATGGTGATCGAATCCAGACTAAAACCTTGTGTTCATAAAAAGCAACGACATTTATGGACCAGCAGTGCTATAACTTGGTGCTAGCGAGTTGAACAACTTGTGACTTAAAACAGTTAATATAAATACGACAATAAAGAACTTGGAACGAGTACTTCAAATGTGAGTCGTTTGTGTTGTACTCGATGTTTATGAATTAGCAGTACTTGGTGCCAGAAAACTGAACAAAAACTTAAGAACTACAAACAGTTTAAGCTATTCTTAAACTTCTATTGGACTATACTGCAAAACTTGAATTAGTGCTCAATAAAAAAATAAAAAAAAGAATCCATAAAGTTATTTCAAAAAAGGATACGAGGCTGCAAATTACTTTGAACGGTAATAGCATCAGAAACGCTTGCAATAGAAAAAATATCCAACTACCCACATTGAAGAAAATTTTAAACTTTACTAAGCAATATTTGGACTACTATTATAAAAGCACAATCGGACCTAGATTGTCAAGTAATTTTTTTTTATCGTTTTGAATTGGAAATTTACGTGTAGTTAAATATCGCAGCCTAGAGGAGTTTAAGTAACAATTGCGTTTAATAAGTACAGCGATGCAAAAAGGATTTGTACCTACTTTAAAAAGTTGTGAACGTTTTTAACGATACTCCATAGCAAGTATCAGAAACTAGAAGATCAGACTGGATAAGATGGTCGTAGAACATTCGGGACGGTTGTCAGCCGCAGCCGTCCTCGAGTTTGCGGCAAGAGAGGCTCGAGACGGACGCCGATTGGCTGAATTTGGCGCTCAAGCTTACGCTAGTATCACGTATAATGCTTATGGTAATTATTTTTTTAAATATCTTATGTTAGGGAGACGAAGTTGTACATTGTATAATTTGTCTCGGTCTGGGTGTTTATATGTATAATATTTTTAAATTTACAAAAAAAAAGTATAATATGTAGTTTATTAACCATCTAGTTTCCGTAACACAAGCCTCGTAGCTTACCACGGAAACTAGATGGCGCTGTGTGACCTGTCTGGAAATATTTATTATTATTATTAATAATTTAACGGTAAAGTAAAGGACTAATAAATATTTAAGTATTTATTATAGTAACTTTTAGCTAATTAAAAAAAATAACATTAGAATCTTTAATCATCACGAATCATTGGTGATCTTGTTGCCAATAAAATAAAATTTTGTAAACCAGACTATAGGCGGTCTTAAGGCCGAGACACCTCTCTTCTCATCTCTCTTTCCCACACACTGTGTGTGTACCCAGCACCGTACTGTGAATACACGGAAGGCTAAGAAATGATTTAGAGAAATGGGCCCAATAAAATGTTCTTGTTGTGTCATAACGATTTCTTTTTTATTTGATAGTTAATATATTGTGATTTCATAATCTGTAATTAATTTTATTTATTTCACCCTAGCATAACGTCTATTGACAAAAACTTTAAATTTTACCCTTCGAGCCTTTTTTTTTGTTCTGCAAACAAATCTAATGTGAGTGCATTTCACTTACGTATGCGATTCCTGCGGGCGAGCTCCGTGCCATCGTTGACCTATACTTATGCGCCCCGCAAAAAATAATTTATGTGCTTCAAGTACTAGACGTTTCTGTGGTCAAAGTTGCCGCCCATTGTCGACGCTACGCGCTATGTGAGAAATGATGTCATTCACTGCGATCTGCGGATGGAAACACTGGACGAGTTCGTGCGCCGTCTAGCCAAGGGAATGTTCGCACGGGCAGAGAGGTCAAATTTCCCACTCGTGAGAGATTTGGCCCCCCTGCACGCTAGACCTCCCGAGGTTCCACGGCTCATGGCGGCGCATCACGATGACATTCCGCGGCCTCCGCCGCGCCCGCTCGTATTAAATTTAACCTATAATAAAGGTTCCCACGCCCTGCCCGTAGTTACGTGCAGCGAATGCCACTTTTGTTAGGCCAACACCTCGTTACAAATTCCCGTCTTCCCCCGGAAGGGGGGGGGGCGCTTATAGAGTTGAGAATTGAATAATATTTTGCAATTATGACATAATCTCTGACTAAGAAACTGAATAGGGGCCGCTGGATTCCTTGACAACCAGATTCTCTGCAATTTTATTATTCAAAAATTTCCTCGTCGTACTGGTAGAAATTTAGCCATTTGATGATCTAGCGTTTCATTAACTGACTGTACAAGAACCCTCAATGCTATCACCAGCGGTCATTACTTAAGCCGTCTATACATAAGTAATGAAATAATTGCTTATAGTAACTGACAAAAACGTAAATACTTATTGACATGCAAGATACCGCGTAACTTGGCGTGATATTATCATTGAATTAGTTATAGAGACCCAGTATATGTACACATTCTCGCAAATGCCGAAATAGCTTCGAAGTGTACCCTTACAACTACAAGTCCGTAGATTTAGACTCGGTGGTATCGGGTTCGATTCCTGGTCGGGACACAATAATATTTAAATTAAATTTTAAATCCTGACAAGTGGCAAGCTCGTCGATGTCTCCAACGTACCAAACTCGAGAAATATCACAAATAAATTAAATACTCATTAAATGTCTTTATGTATAATAATACATATTTTTGTGTCGAATCGAACCCGGTAACTCCGAGTCTAAATCCACGGACTTAACCGCTAGACCACGGAGACAGTTACTTGGTCATTAAACATAATTTAATACTCAATAACAAAATTTATCATTCACACTTTGACCTGTTAATATGATTCGTGTATATGAACTAGTTACAACTACATTTCCATTTTGAAAGGCCAAAGAAGTCAGATCACCATTCCACCAGCACATACATATTCACGCTAGTTCCCTTGCGGGGTAAGCAGAGGGTTTATATTTAAATAGCTGGTAGGCAGACTGATAGTGGTAATATGCCCAGTCTGTCGGGCCTGAGAACTATCCGCCGTTCGTGCTTATATTCGTTATAATAGAAACGCATTAATGCGTTATGCGATGAAATTGCAGAAACAGAACGCTCGGGGACGGTATGCAATGTGTCAAAATCAGCTGTTCCTTAATAATTTTGAAACTTTATCTGCGAGGGTCCTTCGCGCCATTTTGCGTGGACATGTCAAGTGCAAGTTTTTGTTTTATAAATGAATTTACTGTGGATATTATTGGTCAAAAGTGGTGTTGTTTTGTTTAATAATGTGCTACAATGTGAATAATTATGGAAAACGATAAATTGGACTCTAAATATGGGGCACAAGTTGCAGTTTATTTTTTGCGGTTTTCCCGCGCTGTCAACTCCCATATTTTAACCGACGTGTTTGAGCTATGGTGCCGCGAGTGACTCCAAGAAAAGCATCAAATTCTGCAGCATCTGGAATTTGATGATGACCTTATTAACTCATTGAAAAGAAAGATATATTACGTCAGACTTGGCTGTATGGGCTAGACCCTTTGCCTTCCCTATCATCTCATTCATCATCCATCGGGAGAAAAGAAACAACAAAAAAAAATCAGCCGTTCCTCATTAATTTTGAAACTTTATCTGCCCAACTTATTTTTGCGGGTGCTCCGACAATAAAATATTAAATGTAATTTTGTTCAAGCACACATTGTGCATTAAAATTACCAAGCGACCGTAATCCCCTAATTCGGGAACCAGTTTTGGGTTAGAAACTCCGCGGGAGACTCATCTCGTCCGTCGCCCAACTCCCGACCCCACCAGCCGAGCGTCACTTCTTCACGCCCCGCTGCTGCACGAGCAAGATTACCTACACTCTTGAATGTGCGGAAGTGTCCTCAACTGTATATACAATAAATCTACGACCCGTTATTTGTTATTTTATTTGTCGAGGAGTTCGCGACAGTATCCACACGTTTCTGGATCAGGTTCGAATTGCCGTCATGCCCAGTCAAGCTTTAGGGACTGACGTCAGAAAAAAAAGACAATTGAGCTCCATTTTACATGGTCACCTCTTTCGCTTCGTTGATTTATACCTAATATGTTATTTCTTATTGGCGCGGTGGTCGTCTATACCTTCGAAGGTCATTGCTGTGGTGGCACGTGTTTTGGATCCAAGCACATGCGTTACGTCCGCGATCGGGTGCTGCTGAAATCTGACAAAAATGCCCAATTTATTGTTCCTAAAATATCAGAGGTATTGCGTTTTGCCAGTTGCTAACGGGCCAGTAATATTATCTAAATTGACCTTCCTAGTAGGGTTCCACTGACCCTGTATTGTACTCACAAAAAGTAGGTTACATAGGTGAATGAATATTTTGTTTTTGTTAAATCTGATCTAGCTGAGTTTTCCTTTCTTAGTCAGATTAAACACTAACAGGATATTGGAATCTGCTAAACTGCTGGTCTTGTGCTAAAAGATTACCTATTGGCCCGCTTTGCTGCTTAGTCTTTCACTAGCATAAGTAGAATCATTTAAATAATGCGTGTCACAAACAACTGTAAAAGGTTACGTGATTAAATTTATTTTTACTTTGACCATACCTAAGCCTTTTTGTTATATAAAACAAAAAAGTTATGGTTTCTTCGCGCCATTTTGCGCAGACATGTTGACATGTGCAAGTTATTGTTTTGTAAATTACTGTTCAGTGGATATTGTTAGTCAAAGTGCTGTTTTGATTAATAATGTCATCATCATCATCATCAGCCTGTGTTTCTCCACTGCTGGATATAGGCCTCCCCCAAGGCTCGCCACTGTACGCGGTCTTTTGCAACCCTCATCCAACCAGCGACCCTCCTTAGGTCATCCGTCCATCTGGCGGGGGGTCGTCCCACTCTGCGTCGTCCCGTACGTTGTCTCCACTCCAGAACCCGTTTGCACCATCGGTCGTCGGTTCTCCGCCCATTGCCACTTCAGCTTGCTAATTTTGAATGCTATGTCAGTAACTTTGGTTCTCCGACGAATTTAAACGTTTCGAATTCTATCCATCAGAGAAATACCAAGCATAGCTCTCTCCATAGCTCGCTGAGCGACCTTGAATTTGTGAACCAGACCCACTGTCAGGCTACACGTACGCTCCGTACGACATTACGGGGAGGACGCACTGGTTGAAGAATTTTGTCTTCAAACACTGTGGTATGGACGATGAGAGGATATGTCGAAGTTATTAATAATGTAAATGTATTAATAATGTGCTACAATATAAATAATTATGGAATACGATAAAGATAAGAACATTTATATATAGGGTATAAGTTGTAGTTTATTTTTTGCGGTTTGCCCGCGCTGTGAACTCCCATATTATACCCGACGTCTTTGGGCGATATTGCCAGGAGTGACTATAAGAAAAACATCAAATTCTGAAACATCTCGCATTTCATGATAACCTCATTAACTCACTCAAAGAAAAAAATACGTCAGACTTGACTGTATGGGCTGGACCCTTTGCCTCCTATCACCTCCTATCATCTCATCGATCGGGATAACTGACAAAAACAAAAAAGTTATTAAGTAAAATAATGATAAATAAATTATAGTACTTTAACGTAATTGTAAATCTTATGAAAACATGACTGAATCTTTCCAGTTCTATTTTTGATATAAGCGACTTATTATCATGTTTATAACCCAGATATGTGACGTACGGTTTTTTTACAATCTTATATTGCAGGCCTTAGTTACGTCCAATGTCTTTATTTTAGCAGTATCTATTTAATAATGAAATCTATATTTAAAAAAACTAAATCTAAATCGGCATTAAACTCCTGAGCCATTCGGCGTGGTGGATGTCCTGAACCCTTCTGTCATTTAATTTATACTTTGTATGTGGCTCGGGTGTAAAAACGCTTTCCTTAACATCCTAAATAGGTGGGTTCGAACCCCCAAGTAAAGTCTTTTGGGTGAAACGCTTACGGCCGGTTGCATAAAGTCTGTTTATCTTTGGACATGTTCAACGTATGCCTATGATGCTGAAATAACTATAATAATAATAATAAAAGTGCTTTATTTTTGTTTTGTAAACTTTATTGCACAAAAACTAAAATAATTTAAAATTAATTAATTAATTAAAACTATCTCAATTTAGACATACTATTATTTTCACTTAACAAATTTTAGACAGTGATAAATCATGTATTAAACGGTTGCATATTAAGGATTTTTTTTTTGTGTAGTAGCTATAACAATATTGTCTTCTGTTCGGTTTTTAAGAAATTAAAAAGATTAAGTATTTTTACTCGCTTTTTTAAAAAAATCACGAAAAAAATGTTAAATGTTTAAATGCATGTTCTCAGAGAATCCAACTATGATACATATGTATCAATGTCATCAGTCTATATAACTTTTAACCCCATTTTTCAATACCCTAAAAATGTTGATAATATTGTAAGCTACCCGTATGCCAGTATTGACTACATAAAGCTGACGGAATACGCAAAAGGATCGATATTAAATAAAGCATAGGAACGGCATGCTCGATGGTTCGGACATGTTGAAAGGATGAGTGAAGAGAGATTGACGAATTAGATATATAAAGCGAAAGTTGTGGGTAAAAGAGGACCTGGCAGATCAAGGCTTACCTATTACGATCAAATATATAAAAACAATAGCTGAAGGTGCATTAAAAAGCTGTCGCAACAAAAGGACATGTATGGAGAGCTTGATGAATGTCAAAGAAGCGAAAGAGGTATGTCGTGATCGTGACAAGTGGCGCTCAATTGTCTCTGCCTACCCCGCAAGGGAATTTGCGTTAAAATATGTATGTATGTATGTAAAGCTAATTTACTTCATTACTTAAACCCTCTTAAGCATACCTGCTAGGCAACTCCAAGCACATTTATTATCCCTTTTAGCACGACAAAAAATATTATCGATATTGAAAGGATTATTAATAACTTTAAGGTCCTTGAGGTCTAAAGTATCTAATAAAAATAGTGGAAAAATTCATCTCCTAGTAAAATAATGGAAATTAATTTCACTTATTCGTGTTTTTCTTTACTAGTTATAAAATACTTATAATTACTAAGTAGCTAGATGAGTGCACAAACTTGTTTTGCATTTTATACTTGCACGACATGTGTACTTGCGCCCTCCTGATAGTAAATTGCGAGCAAGATCCATGAATGTTAGCAACTGAAATCAGACACTCATGACTGACATCAGTCCCTAACACTATGCCGGCTTGACTGGACATCGTTTCGAAGCGGCAAAACAGAATTTGGCGACCGCTAGTTTTTTTTTGTAATAACGCACGCTTTGTTTTGTCCGTGCTGAAAGGGTTATAGATTTTGAGCTAAATAGCGTTGTTGGCGATGCGCAATTTTACTACCCGCTTCCGATTAGAGGGTCCTGCGCTCGCCACGCCCGCAAGAAACACGGGTCTAGGGCAGTTTGCCTACAGAATGTAGAAAACTTATTAATTACAACTATACTACTCACCTTGGCAGGGATATGACCGCATATCCAACCAGTTTATGCTCAACCAGCAGTGTAATTGAGTGTGTGTAGGTGTATGTGATGAGTAAAACGAGTGTTTTGACCTGGATGAGCACTTTTCCTCCGGGAATGGTTAGTCCTAGGTCACAAGTCCGAAAGCGGCTACCACGCGGCACTAAATTGGTATTGACTTCCTCAAAACTCGTCTTCCACATGCATTTTTTTTTTTCCATAAAGCAAAAGTGTCAAAAAAAACCTTCCCAAAGTAATATTTTTAAATGCACCGAGGCCGAGGACCCCATTTTTCATTCTGCCAAGGTGCATTCAAAAATAATATAAAATAATTAAAGCTGCGGTCAACAAATACATTTCGAACAAGCGTATTACTGTTTACTGATAGGAAATAAGGAAAGTCTATTTAAGATGGTTTAACGCATGTGTATCCCTCTCGCTCGCACAATCTAATATTTTTGAAGATGTTTTTGTATGAGTAAAAATTTTAGAAATCTAGTCTATCAACTTTATAGGAAATGAAATTGCGGACATTTTATGAGTTGTCGTTAAATGGAGAGAAAATGTATCATTGAATGGAAGACAAGCTAAACCAACCAAAGCCAATTGATTTCGACGCTTTAGGGAGTTTTTTTTGTTAAATCGAGTGACGTTTACACTGTATTTTCATATACTTAACTAATTTTAGAAAGAGAAAAATTGTAAAAACATTAATAACCTAATAGAAATAGAAGGGAAAAGGGAAAGAAATAAATCATTGGACATATACCTATAATAATATTACTATTAATTTAATTTAATTTTGACTTACTTTTTTTTTTTTTTCTTTATATAATAAATTCTCATAACGAAACAAATGTATGCTTAAGTGTATATTCAATGCATTGCACTGATAGATTGTGATTGGGAGTCAGTTTCAAAATTACCTCCTAACCTTACCATTGGAATGGTTGTAAAAATAGCAAGCTGTATGCTCAAATTTTTGAGATGAAGTCCAGATCTTAGTTAGTTGTTTGTATCTGTTTATATTTTGGTATGACTGCATCTTGTTATGAGCATCTAATAAATAAATAAATAATAACGACTTTCCTCTATTTTACTAAAAACAAATCTATAATTATTATATCACTAAAATGTATTTTTATTTATTTATCTGTAACTCCAACAGCATTAACAGAAAATACAATATTATCAAATTTTATACAATACATAAGACCATGAATGGATTCACAGCTTTACATAAATACATATATATATAAATCTGCCTCAACTGCCTCCGTGGTCTAGCGGTTAAGACCGTGGACTTAGACTCGGAGGTACCGGGTTCGATTCCTGGTCGGGACACGAAAAAAATATTTATTAATGTATATAAATACATTTAATTAATATTTAATTTATTTGTGATATTTCTCGAGTTTGGTACGCTGGAGACATCGACGAGCTTGCCACTTGTCATGATTGGCCTATAGTAAAGGTGGCTAAATGTGAATCCGCTTATTTATAAGCGTGGTTTCTGACCACCCCGAAAGGGAAACGGTCGTGATGATCCTTTTTTTTTTGTATGTATTTATTTTACAGCATCTGTAGGCGAAATGGGTGGCAGTGGAGGCAGCTCATCTTCATCCCACCTGTCTCCAGGCTGGCAGGTTAATGACCTGGATCTAGATTTACCAGGGGAATTGTCTATGAAGTAAGTTTTATTTTAACTATAACTATTTGACTAGGCGTTGCCCAAAAGCAAGAGAAAGACCAAGACTTGGTCTTGCATCAGAACGGCTGGTCTCGTTGTTGGTCTTGCTTTGGCTAACAATAATACTAATAGATTTGTGTTATTTTCCAGCGATGCCCTGCTATCTCTTCCTGCCTTGGCCGGATTTAAACAGGAAGCTCCTTCCCCGACGAATGGAGCCGCCGTTTCGCCATCAGGACGACAGAGATGGCAGCAACGAAGACCTGATGATAGACAGGTATTAATAACAGATCCTTGAATACAGAATTCTATACCCTCCACTGCTCAAAATATTATTCTTCTGCCATTTAAGTGCTAGTGGCACGCTTAACAAGCCGTCGCCACTGTGACCGCAGCTTTCCTGGGGCACTCATGTAGGGAATGATCCATTGCAGCCTTCACATGATCGGAGCCTATCATGCATCCTCTTGCCATTGACTTTCTCCGGGACTACCAGGCGGTTGATAGATGTTTCTCCACTCCATGACACGTGTCCGAAAAAAGTGAGAATGCGTGAAAAGGCGTTGTCTGATCCCCAGTTCCTTCAATATGGATTTGTTGATTCGAAACTCCGTCCATGATATGCCCAAAATTCTCCGCCAACACCACATCTCTAGAGCATTAATTCGTTTTTTTCCTGTTACGCGTGGAGTCCACGCATCATACAGAAAAATTGGGAACTTAAAAGCTCTAACCAGCCGGATTTTACTGGCTTTGGTAACGTTTCGGTTGCTCCATATCTTCTTCAGCTTGTCCATAGCAGATCTTGTAACTGCCATTCGACGCTTGAATTCATCCTTGCATCCACCGTAATGATATATTACTTATTTATTTAAAACTTTATTGCACTATGTACAAAGGGCGGGCTTAATGCCGCTAGACATTCTCTAGCAGTCATCCTTTGGGACAATACAGAACATTACAGTCATGAGGCTAGGTGCAAACGATTGTAAGAAACGTTGCCAAATAAATTCATTTAATCTTACATACACTAGATATTAAAATAAATACACATACAAACAAATATGTACATAATAATACATATACTACACACTATATTGGCTACTATATATTAGTGCTCCCAGATAAATAATAATAATAATAAAAATCGTTTATTTACTTAAAAAACTAGTACATTTTTTAGGAATTGGCCACTGGTGCCCAAACGAAGTTAATCTGAATCTCAGGCACCAGTTCCATTACTCAAATAAGTATAATATACAATACAACACATATAGAATTTTAGCATTTTTTCCACTTAGTTTATAGTTTTTCTTACTTTTTACTATTAGCAATTACAAATTGAATTATGGGGGAGGCAGATAAAGAAAATCCTACATTATAATGTTTTGATTGTTGTTAATATTTTTCTTTTTTTTTATTTGTGTACGTCATGTGACCTTGCGCCCATGGATGTTAGAACTGGAATCAGACACTCATGACATTAGTTCCTAACATTATGCCGGCTTGACTGTGCATGACGGCATTTCGAGCCTGATCCGAAACGTGAGGATACACTCTACAGGATTTATCGGTACGAACGGTGGATACTTCCCCGCGCTGGCAGACTGGGCAAATTACCACCATCACTTCGCCTACCACCTTTGCAATGATGTCAAATGCCAATTTTTACTTTCAAGGATAACTAATATTGTAAGCTTAATACAGCTGATGATATTTATACAATAATAATACAGCTTGAAACAAGACTTTTCACATGAGCAGTGGAGATAGTATTTAAAAATATATATTAAAATCAGAAATAGCTTTATTACTTGACAATTAATCTACGATGTTCTTCAAAGCCCTTCTTCCACCACCGCTGTTCTAAGGGGGGGCAGCTGCCCCTCCCTGCCCGTACCTCGCTACGCCCATGACTGACAGTCTCCATTTTTTGCGACATCTCTTCCTTCTTCAGTGGTGATGTCCGCCTATTGCCAATTCGAAATGTTTAAGCCTCCGTTTGTAACGCCGTCCTTCCAGTTTTCAAGGGCAATTCTCATTATGAATTCCATGTCGATATTGAACAGAAGCGGAGAAATAATGCATCCTTGTCGAACTCCAAAATCGTGCTGAAAGTGGCTCGATAAGACCTCATCGGAAATATTCTGACCGAGAATATTTCTGGAATATTTGACCAACTTTTATTTCCTTTTCTTTCCCTTTGGTTAACACAATACATGGATATTGTCAATACATTGTTTATTTATTTATTTAACATTTGAAATACAAACGTAGATCATGGCTAAAGTAAGCATTTATAATAATAATAAATATTTCCAGACAGGTCACACAGCGCCATCTAGTTTCCGTAGTAAGCTACGAGGCTTGTGTTACGGAAACTAGATGGTTGATAAACTACATATTATACTTTTTTTTTGTAAATATATACATATTATACATATAAACACCCAGACCGAGACAAATTATACAATGTACAACTTGCCCCCGGTGGGAATCGAACCCACGACCTCCCGAGTTCCACTAGACCACGGAGGCGGTCAAACAACAGATATTAACAATATGTGAGCCAGATTCCATAAAAAGAACTCACTAAGAACATATAAATTTGTACATTGATTGGGGTGAGTTAGCAAAATTTAAACTTAAATTGTTTTTTTTTTTCATATTGTATCATTTCATATTGTTATTTGGAGAAAATAAAAATAAAATAAACCACTAACCCTTGGTTTCTGTCCACCCCGAAAGGGAAACGGTTGTGATGATACTTTACTTTTTTATACTCTGAATTGATATCACGCTCTGAGCATCCAAATCGTGATATTTGATTCGGAACGAATGTTAGTATCATATTCATTCTAAGCGCTCTGAGCTTGATTCGGAACGAGAGTTAGTCGCAAACGTTATTCGCAAACGTTATTAGTGGATTGCGTTATTTACGCCAGAGATTGCGTCATAATTACAAAATATTACTCAATTCTAAACTCTATAAGCGTTCGACCTTGACCGTGCAAATATCAACTTTAATAGCGTGATATTATTTATTTACAGAATAGGTCTACTGGATATGGAAAAAGAATCAATCCGTAACACTATCCTAAAATTTTTTTTGTTTATTTTCAGAATAACAATGTGATGATGGTTGACAATGCCGCGCGTGAAGAAATGGACGGAACCATGTGTCAACAGCAAGCCTCTTCCCACTCCATTGTCTCGCAACATAGTACGTATTTTTATAGTACGTAAAATTGTGTTTTATATCATAACATCGTCTTCGGCGCGGTGGTGTCTCGGTTGTAAGAACGCGTACCTTAAATCCTACAAAGGTCGGTTCAAACCCACCCGACATGTACCAATGAGAAATGCACTTTTCTGACATAAATTTATTATAGATTTACAACACCACCGTTCCCGTGAGTAACGTTAATAAATTGTCAATAAAAATTGACATCATATCCTCGCCAAACCGTCTGGCCAGCATTCTCCAGATATATGTTCTGGAAGGTCCATCTCCAACAGTAGAGGTCTAGGACGCTGTGTTCTAGGGGCTGTAATGATAAAATGATGATCGTCTTCAGACTACTGGTACGCTGGAGACATCGACGAGCTTGTCACTTGTCATGATTGGCCTATAGTAAAGTTGGCTAAATGTGAATCTGCTTCGTTATAAGCGTGGTTTTTGGCCAGTCCTAAAGGGATACGGTCGTGATGATACTTTACTTTTTTACTTTTATTATTATTTATCAGCCTCCGTGACCAGGTTAAGTAATTTAGACGCGGAGGTACAGGGTTCGATTCCTTGTCGGGACACAATAATTTGTGATATTTTCAAGATTGGTACGCTAGAGACATCGACAAGCTTTCCACTTGTCATGATGGGCCTATAGTAAATTGACTTTCTTTGCGCCCACCTGATGGTAAGTGGTGTGTGAGGTCATCGATGTTAGCAACTGGAATCAGACACTCATGACTGACATCAGTCCCTAACACTATGCCGGCTTGACCTGGCCTTACGTATCAGCACGAACGGTGGATACTTCCCCGCCCCAGCAGACTAGAAAAATTACCACCATCAGTCCGCCTACCACCTATTTGTTGTTCTCGTTAAAAGTATGTGCCATTTGCAATGATGTCAAATGCCATTTTTTACCGGAAGGGGTCGTGATGATACTTTACATTTTTTTGTACTTTTATATCATTTTAGTTTGATTTAAACCTTTTTTATTATTAGGTTTCATTTTTAACGTTAATTTTTGGATATATTTTTTTAGGCTAGCAAACCCGACATGATTCTATTATCTATTACTTTTACTTAGCTTTGTTTGTTAAATGCACAGAGTTAAGGAAGCAGAGACAACATATTATTTAGTCGTATAACCATATAAGTTGCGCTTACTCATTCTCATCGCAAAGATCATATAGCTATCTCACTTCCTCAGTTCACATACACACTGCATAAACGAGCAACCGTGGCATTTTTTCATTGAAACCATAGACTACAAGGCAATTGACAGACAATAAAGTAACAACAGCGAACTCAACCATCTCGACTTATTATTGTGATTATTCATTATTTAACTAAAATTACATCTTGAAAATTTTACTAAATCATGGTCTAGTGTAGTGCTTATATGTGCGACAGTGCAAAACATAAAAAAGTGCTAGGAATAACCTTCCACAAGTAAGTTTTAAATGTTGACACCATGCATTCAAACACATAATTCAATAAAATTTGTGATTATTCTTGTAATTTCAAAATATGTGAGAGACAGAAGATATATTTCATTGTATTCTAACGAAATTAAAATAATAATCTTACAATTTTTGTTGCTTTATTAGAGAAAAACGTAAAAATTGTTGCAAAACAACAACATTGACAGTTCCATCAACACAGGGTCGGATTTGTAAAATTAATAATTTTTATATTATTTTTTTACCGTTTTATTGTTGTGACCGCCTCCGTGGTCTAGTGGTAAATCCTATGGAATTGTATCCACAGAGTGCCCGCAGTGCGTAGATTCGATTCTTACCCAAGGCCAAAAATATATTTACGTTTTTCGCTTAGGTTGTCTGGGTGTCCATACTAATATTATAAACGTGAAAAAAGCTTTTTATGTATGTGTGTATGTATGTATGTATGTTTGTCCGTCTTTCACGCCTCTATTTATCATCACAGCCTTTAGAATACAGAGACCTAGACCTCCACTATTGGAGATGGGTCTTCCAGAAATATTTCTGGAGAATTCGGCCTACACACGCCACGCTGGCCAGACGGATTGGCGAGGGTCTCATGTAAATTTTAATGACAATTTCTTAACGATTTCACAAGTTGGTATTAGTAGAACCGGGTTAATTAGTAAAAAAGGTTTTTTTTTTTTTAAATATTTCCAGACAAGTCACACAGCGCCATCTAATTTCTGTGGTAAGCTATGAGGCTTGTGTTACGGAAACTAGATGGTTGATAAACTACATATTATACTTTCTTTTTTTTTTTTGTAAATATATACATATTATACATATAAACACCCAGACCGAGACAAATTATACAATGTACAACTTAGCCCCCGGTGGGAATCGAACCCACGACCTCCCGAGTTCACTGCAACGTTTGTTACCACTAGACCACGGCTTAAAAGTGCTCTCCAAGGCACGGGAACGGTGGTGTTGTAAATCTGACTAATGTATGCAAGAAAAGTGTATTTCTCATTGGTACATGCCGGGGTTCAAACCGACCTTTTTTGGATTTTAGGGAATACATTCTATCAACCGAGCTACCTTTTTTGGCCTTTTTGGTTTGGTTTCTGTCATTTCTAGTACTCAAACCTCAGTTGCTCCAGTAGAGACTTTTGATCCATATAAGAAACAGGATCGATCGGCATAAAAACAAAAGTTTTTGCTGACTAGATTTTTCCAAAATCTGTGAATGAAGTTCAGAATATCTCAATAAGTTATGGATGAAACATTTATGGAAGTTAAGTTATAAAACAATAATTATTATTTATTTTTCAGAATAATATGAGAGCGGCCCATTTAAAAAAAAAGTACTTTTTTGGATAAAAGAAAAGAGACATGTTTGAAAATTTAAATAGGGTATAAACATTACAGAAAACTCCAAGCAACTTCAACCGCATTACCATCCGGTTGTCTCGTCATAATTTTTACGTTCCCCCCCCCCCCCCCCCCCCCCCCCCCCCCCCCGACCATTTAGGGCCCATTCGGCCGGTACAGAGGGGTTCGGTATCTCTTCGAGACCCAGATACCACTCGCCATCCGGTCCAAAATTAGCGTGCCATTGCTTTGAATAATATATGTAAGAAAATATAAATAAACGATTTTATTATATTATGTTGTATTTTTTAAAAAAAACCATATTGCTAAAAATACTCATTTCATTATTTTAATCATAGAACACAAAACCTATCTTCCGAAGTGGGCTTTATACACTGATTCAGGACGGATTTGTGAGCGATATGCATAATTATACTTATATAATAATATTTTGACATTTCGCAAATGAGTCCGGTCCTGTCTTCTGTATTAGTGTGCGAACATTACTTGTGTGTGAGAAATGCCACGCTTTGACCGCAGTTAGATCACCTCTGCTTCCCTATCTCTGTGGTTAAATGCACCTTTACTTAAATTAATAAATATAATGAATATGATACTGACAGTCGTTCCGAATTAAATATCACGATTTGGATGCTCAGAGTGTGTTTCAATTCGGAACGGTCTAAATCACATTTTTATTCATAACATAATAGTTTTTTTTTTAATGTATAGACGATAAATTTCGGATTCCACATCTTTGAGTATGAATACTAACAAACATACATCTCTCGGTTTATTCATCTTTATATGTGTAACGTATACTATTATTAACTTATTTTGGTCTTCTAAAATAAGTTGCTATGTTACAGACATTTCTTATTTACTTCCTACTTTAATATTAATTATAGATTTGTTTTAGAAGTAATATACAAACAGTATAAACGAATTACAATATTAAATAATTTAAAAGAAAACCTAATATTAAATAAACTTGAAAATGGCGCGCGACATTATGACAAACAACTGACAGCGCTCAGAGCGATCTACCTCGATATCGTGAGCAGTCTAAGCGCGAGGAATAATGTCATTTGCGACGTCACACAGCTTTGGCAAAACAGTTTATGCACGTCTCGGAACACCTTTAAGCATGCTTAGGTTACTATTATCGTGTCTCGGAACGAAGGGGTATGCCGGCCTATAAAGATGCTTTTCACATTTCGCTTGAAGGAATTTGAAGGAAATTGGAAGATCCACCGTTCTGTTACTATACTAGTTTTTTTCTCGTTTTAGATGGAAATCAAGAGAACATCCAATGCCAGTCTTCTATGAATTCTGCGCTTGTTGCAATCAATGGATATCATTCGCCGCCAAACAATAATGAAATTAAAGGTAAATTTAATAAGTATTTACACAACGGTGGTGACTCGAATTTTTTTTTTTTTTTTTTATATACGGATCACGACATGTGACACCGCGCCCACCTGGTGGTAAGCGGTACGCGAGGTCCAAGAATGGGAGCAACTGACGCCAGCCTCGGACGACCGACATCAGTCCCTACCACTATGCCGGCCTATAAAGATGCTTTTTCACACTTCGTTTGAAGGACTCCAGTATAACCTGGAGTGGGGAAATACACTGGCTGGGAGAGCATTCCACATCTTCAGCGTGCGACAGATGTAAGAGTCTCCAAATTTGTATGTACGCGTAGGGATAGTGGCTACGGTATAAGAATATAGAATCATTACACTAGCCCTATTCTGTTATTAGTCGCTGTTGAGGACAATGCCATCTAGTGACATTATTGGGAATCATTACCGATTAATTGCACAACTTTATGGTATACTAACTAGATGGCGCTCAACCGGGAGAGGGCGCTGCAGTCGGCCCAACTGACACGTTAAATATTTAATGTTAATTTTGAGACGAGTCATTTTTGAATCGCGGAACGAGACGCATGTATTTTTTTACCCGATTAAACACAATTAATGGAAAGAAGACGAAGTCGTTATTATTTGAGACCTGCCTGCACATCTGCACAGCATCACAACACAAACAGTCGCAAACGTTAGATACATAAATATCCATAATTTAGTTGATTGGCTTTGAAGTAAAAGTAAAGCATCATCACGACCGTTTCCCTATCGGGGTGGTCAGAAACCACGCTTATAAATAAGCAGATTCACATTTAACCAACTTTACTATTGGCCAATCATGACAAGTGGCAAGCTCGTCGATGTCCTCAGCGTACCAATCTGAAAAATATCACAAAATTATTGTGTCCCGACAAGGAATCGAACCCTGTACCTCCGCGTCTAAACTACTTAACCTAGTCACGGAGGCATATAAATAATAATAAAAGTAAAGTATCATCACGACCGTATCCCTTTAGGACTGGTCCGAAACCACGCTTATAAATAAGCAGATTCACATTTAGCCAACTTTACTATAGGCCAATCATGACAAATGGCAAGCTCGTCGATGTCTCCAGCATACCAAACTCGAGAAATATCACAAATAAATTAAATGTATTTATTTACATTAATAAATATTTTGTGTCCCGACCAGGAATCAAACCCGATACCTCCGAGTCTAAATCCACGGACGTAACCGCTAGACCACGGAGGCAGGCAGAGGCTTTGAAATAATAAAAATATTATTTTTATTTACTTTTTAGTTTAAGTTTGTCGAGGATCTCTTGAGGGATCCCGTTTGACAGTTGGAAGGAATAGTTGAGTGTACGAGCCGTTGAGGAAACGCCTTAACGGGTGTAGGACTGTGTTAACGTTATATAATGAAATCCTTTAACTATATATACTATATCACGCTATTAAGGTTGATATTTGCACGGCCGATTATAGAGTTGAGAATCGAATAATATTTTGTAATTATGACGCAAACTCTGATGTAAATAGTTCCACTAATAACGTTTGCGACTAACCCTTCGTTCCGAGACACGATAATAGTAACCTAAGCACGCTTAAAGGTGTTCTGGGACGTGCTTAAACTGTTTTGCCAAAGCTATGTGACGTCACAAATGACATCATTTCTCGCGCTTAGACTGCTCACGATAGATCGCTCTGAGCGCTGTCAGTTGTTTGTCATAATGTCGCGCGCCATTTTCAAGTTAATTTAATATTAGGTTTTCTTTTAAATTATTAAAATCAAAATAATTTATTTGCTAGAAAACATGGTTACATTGCAAGATCTTATAGCTATAAAATTCGCTTCACATGTTTCACCTCAATGGCATGCAAATATTGGACAATTACAATATGAGAAATCAATATTGTAATTCGTTTATACTTCTATATTACTTCTAAAACAAATCTATAATTAATATTTAAGTAGGAAGTGAAAAAACAGTCTGTAGCACGGCAAGTTATTTTAAATTACCAAAATAAGTTAATAATTTTAAACTTAGAACTGGCTTTATCAGTGCTGATATAAAATAACAAACAATAACATTCTAAGAAATACATACATTTCTATAGGTATATATTTGCCAAATATTTCGTAATGATCGTAGAACAGTGACGCATCTGCTATATTTAAAATTTTCATGACGGCCATTCAAAGTTAAATAACTGTTTTTTTGTCACTCCTTTTTTAAGTTAATACTAGTCTCATAATAAGTGCAAACCTTCTAGATTTCATTTTGGAGCCCTTTCTAATATTTGCACTATAAATTACAGACCACAAACAATATAAAACTATACTTATATAAAATCAGATTTTTTTAAATCTAACACTGTTCTACGATCATAACGATTTATTCTAAAAATGATGCAGGAAGCGTTTAAAGAATTATAAAAAAAAGACGTTGACTGACTGTCTATTTCTTTTTATTATAGGCAATAGCTTGCTGATGTGTTCCCCGGGTAATTCCCTGGAAAGCTTCCTTTCTCCAGTACAACACGCTCGTTCTGGTGATAACAGCTTCAAAGATGATACTAGGTCAGTAAATAATAAATATTTCCAGACAGGTCACACAGCGCCATCTAGTTTCCGTGGTAAGCTACGAGGCTTGTGTTACGGAAACTAGATGGTTGATAAACTACATATTATACTTTTTTTTTGTAAATATATACATATTATACATATAAACACCCAGACCGAGACAACTTATACAATGTACAACTTGCCCGCGGTGGCAATCGAACCCACGACCTCCCTTCACGGCAAAGTTTGTTACCACTAGACCACGGAGGCGGTCAATATATATTAAATAAATAAGTCCCTAATGTCTGTAATTTTATGTCCCAGAAAATTAATTGACTAAACTCTTACTTAATTAGATTAAGATGGTTTAACGCTTCATTCATCATTACAGCCCCTAGAACACAGCGTCCTAGATCTCCACTGCTGGAGATGGGCCTTCCATATATGTATCTGGAGAACTTGGCCTACACTCGCCACGCTGGCCAGACGGCTTGGCGAGGATTTGATGTCAATTTTTATGACAATTTATTAACGATTCCACAAGTTGGTATAAGTGGAACCGGGACCGACGGCTTAACGTGCTCTCCGAGGCACGGGAACGGTGGTGTTGTAAATCTATGACAAATGTACTTAAGAAAAGTGTATTTCTAATTGGTACATGCCGGGGGGGTTTAAGCCGACCTTTGTAGGATTTAAGGAACGCGTTCTTTCAACCGAGCCACCTCCACGCACCGGTTTAACGCTTTGCATAACAAAATCAAAATCCCTTGCAGAGACAATTAAGCTCAACTTGTCACGATCACGACATACCTCTTTCGCTTCTTCGACATTCATTAACCTCTTTATTTGTTTCGATGGCAACGATTATAGTTGGGAGCTCCCGGTTGCTGAGCAAGGTAGATTTAAACAGTGTTGACCCCGTTCGGTTTGACAACGTCCCGATTGCTTTCAGTAGCGAAGTCAAGAATCTGGGTGTGCAACTTGATTCTAATCTGAACTGGTTATCGCAGGTCAATAGTACGAGTCGTAAAATATTTGCTTCACTGCACTCTCTCAATAAACTCAATAAACCGTTAAAAGCTAAAATAACCCTTGCCCAAAGTCTACTCCTTCCTCTTCTCGACTATGATGATGTCTGTAGCGTCGATCTCTCAGAGGTGTTGCTAAACAAGATGGAGCGGCTACAAAATACATGTATCCGGTTCATATTTTGTTTAAGAAAATATGATCACATCTCTGAGTATCGTGCTAAGTTAGGGTGGCTACCAATTCGCTGTCGCAGGAATCGTAGAATCCTCTGCCTACTCTATTCTATACTAAATGAGCCTGCCACACCGAAATACCTCAAGGACAAATTTACCTATCTCTCCTCAATTCATGATAGATCTCTTCGTTCGTCACACAATTCTGTTCTATCTATCCCTTCTCATCACTCTAGCTTTCAGTCTAACTCATTCGCAGTAGTGGCCGCAAATCTCTGGAACTGTTTACCTGTTGAAATTCGCCAAGCACCCAGCAAACCGCTGTTAAAAAGCTAGTTTACTTTCATTACCTAAAGAGTTCCTCACGACGTATATAAGTATGTATTGTATGTAGTATATAGTAGCCAATATAGTGTGTAGTATATGTATTATTATGTACATATTTGTTTGTATGTGTATTTATTTTAATATCTAGTGTATGTAAGTAAATGAATTTATTTGGCAACGATTCTTACAATCGTTTGCACCTACCCTCATGACTGTAATGTTCTGTATTCGTCCCAAAGGTTGGCTGCTAGAGAATGCCTAGCGGCATTAAGCCCGCCCTTTGTACATAGTGCAATAAAGTTTTAAATAAATTTAATGCTCCTGGTTAGTCTGTTGGTGCTTTAGTCTTGGTCTGCCAGGGCCTCTTTGACACACAAGTTTCGCATTAAATATATGCTGTTGTCGCCGCAAACCTGTGGAATGAACTACCGGTAGAAATCCGACAAGCATCCAACCGAAAAATGTTTTTAAAAAATGGTGTTATCGCATTATTTAAATGATTCATAAGTTATGTTATATGTAGTGTGCGGGATGAGGAAACTAACCTTTAGGCGGTTGCGGCGAGGAGCAGTGGACTGTATATGGAGGCGGCCTGGCACAATTTCACACAGTTTTTCACCATTTAATGTCTATAACACTCTGTGCACACAGTTTTAATTATTAGTTTAATTCACTTGTTAAATTCGCGGATACTTTTTCTCCGAGCTTGTCGTTACCACGAGCTGCGAGGGTGGAGTGGGGCGGGAGGGAAGTGTTATACCACCACCTGATAAAAATAAATCTACCCAAACAGTTAAAAGCTTACTAAGGAAAATACTTTTAGAAGAGCAGAAAGAGAAGTGTGGATAGTTTTTTTTTTTTTTTCCTTTTATTTTACTTTAATATAATGTTGTTTTATTTATTCATTAATATGTTTATTATTAATGTTAATTTATATATTTATTAGTTTTTATTTGATTTTTTTTGGTTTTTATATTATTTGGTTTAATTATTAGCCCTAGAAAATACATAATTAAAGGGCCAGTAACAATTATAATATTTTTAACGAAGCGAGCCTCATTCATCTACTCTGCCATGCACTGCAATGTTTACCTAGCTTTTTTGTTTGGTTTTGTATAGTTTTGTTAGTTTTTTATTTAGTTTTTAATTTATATATATAAACCATGTCATTTTAAAATTATAATCACTACGTGAGAACGGGAACAGGTTGAAAAACAGCGTCGTGCAAGTGTACTTGTACAAATGCACGACAACAGCTGACACCTGATTCCTTTTGTCACATTTGTTCAATATAATAAGACTGTGTAATGTTTTTATGTGACAATAAATGATTTTTTATTTATTTATTTATTCTTGGTATTTAATATATCATAGTTATTAGTATGTATTTTAGCAATATAATTGTATTTATTTATTATTGTTATATATTAATATTTGCACCTACCTTACATTTGAAATGGTCCACATTGTCCCTAAGGTTGGCTGTCAGACAATGTCTAGCGGCATTAAGTCTGCCCCTTGTATAACGTGCAATAAAGTTTTAAATAAATATATTTTTTTAATTGTAGATTCCAATACGTGCTAGCAGCAGCTACTTCTATAGCAACAAAACAGCACGAGGAGACCCTGACTTACCTTAACCAGGGCCAGCCGTACGAAATCAAGCTTAAAAAACTCGGCGACCTCTCGCACTATAAAGGAAAGATTTTGAAGGTAAAGCATTTTTTTTTTAAATAATAGCAATACATTTATCCCCGTGGTCTAGCGGTTAAGGCCGTGGATATAGACTCGGAGGTATCGGGTTCGATTCCTGGTCGGGACACAAAAATATTTATTAATGTAAATAAATACATTTAATTTATTTGTGATATTTCTCGAGTTTGGTACGCTGGAGACATCGAGGAGCTTGCCACTTGTCATGATTGGCCTATAGTAAAGTTGGCTAAATGTGAATCCGCTTATTTATAAGCGTGGTTTCTGACCACACCGAAAGGGAAACGGTCGTGATGATACTTTACTTTATTGTAGCAGCTGTAAAGAGGCCTTGTCAATAATTTAAAAGTACCTAATAAATAAGTGTGTTTATAATATTTCTTCAACAGTGGAGTTATAGGACTCCTAGGAGTCAGTTTTTTTTTATATAAAATAATTTTCCTAATCATTTTTTAAACAGAATAACTTTTTTTATAACAGAGTGTAATCAAAATCTGCTTTCACGAGCGTCGGCTTCAATATATGGAGAGAGAACAAATTTCTCAATGGCACAATGAAAGACCGGGAGAACGTATCGTCGAGGTAGATATACCGCTTTCGTACGGTATCATCCGCGTTCAACAACCCACTGTCACTCAGTTGTTGAACTGTGTTGAAGTCATGTGGGATCCTACTAAAGATGTTGGGGTCTATATCAAGGTAAGTTGGTCGCCATTTTGTTTTTTTTTTAATTAATTCGAATTTAAATATAAATGTATGAACCATCAAAGGTGACCGGCTCAAATCTTTCCAACAATGGGTGCTGTACAAGTTGATTTTTAATAAAGTAATAGTTTTAATGTAAATTGGCATGGCAGCGTGTAGTAGCATCGATCCAAAAAATATTTTTTAAATGTATTTTAATCGTCATGTTTGTTTACACAATATGGCAATTAGAAAAAAACACAATCAAATATATATACACAAAATTTAAATTATAAGGAGTGTTTTGTTCTCAGGTAAACTGTATATCTACGGAATTTACGGCCAAAAAGCATGGTGGAGAAAAAGGAGTACCATTCAGAGTCCAGGTGGAGACATTTTTGGCCAACGTCGAAGAGCCACGGTTGCATGCTGCTGCTTGCCAAATTAAGGTAAGCCGACAATGCTTATTTGTGGGTAGTTTTGTTTTATCTACTTTTTTGTAGTTCATACTGTGCAAACTAGATGGCGTTAGTTACTTTAAAGTGATTATTCTGTCTATAGCGTTACAGCCTATAGTACACAGAGTCCTAGATCTCTGCTGTTAAAGATGGGCGCGTTTCACTATCCCTATTTAATATATAAAAATAATAAAAAAATATATTTATTCCGGCGGCCGGGTATAATTTTAATTTCTTTAACTTTATTGCTTATTATCTTATCAAATGAAATCAAAATAATTTATTTCCGTATGGTTAGCACGTAACACTTGGATATTGTCAATACATACAATAAATAAAATAAATAAAAACAAATAAAAATATTACCATTGACCATGGCTGGACCGAACCCAACATCAATACAATAATTATAACTAAAACATTGTTGCCATAAACGAGGAATTTGTTTTTACTTACAGCTAGATACTTAATATTAAATTCGTGGCTGTAAAAAGGCCGTGTCAGCTTACAATCTAAAAATAATGATATTTATGTCCATAAATATTAATTCGTGGCTGTAAAAGCCGTGTCAGCTTACAACTACACAAGAATAATATTAATGTCAAATAAATTGATAAATTACATGTCCGCTTACAATCTAAGAAATAATTGCTATGTCCATATTAAATATATTATATTCGTGGCTGTAAAAGGGCCGTGTCAGCTTATAATCTAAAACATTTTGATTTTGAAACGTGTCCAACTTAAGATATAAATATTATTAATATGTGAAACAGTATTCTATGCAATGACATCATTTAGTTAACTTTTTTTAATTAATATAGATTTAACTTTAAACTTTGAATATTCGAGACATTTTATTTCCTTGGTTAGTTTATATTGCCTGTCTCTGATTTCTCCTTGAACAAATAAATAATAAGTACCCTCAATTTCTGGACTTTTGGCCGACACTCTCCAGACGGGTTGGCGAGGGTCTGATGTCAATTTATTAACAATTTCACAGGTTGGTATTATGGTATTAGTGGAACCGGAACCGACAGCTTAATATGCTCTCAGAATGACAAATGTACGTAAGAAAAGTGTATTGAAACATGCAGGGTTCGAACCGCGATCTATTTGGATGGTGACGGTGGTCCGTCTAAAGAACGCTTTTCTTAAAATTCCAAAAGGTCGAGGTTTGTCCCCCGGCAATTACCAATGAGAAATTACACTTTTCTTACGTACATTTGTCATGGATTTACATTTATGGAACGAGCTTCCAAGACGGCATTAACGGAATCATACAGTATTTGGTTGGGTAGGGAGAGAAGTGGAATGGTGGATGGTGAGCGTATTATCGCGCAATAGAAAAAAAGGAGGCCTCCTTTTCTTAAACCAGCCTATTGTCGATCGCAAGCCCGAGACACCACTCTTCTCATTTATTACCAACACACGATGGACCCGGCACCCGCACGGTGAATCCATGGAATGCTTAGAAATTTGTCTTCCACCGTTCCCTTGTGGAGGAGAGCACATTAAGCCGTCGGGCCCGGTTCCACTAATACTAACTTATGGAATCATCAATAAACTAAACCAAGCGTGGCGAGTGTAGGCCTAATTCTCCAGAAGTTATGAAGTCATGATGAAGTTCTTACAACCGGACCAGACTAATTTTGTCGTATCATTTGACCGCCTCCGTGGTCTAGTGGTAACAAACGTTGCCGTGAACTCGGGAGGTCGTGGGTTCCATTCCCACCGGGGGCAAGTTGTACATTGTATAATTTGTCTCGGTCTGGGTGTTTATATGTATAACATGTATATATTTACAAAAAAAAAAAGTATAATATGTAGTTTATCAACCATCTAGTTTCCGTAACACAAGCCTCGTAGCTTACCACGGAAACTAGATGGCGCTGTGTGACCTGTCTGAAATATATATATATATATACATGTATAATTTGTATATCATCAAGGTGTTCAAGCTAAAGGGGGCAGATAGGAAGCACAAACAAGACCGAGAGAAGGTGATGCGAAGACCTCGATCTGATATCGAGAAATATCAACCAGGATGTGATGCTACAGTACTTACTACGGTAAGTAGTAGACCATACGCCTATCAATTTAGGAGAACAAAGATTCTTAGACATTTCCTCAATGGCTCCTCAACTCGATTATTTCTTCCAGCTGTCAAAACTCAAGTGTCCTTGAAACGTGTTAATTTTAATTTTACTCGACTGCGCGTCGCAAGGAAGGGGTAGGGGAGGGAGCAAAGATAAACGTAATAGAGTACTAGGATATGGAAATAAATTATGCCCTCCAAGATCACGTACGGCGTTAATGTATAAAAGTATAATCTGTATGGGACCAAAAATATTTAATATTATTACCGACGACATTAAACTTTTACCGCATAGTCTGTTTAAAAAGACGTTGACTAAAGTTCTAATTGAAAAATCACATTATTCTGTGCAAGAATTTTTAAATGACATCTAAATATTAATTTTAATTTGACCACGACCAGAAATAGATACATTTTTTTTTTACTGTGATTTTTTTTTTTTTTTTTTTTGTTGTGTAATAATGTGTATGTATCTTTACAATATACATATATATATACAATATTTGTACGCCTCATGGCAGAACACAGCTGCACTTTTATAAACTAGGTTAATATATAAGCTAGATTACCTGTGTTGAAACAAATAAATGATTTGATTTGATATGTGTTTATGTATGTATGTTTGTTCCTTTGTGGTACACTGGAGACCAAACGCGTTGGCCGTTTTTGATGATTCTCACGTCAATCGATTCGTCTTCATCATGCGAGTGTCACTGAAGATAAGACATTAATAAATTGTTTTGGACAATACGAGTTTAAATAATATAAATATGTTCCGAAAGTAACATAAACATTGGATTTCACTTATTTATTATTGTTATTATTGTTCTTTTACTTTTGCTAGTCACAGTTCAATTGCACTATTAATTTAAATCTAATTACTATATTTTACTCTTATTTCTGTTCTAATTGTATTGTCTAAATAATATAAAATCTCTTTGGCTTGTGTTCCACTATTGCTATAAAATAATAAGTTTTGATTTAAAAAAAAAAAAAAAAAAAAAAAACGCTTCAAGGAGGTTTCAAGGTAGGTACGTCGTGATGTACCTCGAGTGTGACAGTTGGAAGTAATAATTGAGTGGAGGAGCCATTTGAATCAAAACAAATGAATAGTATTTCATTTCATTTCAAAATAGTTTATTTCTTTAGTTCGCTTGAAGCAACTTGGATACAGTCAGAACTAATAAAATCAATACAATTACTAAAACATATGTACTAAACGAAGTGGTAATAATGGTTGTCCGTAAACAGGCAATAGTCCATTTTTATGTATGTTAGGCACAACATTACTGCTACAAGCAAGTAAAACTAACTAACTTAAAACTACTTAAATAAGATCGTGGCTGTA